>CM021767.1:6123099-6243175 GCA_011076525.1 Nettapus auritus
GGGGGGGGGGGGGCGGAAAAACCGAATCCCCGGGAAGCATCCCCGGAGGTGCCGCCGAGGAAGGGCCACGGGGGGAGCCAAGTTCTTTGTCTGCGAGCCGATGACAAAAGGTGTAACAGTTGTTTTCTCCCTCACACACACACCCCGCTCCCACGTCTCCTCCCGAGGAGCTGCGGGCTGAGAGGCGGCACGGCCGGCACCCGGCCGGGGGCACCCCGAGCCCTGCCCGCCCCGGCCCCCCCCCAGTTTTCCCTCCCCACACTCTCGGGGCTCGCAGACGCCGATGAGGTGCGAGGGGAGCCCCCCCGACCCCCTCACGGCATCTCACGGCGGCACCCCCGGGGCTCCCCCCGCTCCCTCCCGGCCTCCCGGGGCAGCCGTTGGGGTTTAAAAATTCAAAACCCAACGGGCGGCGGACGGGAGGGGGGCACTCACCTGGCCCCCGGTGCCCACACGGGAGGGCGGCGGGCGGCGCTGCCCGTTACCGCGGCGGCGGCGCCCCGCGGCCGTCGTCCCGCGGGCTCATGGCGAGCCCCGGGCTCACGCCGTGTCCCGTCGGGGTCCCGTCGGGGTCCCGGTGCCGCTCCCGGTGCCGTCCCGGCGGGCGCAGCCCGGCCCCGCCGCGCCTCACGCCGCCACCATCGCCCCCCTGCCGGCGCTGCGCTGAGGCGAGGCGCAGCCCGGCCCGGCCCGGCCCGCCCCCGCCGCGCCATTGGTCGAGCCGCCCGCCCCCGCGCGGCTCATTGGCTGCCGCCGCACGTCCATCACCGCCGGGCAGAGGGGCGATCCCCGCGCAACGGGGAGGGAAGGCGAAGCCTGCAAGCCCTCCTCTCCCGCCCCCAAGCAGCCTTTTTTTCTGATTGGTGGAGACGCTCGGGAAGGCGGGGCCGAACGAGAGGGGAGCGCAGTCGATAGGCGAACGCGACAGCCCGTCAGTGCGGGAGAGCGCGTAGATTGGCGGCGGCGCTCCCTAAAGCCGTGAGGAGCGGGCTGCCAGGGGAGGGGCGGGGCCGGGCGGGGTCCCCGTCAGGTGCGCCCTGAGGCGGCGGGCGCCGTGTGTCCCTCACAGCCGGGCCGGCTTTATTCCAAAGTTGCCTCACGTAAACACTAAACACAGCAAACCCGTACACGTTCCCGATTTTACGTCCCGAATCCCACCCCGCATCCCGCCTGGTCCCCAAATCCTTGGCCACGGTTCTGTTGCCCTTCAGCTGGACGGCTCCTGGCGTGTGGAATAAATGCGGTGACTTATGTTCCACACGTCATTATTTATTAACGTTTTCCATTTCCTTCATAGTTCTCAGCTTCAGGTTACACCAGGCCAAAGGAGAGCGCAGCACATAGCGTCTTTTTCCTTGGTTGGGTAGGGGATTCTAACACAGGCAACACTCCTGTTACCCCATAGGTTACCAACTGTAACCCATTACCCACGGGTTTTACAATCTGTGACTAGCAATCCGCAGCTCAGGCGATTTTGGGGAAAGCTGTAGAATCCAAAGGGTGTGAGCAATTACTCTGACAAGGGCAAGATCCTCAGCTGTGATGCAGTAGGAAGCGTAGCTCAGCTAGGGAGTATGGCTCAGGATCTGAGTCGACATCTAGGGGAACAGTCACATTTTGACTTAATCCAACATTACGAACACAAGCATGAAAACAGAAGCTAAACTAGGTACACACAAGTATCCATTACTCACTTTTAAGGTAGTTGAATAAACAACTCACAGAACTCCCTGAATGGTCATCTTGATCGTGAACAAAATGATGCATTATCTTATGTACAAAGACCTGCAAGACGGAAAAATAGCCACAGGATGAATAGGCAGATGTTTTTTTATTGTTATTTAAAGATACATAATATGTATGATACAATCTACCTAAACCATATTCCTCTCAAAACTGTTGCCTTCCTCACATAAGGAATTATATTTGTGTATATTTCTGCATGCCCGCATCGGTGTCATTCTGGAAGTAGCACAGAGCACGATGCTGAGAGCTGCTGAGGCTGGGAAGCTGGTGGGGACGACCAGGGAGTCCCCAGAGCAGCCTGACCCGGTTCTTGCAAGCAGCTGGTCCCACCAAGGACACCCTTGCTATCCAAAAATACACGCTCATTCTCCGTGGCTCCCTTTTTATTTCCTTCCGCTGACACTGAAATATGCAGCCTCCCTTGTAATCTCCACATAAAATCCCAGATTTTTTCCCTCCTGGGATTTTGACTCTTGCTCCCAGTTTTTGGCCTGATGTTGATAGATAGAAAGCCTCCTGGTTCAAGTAGAAAGATCATCTGTGCTCTATTTATGTTGTTCCGTTAAGCTTTAAAGCTATACAGCCTCTCCCTTATCCTTCAACACATTTTCATCAGCATGACTAAGGACAGGTTGTTCACCAGTAAAAAATGACCTTTGCTAGAAATAGCTATCATTATAAATCTCAGTTTCCATGTCCTACTGTATATGAGTCTGCAGAAATGTCACGGAGGAAATCAACTAATTGGATTATGTCAGATTTGCAAGAGCATTCAGCTTTTTGAGGCAATGGGCACGAGGTTACCTTCACCTGCCACATCTTAAACTTCTTTATATTTCTAGATCCCATCAAACGTTTGATCCCATGTTAACAAGGGTGGTGGAGAACTTGCACTAACTTATGTAGATCTGGGTAAAGTCCCTGATATGTCACTGACTGATGTGCAGTGCCTTAAAATTCATTTGTTACAAGTGATGCTCACCACATTCTGTGGCAGCAGGCTAACCTGATTGCTCTTTTTCTTTGTTTTGTCCCATCCCGACAGTAATTTAACAACAACAACAAGTTATATGCATGACACCACATTAATATGTATGCAGAAAATATAAATCAGTTTTTAATCCTCCCTTCTTCCTTTTTTTCTCATTTGTTGCTGGAAAAACTCTTCTCACATGAGCTGACGACGCCAACAGTCATTCTCTATGGGAGGGAAAAGTGGTTTGAACGTTCCCTCTGCTAGATATTGCTTATTAGCCAGCCCAGTTACTATCACAGCCTGTAGCGAAAGCATACAACTTCAGCAGCACTCCCTGTTGCTTTTAAGGAAGTAGCACTAAGTACAAAAACATCACAATTTGTTCTTTGACTTACCAACAAAAGCAGCAGATCTTAGGATGTGCTGTGGTGGACCTGTTAACATTGGCGTGGACAGAGGCCAGCAAACCAGCCTGGAACTTACCTCCTGTCCAGCTGACCTGTGTAGCTTTTCCTCTGCTTGGCTTCAGCCCAAGCTTGCTGTGTGGTGAGACCCTGCTGTGCTCTGGCCAGGCAGCCAGTGCCTCCCCTCCCAGCTCTGTGCCAGGAGGGGTGCCCTAAAAGCTCATTCCCTGGGTGGCAGCCTCATGTCACAGCCTCTACGAGCAGCTTCATTGCAGCATCACAGAGGCACGGGGTGCTCCTGCCTAGCCCAAGGTCCTGTAGGCAAAGCCAAGAGTCTGGCTCAAAAAGGGTGGATGGAAAACATCCTCACCCGTCTTTCCTTTATCTCACCTCTCTTGTCTGGCTGAAATTCTTCCTGATCCACTCAGCAGTGAGGGGAACATTGTATTTATCTACAGACGAGGTCAAGGACAGGAGTCACATTCCTGAAATGCAGAAGCCGCAATGCAGAGTTCAGCCCTTGGAGCCAAGACAAAAGATGGGGTGTTGATGGTGGAGGTCCACACACTATGGACAGCGTTTTCCTATTCTGCAGCATAAAATCCTGTATTTTTACTGATTTCTCCAAAGAGCATTTTCCAACATTATTTCCAGTCGATTTCCCTTTAGTTAGCTTGCAAGTGATCTGCACGAGTCTTGTCGTTCAACTTTCAATATCCTCGAGAACTGTCTCTCTCTCATTGTGGCCCTGGTTTCTTTCCTTTTTTTTTTTTTTTTTCCCCCACAACAAGCAGCCTGTACTTCATCCATAAATAACAGCTTTCGATCCTTTTATCATGCTTAGTGTCTTCTGTACCTTTTCCAGTTCTTCAATACCCTTCCTGTGTGGTCTCCCTTGCCTTTCTGCAAAGTATAATTACGCTCATATACAACATCCTGCAGCACTAATGAGGTTAAGAGCATCTTTCTCTATGCCTTTTAAAAATAAATGCCACATTTCCTAACAAACAATCCAGCTGTTAATTTAATTTAGGCTGCCCTTCAAGAATAATGACCTCAATTCTCTAGAACTGTTCACCTTTTCTTACTGTATTTTTTAAAATCTTTTCTAAAGTTCTTTTCAAATTTGAACGCGGCTTTCTTTTTTAATGTATACCTTTTTAATAACCTAATTGCTTGTTACACTGCCTGCCAACAACACTGTGCAGATAGCTGAAAGGGAAAGGGCCAAGCTTCAGACAAGATAAAGCCAGGGAGCAACCTGTGGCTGGGATCTGGAAAAAGCACTTTAGAGAGGTATGGGAGCAGGAGTGAGAAAGCAAGGCTCTTCCTCCACAAAAACAGAATAAGAACAGAAAGACTCTTTTCCAAGAGCATTGGCAGAAAATGTGAGATGGAGAAAGTTCAGAGGGAGACTTGCTCCCTAGCTCCCAAACACGCACACTTGTTCCATGTGATGCTGGATCTGTCAAACCTCAGATCGGCCAGGTGTAGGTAGAGGTTCCTGGAGGCATCTAAAGAAATTGCGAATCTAAAGCTGGGAAGGCCAAGGAGTGGTGGTTGTACAGCCCATCCTTTTTTGTTTGTTTGTTTCCTCTTCAGCTGAGATCCTGCCTATTAGAAAATGACTAGCTAGACACACAATCCGAATATTATAATGGAAAATGTTAAAACCTTCTAATGGTATTTCTATAACTGCGTAAATGCCAGAGAAATCATAAAAATGTGATACAGCTGTCTCCCAAGATTATGCAGGAAATTCCTCTTTGTCCAAATACAATATCATACGTCGTCTTTAAAGAGAACGGCTGGTTAACTTTGGAGCCATACCATCAATCACCCACACGGCCTGTTAGGAACAGAGGCGTGCTTCTTTGGAGAACAGACATTAACAGTGCATGGACCAGGGCAGATCACATCTGAGGCCTTCTCAGAAGCTGGTCTAGAAGAAATTACCTTGCAGATGTGATAAGACAATCTATTATGCAAACCTGAGCTCCTACGAGACTAAGGAAACTTGTAAAACCAGAATCCCAAACACCATACCATAGGACATTAGTGCCTGATGAAGAGAGACTTGAAGGAGAATGGGATTACGTCTGCATGGTGGGGCCTTAGTCCTGCAGGAGGTTTATGGCTAGCAAAGTTACACACCATGAAAATGAGCCCCATGGACCTATTTGTGGATGCAGAGACATCCGAGCAGACAAACGTTTGCAGGCTTTGGTCAATGGTGTGGAGATGAGACTGCATGGAAGATGACCCGTTCTGAAAGGACAAGCGATTAACCGTGTGGTAAAATTGATGGCAAAGTTGCCTGCTCCAGCTTTTGAAACCTCAGCAGTCACCCTGACTACAGATACTTATCTGTACAATCTGGAAATGAAACAAATATAATCACACCCAAACTACGTAATTCCAAACTCAGAAACTGCTTTAATACGTGCAGATCAACCCACATGTCTTTAAGTAGTATTGCAAGTTACTTTTAACTGAATGTTTTACTTTGTCATCATTGTTCACCTTTCTTCACCCACTGTCTTGGGGGCATAAATGGGTTTATCTCTTATCTCTGGAGAAAACAGGACTCCAAAAGCCCGGTGACAACAGTCCCAGCCCAGATCAAGTGCTGGGAGCAATCTGATGACTTCACTGAGATGCAACCTAATCAGTCAGCACAGATGCACCTTCCTTTCATCTCTAACCACAGCTCTGGAGCTCAGCAGAGGACCTGCAAAACAACAGCAAAAGGCTGCTGAAGGCATTTCAGATTCTTTCTTCCTTGCAAAAGCTCCTGTATCAATCAAGGTAGCAAAATGTGTTTTGGGAAATAACAGATAGATCAGGTGTTGTGGCAAAGCACAGGAGAAGTGACAGTTTAATGATGTTGAAAAGAAAACCATCAGAGATTAGTTTGTCTGACAGTCTGCCTTTATGCTCCCTGCTGCAGAAGAACAAGAGTCCTGGCACGTACAATTAATTTACCTACAGTGTGAATCAGCCTCCATCAGCGGGGCTGTAAGCGTCGCCCTTTCAGAGCAATGGGCGTCACTACTGCCTGGCGTCTGCCCCCTGCACACCCCAGAAGGACAGCATCAACCAGCCACTTCTGCTCATCTTATACGGGAGCATTACATTTTAGGGATATAATATTCAGAATGTTTCCTGCACTAAAACTCTTGCCCAAGCAGGCAGGCAACACAACCAAGTAGGGAACTGCCAGCCACGGAAACCTCAGATACAGGTTACGAAGAAAGAGGCAAGGGAGCAAACACTGCCTCTTATCAGGAGAGGCAATCCCAACTCCTCCCTCACAGCACCTTGCAGGTGACAGAGCCTGCATTGCCAGCTGCCCAGCACCATCTATCTGCACAAGAACAGAGCCTGACCACTTCTTTTGCGGCTGTTTTTCCTTTGAATACTGTAGTGTTGCAGCTTGTGCAGAGACAATAATCCCCACACAGGCACAGTTACACTACAGCTGCTCTCCCAAGAGTCTCTTCAGGTAGCAGACGTGTATCATTCACTCACCACCCACTCTTCTTCCAAACTTAAGACACCCAACATCTCACAGCTGAGATACGAAGTGATGCCTGGAAGTCTCAGGTCCGTTTCTGATACTGGTAAGATGTCCAGCACAAGTCACAGTTTTGCCTTTGCCTGGTTGTTCGTCAGCACGCCACTCTCACAGCCTAGAGGTGGTGGCAACCCAACTAAACTGGGGAGCTGTGGCTTTACTGGGAGCATGCAGAACCCAGCTCTTGCTGAACTAGTGGCAAGAGCTCTTTGGATCTCGTCTGGGACAGCTGAGGGGAGATGGAGCCACAGGAAGAGGTCAACTCAGTCCTTTTAGTCTGTGGGAGGACGTGGTGGTGCCAGCCAGGCACGCTAATGACAGGTGTGGAGAAGCAGTTTGATAAAAGGTTTGCAAGTTGCATCCATTCCCAGCTCTGCCAAAGGTTAGCTTTTGCAACCTCTTAGTTATCTCTGCAATGAAAGTAATGATGCTTGCCTACCTACCTTTAAAGTCGGATTAAAAGACTCAGGCACTCTGTGGTGGACCGAGATGTGCTACAAACTGTCAACAGGAAAAGTGAGACTTGCACTCTGCATTTTGTGATTTCTAATGCACTTCCCATCCCAGTAGACTATTTATAATTATTATTTATTTATTTTGGTGAAAGGAATGATTACTAAATGAATTCTCCTGTGCATTTGTATACGACCTCTTTGTAAACATAGCCAGGACGTGAGTGGATTTTATCAGGACAGTGAAGAACAGCTCTACCCTCACGGGATTTTCTTTTGCCAGCCTTCTAGTTGACAGAACAAACTGCAAAGGTGATAGGACTGTGCAACTCACAGTTACGTGCTCTTATTGCCTGTTCAAAGCTCTGCCAAAACTACTTATTTCCCCTACCATCAATCTTAGAAGAGCTGAACTGGTTTAGCAAATCTTCCCACCCCAAAGATCAACCTGAAACAGTCAGAAAAGCAGGCACGAAGAGTTTGGCTAAACTATACGGAACTAAACAAGGAGGCTGTGGCATCTGGCAAGCTTACGAACTGTAGATGCACTTCAGCTTGCAGGACCCACTATATCAGATAGCGTTGACCTCACTGTTTACTGCAAAATCATGATGTGTTCCTCAGCGCATGGCACCACCACCTCGGTGAAATTAAAATAAAACCCACAGAAAGGGTTTACATAACACCAAGGCTACAAGATCTCTAATGTAGTTTTCTTATTGGAGCAAGAGCCAAGAACAGCTTAAATTCATTAGCTAATGGCCTGTGACAATGAAGGACAAAGGCAATTATTAAGCACATCTCCCAGCTGATTGTTTCTATGTGAAGAAAATGCAACAAATTATTGTTCTCCCATATTAATGTACCATAAAGGATTAATATCATATCAAGAAAAATGTATCCCCTTTAAAATGCAGACTAATGCTGGGTAAATTTGATTTTTATAGACATAAACTTGGTGGAAAAAATCAAGATTTTATTAGAGCCATGGACAATCACATTACATTTTATATGATATGAGGACTTTGCTATTAAATCAGGAAATTGATCTCAGGAAATTTTTTCTTGTGAAGACTTATCAATTCCCTGAGCATCTCTCATTGCATCTCACACACTTATCGTTGGATATAATAGCCAGAGGCATCATACCTTAATAGCTGTTTTTATTTATAGAAAAGTCAGAAAAAATATGCAATATGGAGTCTTGAAGGTTAGTGAAAGCCTCCCACCTCTCTCAGTACTAGCTGTTGATACAGTTCTCTCTTCACATATTGGAAAATGGAAAGAAAAGGGAAATCAGTGTAACTATGCACCTGGAATGATAAAAATTGTTATTTAATTTCTGTGTCATTACCAAAGCTTCACTTTCCATGAAGCTTAGTTTAGGAAAAATCAACATTTTGCAAGACCTTGAGACTCATAGCAAGCATAAGAGTCCATAGGAGAATTAAACCAGATTTATGTTTAAATATCTTGAAGGCTATGGGTCTGTTTCTGACATGCACAAAACAATATCCTAACATGGAAAGGGAAAATCAACTTCCCAGTTTAGGCAAAGCATATGATACTCATATCTCCTTGTAATGTTCTAAGGCTGACAGGTAGAGCATTAAGGAGATACGTGTCACCCAAATCTGCCAAGAGCTGTAAACTCAGATTAAGCAGGACCCACCTGGATCCACTATGGCTTCAGGGCCCTATCCTGTACACATGCACGAGAGGCTGGTGGCTCTGAAGCACCACTAAGCCTCCCAGAGGCTGCTAACACCAGCTCCACATCAGAAAGGAGGGCCAGGCTAGTCCCCTATCATGCAGTGAGGAGAGACACCTGCTAAGATGCCCAGCTGCCATTGCTCAAGAGCAGAGCAGACATGGCTTTCACTTATTTTCAATATTGATTTGAGGTTTTCTGAAGCTTAATGTGCTTCATTACCACTTGTCTCTTGCCAGCAAGATGCTAGGCGACTACTTTCAGCAGAGACTTC
This sequence comes from Nettapus auritus, assembly GCA_011076525.1. Classification (NCBI taxonomy): domain Eukaryota; kingdom Metazoa; phylum Chordata; class Aves; order Anseriformes; family Anatidae; genus Nettapus; species Nettapus auritus. Next base: position 6,132,240 of record CM021767.1, read on the forward strand.
TCCCAGCATCCAAGCACACAACCCACAACTCTTTATAACATCCCACAAGGTTACAAAGGAAACCAAAAGCCTGGTTTTAGGCACGGTATTTTATGAAATCACACAAATCTGAGAAGCATCCACCCATTGTTTTTGGAGACCACGTGTGATTACTCAGACACCCACCTGGAGCTGCAACCCGTCCTCCTTCTCCTTTGTGCTCACTCCCAGTTGTCACTCGTAGATGTTCAGGCCTTCTTCTAACTCTGGTGCTGACAGGTCATGTGTGAAGGGCTCAGCAAAACCCCAAACTTGTCCTCTAGTGACATGTGCTGGCCAAAACACCTCCTTCAGCAAGCACTCTGTAATCCAGCCCTCATCCATCCTGAAACAAAACCAGTTTGGGATGAGTTTTGGTGTCCCAGCATGGTGCAGACATGCAATTATAGCTTGTCCCCAGGGTTTTGGTGGCTGTCCCCCCCCCCCCTTCCACAAAACAGCCTTTGGACATTTTCTCTTTGCAGCTGACCTTTGCAACGTAAACCACTGAGAGTAATAAAATGAGTAACATGGACTACGTATATGGAGCTGTACAGATTATGAAATTCAGTGTCATTTTTTTTTAGAAGTCATAAAAACATTATCTAATTCCCAGTAACCCTCCCCCCAGGGACTCCGGAATATGCTTATGCACCTAGTGTCAAAAACACAAAAAGCCTGATTTTACACTATTTGCATTGTGGTGAGGTAGCTATTACATGACACTTCATAAATACAGTGACTCAGAAATAATTAGTATGCTGAATAACAAGCTTTCCACTACAATACAGCGCTGTACATTTTAAATCACTGACTTTCAGGAAGCACTTACACAGCCTAGCTTAAACACTGCAAATAAAAGAGAACTCTGGGGGAAAAAATACTGCTGTTGGGTTTTGTTCTGCTTTCTTTCCCTTTAAAGGGAGGCATATTGATAGTAACAACCCCGTGGCCACAGGGACAAGCAGCAGTAGATGCGCCTTTCCCAGGTGGCAGGGACAAAAGAGGCAGCACATCTCGCTGTTACGACACAAGGGAGAGGTTCCAAGAGAGCATCACGTTCGTGAGATTAAAATTAACTCAAACACTGAACAAAATCTTTCTTTGAAGGAATGAGATGATTTAAAACTGCTTGTAATTAAGGGAGAAACAGCACTGCATACAGCTCTGCTCCAGCCAGGGAGTACTCCAGATTTGCAACGCTCAGCTTCTAGTACTTTTTTTTTTTTGTAAAAACACGCAGTGAATTTTATTGCCTTTTTTGGATATTAATATGCAACCAATTATAAATCGTGAGTTGCAGCACTGGATAATTTCCCTTCAAGAATGCCAAGCAGGTTCTGTGCTGGATCAGCCCATGTGACAGCGCAGCAGCTCACAGCGCCTCGGACATCTTTCAGAAATAAATTGTACGCAGCAGTTTAGCAGGGAAAGCCAGAGCAAACCCCATCTTAGGGCCAGCCCGTGATGCTGAGTTTTAACCTGCTGAATGTTCTTCTTGAAAATAAAGAAAATTTCATATTTAGCTCAAATTCTCAGGAGCTTCAAATTAAAAATAGGAGATAGCAGCATCACTCATCCATGAAATGCATCAGAGATACTTGTCGCAGTTTCTTGGGCTCTTTGCTGTTGTGCTGGCACCACACTGAGGACTCCCTTTCTCACTGCTCATCAAAGGAGAATGACAAATTCTAAATGCAAAGCTAAAAAAAATGTAGAAAGGCATTTAGTTTCAGAGTTCACGTAGATACAATACATACCACGCAGCAGCACTGTCTCTAGGGCTGTGTTGCATGAGACAATAACATACCTGAAACAGCACTCAGCTGCAGGGGTCTCCATTGCACAAATGTGGCCTCTTCCCTGTTATTTTTCCTGTGATGAAGTATTTGCAAAAGAACTACCCCTTGCTCTGAGAAAAAATATAGTTATCAGTAACTGCTGACATGAACCTGTGCAAACCTTAATGACACTAGCTGGGCCAAAATGAAGGTGGAAGTAGGTAGCTGTGCCTCCACCAAGCCAAAGCAACAAGTGTCACACCTGAATTTTGACAAGGGTGTTGATTTTAACAAGGGTACTGAACCTGAAAAAACACTACCCAAAGAAACAGCAATGGGTGAGGATGTGCACAAAACACCAATGTTCATGTACGCTTTGCACCTATTTTCTGTAAAAATCCCCTTTGCTCTTCAGAAAAACACCTACACTGAGAGCCAAGACCAGGCTGTACCTTTTTTTTTTTAAACCTTAATCAGAGGACTCGGCTTTGGTCAATGTCATGATTTGGTCTTGGCAATCTATCACATAGGAACCCTACACAGTAACACCAGCTCAGACATGAAACATCGAGCTGAGGCCATAGCTGGGATATCCAATTGCCTTTGCCCAGATACTACAGTCAGCATATGTCATCCTTAATAGAGAGTTTCAAAACAGCCTCCAATATTTGCAGGTTGTAGAGCACAATCTGTGTGCTGCAGCATCAAAAGATTTTAGGACACTCCAGTGACCTTGCTTCAGCACTGCCTGATGCAGAAATTTCTGCAGAAATTTCCCTTTCTTCTCAACACCTACACATCACCTGCCAATTAACAGCTATTAAAAAACTTCCAGAACCATCTGCAGTTTGTCACAGTCTACATTTGATGATATATTCATTAAAGATCAAATATCCAGATTAGCTCTTATTCCTTGTTTTCTTTTGTCTTCTGTTTCATCCTTCACTCCCTCCATCGTTCAGAGGTCTGAGCTGGTATAAGTGACCTACTGAATGTGCGACAGCGTGATCCATCTAGGAAACCTAATCCAGGAGCAATGATTTTCTTATGCCTTCTACTTTCACAAGGCCCAAGGATTTTTATGGGAGCTTGCTAAGGAACGATTTTGATTCGCCTGTTTGTGTAAAAATAATCCATGTTTCCTTGACATGTCGAGAACACAACATAGCAGCAATAACTTGCATACTTCTGAAGGTCTTTCTGCTTGTGAAAGACCAGCACGCTACTGGCTTCATCAAGAGGTCTAAAACTTGCTTGCGGAACTTGAAAGAGGCCTTTCCAATGACTGATGCAGCAAATCTGCAGGCTAACTCATTAAATTAGCAGAACTGGTAAGTCTCACCAGGAGTAATTGCTGTCTTATGCAAAAGACGAAATATGCTCATCCGGAAAAGGAAATTTCACATCTCTTAGCTGGTAACAAAATAACAGGCCATCACAAACTCCTTCCAGACTATTCTAATTTGGATATGCTCCCTATCCTTTTCCAAGCCAGCATTTTCTGGCCAATATAACCCCCTGGGAAATCCTCTCTCTTCTCACATCTCCGCATTTCCAGCTCCAGCCTTGCTTGGGTAGCTAAGCAGAAGCCAGCTGAGAGCAGCAGCATTACCCTCATAGTACGTACTAGAGAAAAGTGTTCCAGAGTTGTGGTCTGAAGGATTACTGCGTCCATAGGGCTGAAATGGTTTCATGCAGCTGTTTTATTTGTAGCTTCTGCAGATCACAGTGTCATGACATTTAAAGCTACTGAGGAGAGGTCTCAAGATTTGTAATATGTCCCTTGCTACTGCCATTGCAAAGAGCTTACTTACCGTTGCAGGAAAAGGCTAGGGAAGTTGGTGATATTGGGATATTTTTAATAGGAAACTGATCTTGTAGGCAGTCTCCTGCAAATATATTAAAAGTGAATACCAAAAAATACTATAATTTGGAGAAACTTGTCAATTCGCAAGATCACAGGTGCCGCATGGTCACTTGTACTTACACACATCCTTTGTGTCAAAGGAACAATAGCACTTGTTAAAAGCACGTGCAGATAGAGTGAACGCAACCAGTGGCATCCGAGAGCTGAACAACCACAACCACCCAACTCTCACTGCAGAGCAGCAATTTCCCAGCCAGCTCCTTCCTCTTATCTCTTGCTGACTGCCAGGAGTTGCATGGGACCCAGATGCTCGGACCCATGCCTGAGCATTCCTCCACGGCAGAAATCTGCACCAGTGTTGCTGCCCAGACACCTCCATGGGCAAAGAGATAGGGATGGTATTTGTGGTTACACCCACTTACATCGTTGTGCTGTGTGAGAAACTGGCCCTCCTCGCTCACCTAGTTTTTGGCTAAAAAGGGCTTGTATTCGATTACATCCTAAGGCACATCTGGTTTTAGCAGTGCGGACTGGATACTTGAGAAACCACAGAGAGAAGGTGTTTGGGTTAAGAATGCTCTTGTGATTAAAAAAAAAAAAAAAAAAAAAAGTATGGAAAGTCCTCAAGTGTTTGTTTAGAGAAAGCAATTTCCATTTAAATGCTGGCAAAATTTCAACAATTTGATTTTAATTCTGAAGTGTTGAAAATACCCTCAGATAATTTCTGTAGCATTCTAGACTCCAAGAGTGGCTGCAGAAAGCAAGACACCTAAGAAATCAAGTTAACTGCAGAGCTGAAACTCATTTCCTGTTTTCTAGGAAAACAAAAAAGGGCCCAATACTCCTAAGCCTTTCTGAGAAAGATCTTCTCACAAGCAGTTTAAACAAGACCAGTGTGATTTCCCTTTTTTCCCCCAAACAAAACAGAGCTTGCCCCTTGAGAAAGCCTCTAAGGGTTTCACATGACATGCTGATCCATATCATTAACTGAACTTTGGTGCAGAGTATTCTGCTGTAAGTACTGTGTGGATTAAAGATGAGAATGGTCTTAAGTTCATTTCCAATGGAATTTACAATCAAATATGATTTAAAAGATCATCAAAATCAATTATACTGTATTTGTACTCTGAATTTCATCACAGTAGGGGTCCAGCCATTGTACTAGGATTTGATCTTGCTATCAGGAATTCGGTGAGACTCATGCACCAATGCAGATTTTCTGTTTCATCACCACCTCTGACTTTGTCACCTAGCAGAATCCTGAAACGTGCAAAATCAGAAAGTTTTGCTGGTCTGGGGTCAAAGTCTGACCCAGTTTCCAGTAAAAACAACCTATCAGTCCAAATTCTCTCAAATTCAGGTCTAGGTTTACTGAATCTTTAGTTCATTGAACTTGGCTCCAATATGTAGAACTCATTCTTCAAAGAAACCAAGTGAAATTAGGTCTTTAGCTCACCTCAGAAGAGTTAGCAACCCCCAGCTATACAGGTCTCAGCAGATTTCCTTTGCAGAGATTTTGCTAGCAGCACCGCTTATAACTCAATTTGCCTCCATCTAGCAAGATGAGATGTTGCAACTAGCTGCAACCACCGCCGTTGCTTCATATTGGTTTCAAGGGAGCACATTCCTTAATACAGCTTGCTAAGAAAGCTGGTTTCCATTTAAAAATGAGCAAACAAACAAACAAAAAAAAGCGTCTCTGAGCAGGCTTTTGAATGCTCTCCTTTGTTAACCAACAGAAGTAACAGGCCTGAATGTGACAATGAGCTTCACATCACCAGCGTGCCTCAGAGGAAGGAAATAAGTTAAGAAAAGCAGCTCGTGAGACAACAGCTCAAGCAGCAATCAGGGTGAGTGCACCTGACAGAGCACAGCCTGCTGCCGGGCTGGTTTAAGCAAGGAAGAAAAATATGAAGATGACAAATATTATGAGTGTTCCTCTCTGCCAGGACTTCCCTCCCCTTGCAATCACCCAGCTCTATCGGACCTTTGTGCTCACAGAGCACTGGGACACGATGTGTTTCCCCACTAGCAAAAGAAGAACGTCAGCTTGGCATTTGCTAAAGCTGACGGTGTTCTGGGAGGCAAGAGTATCCCAGCACCCTGCTAGCACAGCTACTGCAAACTCAAAATACCTGCCTGAAAATGACAGAGGCTTCATCTCAACGTTGGTGAATTCAGTTGCAATCACCAATGCGCAAGGTGCCCAAATCCTCTGCAGTGCTGCAGCCATTTTGACGTGGCACAAGGATACTGCCTGGCCCAGCCAGCAGCTCTCCTCCAGGCACACGTGGTCAAGCACAGCCTGAGAGTGGCCCAAGTGCAGATTTTGTACAAACCGCAGCTTGGAAGCCCTCCCAGCTAACACAGCAGATCGGGATTTCCACCACGGTCTGAACAACGCTATGGTGGAGGCTCTGCCCACACCTGTCCTGGACGCAGCAGAGAGACCTCGTCCTGCCAAGGAGGAAGCTTGGTCACGGTGTCCAACAGGCATTCAATGCAGCACAATCTCCAGCAATTCTGCACATTTTTGCAGAATTAAAACAAAGCCAGTTGTGGGTATGGACCTGAACATTTCCCGACTGTACCTGAGGGTGCAGGAGGTGGGTGCTGCGGGTACCCCGAGTATTAACCAGAATTTCTCTGCTGAGGTCTACCAGACTCATGGGCACAGCTCAAGCTCCATACTGTAGCTTTGTATTTGAGGGGGGAAAATGGGATGCTCACTTCAGCATAACCACCAGTGAAAAACTTTAGCCCTCTCCTACAATCAAAGCTGAAAAACCTCCAGGAAAGCCAACTTTAGTACAACTTTACTATCTCAAGCATCTCTACAATCTTCGCAGTAACAGCCAATTTCTTTACGTGACCAGCAATTGCTCGATGCTTACGCTGAGATACCACAAAGAGGCCTTACTTCAAGGAAGAGAGTTCATCCTTTGAAAAATAAGGCCATTTTAGGTATTGACAGAGGGAAAACAAAAGCTGACACCCGCAAAATCCTTACTTAGATTTATAAATGCAGTTGTTAACACATTTATGTTTTAATCGCATTCTATTGTTCTCCAGATTTAGCATCCATCCCAATTTTCCATTCCCCTCAGTAGCTTTGGTTTTATCTCAATTTTGGCATTATTAACCCACAGACACTCTCCATCAGCATTTCTATTTGGAAGCAGATAAGAAATTAAAGCTAAGTTAGTTTATTGTTGAATCATTTGATATAACAGGCTCAGCGCGTTAATCCTGATGTATGTGGTCTGTGGAGGCGAGCAGCGAGGGCTGTTATGTTGTTTTGGGGAGTTTTTCTCCTCTGCTTCTAGCAGATGTGGTAAGGCAACAGCAATAAATCAGAACAAAGGAAATAAAATACCGAGGCTTTAGGGAACATGTGTTTTAGAAGGAACACTTGGCGCACCACTAAGAGCAGTACTGCCATATAACGGATGTTTAGAATACAGATGTGAAAGAGACGGGCAAAATTATGTAAATAACAGCGACTTACAGGTCTGTGCAACTGTCAAACACTGCAAGCCCATCTGTGCTCCTGGGTATTCCTGGGCCTGGTCAGATAGACCTCAAGCTCCAGTACAGCAGAACATCTCGCCTCCAAGCCATGCTGGGCCACATCAGGCTGCAAAGGATCAAAGAGTTAGAACCAGCCCAGGCAATCAATATCTTGCTTTCAAGGACTGAGGCTCTCCAGCTGCTGTTGACGGCCCCACTGCAAACCAATGTCAACTTGAGACATGCAGCTGGAGGAGTAATATGTCTCCTAGGACCTACGTCCCTCCTGCTGCAGTGGTGTGGCAGTGGTTTTCATGCAGAGGACTCTGCCGAGGCTGTGTGCTCAACAGAAGCACTAATTACTTTGGAGCAGATTTTCCAAGATATTTAGGAGGCTAGACAGAAAAGAGTAGCCTCAGGTGGGGTTTTCCAAGGCCTCCAGGTGGGTCAGATTCAATCCCCGAGATGGACTTTTTCCTCCTCTCTCCCTGTAACCTGCTTAGGAACTTCTGAAGGGCCGCTAAGTGCCTTCCTGCACCTTCAGGCACCTCAGTACCTCTGCAAAGACTTTGAGGTTTCATATCACAACCCCTCCTCTTGTGGGCTGCCCCTGGGACTCCTAGCCAAGCCAGTGGCCATGGGTCAGCACCAGGCAGACCAGGGCTAAGGGCAGGAAAGCAATCCCGGCAGCTGGCAGGATACGAGAAATCCCAAGAGGATGAAAGGGCTCCTGCTTGTCTGCCCCATGCCTGTTAACTTTTTAGGGTAAATGGTCTCCATTTCATTTAATGCAATAGCTTTGCCACCAGTCCCCTGGCCAAGTAGCGTAATGTTAAATACACCCTGCACACACTTTGCTTGTGATGCAGGCATTGCCTTTCCAAATTTTCCCCTTGCTTTATCAGTTCCAAGCTTAAATAAAAATGAAGCCCAAATGCTGAGAACTGAGATGGGGGCTGTGAAAAGAGACAGAGGGGGAAGACGCCACAAAGGTAAGTTAGGCAAGGAGAACGTGGGGGTGATCGATGAGCTCAGACCTGTGATGAGTCCTTACTGTAAGCAGCAGATACAGAAGCAGAGGCAGCAGTGGGAATGACCAGAAGTGAGGAAAGTGGAGCCACATCTCCCTGCATCAGGAGCTCCCCAGCTGGATGCTGGTGGGAACGAGGGGTCCGGGGTTGGCACCATTCCTTCTAAGCAGGGCTTTGATCAGGATGCACAGCGGGTCGCATGAGGTTAGGGAACAGCACACAACCTGCAGGGAAGTGGGAGAGAAAAGGGAGAAAGAATGCAATTCTATTTGCTACAGGCTAGTGGTGAACCTGCAAAACCCCAGCAAAAGCAACAAGGTGCAGCCAGACGGTACCCCCCTGCAGGAGGGGAGCAAATTCATCTCAGTGAGCACCTCTTCCCACTCACCACCATGGAAAGCCAGCCAGGGGACACCAGGAGCATGCACAGGGCTGGCTGCTCAAAGCTGAGGAGCATCAGCACTGCCAGGTCATCAAGTGAAAACGGGACAAACCAGAGCAAGAGCCTGCAGACAGCAGCACTCTGAAATCATACCACCCTGCCATGTGAAATCATACCACCCATGGGGCTGGGCAAGTCCTCCATGGCCCTGGAAGGTCCCCAGTGCCAAGCAGAGCCTGGACCTTGCTCTCTGAGCACATTGTGTGGCAATCAGGCAGCAGCCCTGAGCTGCTGGAAGTCCTGCCAGCACGGCAAGGAGCTTCTCCACATCAGCAGTCCTCAGACCGGGCTGGTATTTTACAAAATGTGGCCACTTATCAACCAGTTTTGGAAGGGCACATCAAAAAAGCCACTCATATCCTGCAGCAATCAGCTCTGGAGCAGACAGGACAGACCCTCTCTCCTGGGAAACGCACTGATTCTGGCTCCATCGGGTCACACGAGCACAAGTCACCCAAGCAACTTCAAAGGCAGCTTCCCTACACAGACAACCTCTCTAAGCCTCAGTAAATGAAAACCAAGAGAGATTGGTTTGGGCTAGAAACAGAGGACCTTGGGCAGGTTATGTGACTAATGACAAGGGAAAACGCAAAGCAATTTGGAACAGCATTGAACAGGATTCCAGCATCGCTGGCTTCAAAGGATAAACGTGCAAATGAGGCCTCCAAAATCCTGTTGCTAGTTAAAAATAAAAAATAAAATCCAAGCAAACAAAGAACTCAATGAATTTGGGGTTCTATATTCATCGCTTTCCAGTTACTGAGCCTGTGGAGTATATTCAGGTCATGTTTTCAATCTTTTCTCCCTCGTTACAAAAGATGTAAGTATGCTTTATTATATTACACTGTAATGAAAACCAAAATTTCCTGCCTGTTCTGTTTCAGGATCCACACCTCTGAGGAAAGCTCAGAGCACTGTCCATTTGCGAGAAAACAGAGCAGAAATTGGAATTCCAGAGGTGGACGATCAGGGGTGAGCTCGGTGCCCACATTTTATAAATCAGCCAAGGCTGAGTTACTGTTAAAAGAAGAAATCAGTTTTAAACAAAGAAAAAAATAAGAGCTGTAACAAGCCAACCCCATCGGAGTCTTACAGAAAAAGGCTGGGTCACTCAAACAGAGCTTTGGCTGCCGCTGCTGACCAGAGCCCTGCTGTGGGAGCAGCCAGGACCACCCTGCCCTTGGGATGCTGACAGCGGGATAGCCACAATCCCGCCCAAGAAGTACCCAAAACACACCAAAGTCCCAGCAAATTCCCTTCGTCCTGCCACGGCACCCAGGGTCCTGCTCCGCAGCTGACAAACGGGGTCAGGGTAATCTCCAGCAATCCAGCTAAGCTGGCTTTCTGCTTGCTCTGCGCTTTCAGCAGCAACACAGGGCAGATGCAATGGGGGTCACGATCTGGCCCCCCACATGCCTAGTTTTAAAGATTATCATTCAGCAGAAGCTATTGTGAGGAGGAAAAAATGCTGAGCCCAGAGGCCAAGTTATTTCTCTGACCTTGAATGCTTTAAAACATAATATTTTATTTGGCCGGTTATGGAAAACATGTGGCGAAGCCTTCATTTTTTTGGAAGGTTTTCCTGCAACACAAAAGGAAGGAAAATAACTGAACTTTTATTCCGCCTCTCCCTGCCATGCACATCCCTGCACCCACACAAGCTGCTCTCACTCGAATTTTAAGTCCTGAATACATTTGATAACTGCATTTGCTCAGCAGAAATACCAACAAGGTCTCCATCAAAAACTAACACCCTGGGCCGTGGGGTGGGGGCAAGCAGGGAAGTGCCCCCACGCGAAGTTCACACTCCAAGCGCAATGGAAAGGTTCAAAACGAGCAGATATAAAAAGATGAAAAGGAAGAAGCTGAGGAAAAACTTCAACAGGACAAAGCATTCACCCCATTCCTACCACAGTTAGCAGCTGCAGAATTTTTTCAGTGATAAACTATTATAGTGTCTTACCTGAATACAAGGCTGAAAGACCAATTTGCAGCACCATTTTGGGGGCAAAAAGGTTTGCTTTACAGAGTTCCAGTTCCAAATTTGACCTAAATTCAGCCCTCAGGCAAAGCCTTTCCCTGTTTAAAAATGAAAGGGGAGCTGGAGGGAAGAAGGAGGTCAGGACTAATTCATTTGCCTCCCCAAGCCCCTGCACGTGCCAAAGACCTCCAGCAACAGCACCTGCAGGAGGGCTAGAGGGTGAGGAACATTATTTCAGACAGCACGAGCACTGCAAGAGGGTTGCCTGGAAACTTGTTTGCTGTTTTCCCCATCCTTCCAGCTGTTACTGCCGCATCCCACTCCCTCCTAACTTTCCAACAGACACTAAATAAAACAAAGGGAACCTCTCCAAGTACAGCTAGAAGGGCTTCAAGCCCCCCACCAGAACGACTGCGAGCCTGCAGCAGTGGCAGTGACACAAAGGGGTGCTCGGACCTCCCCCAGGAAGGCTGATGCTGTGGGAACGTAGGTAAAGAGAAGATGCACGTCTAACCCTACCAGCCCAGCTCCAGGGACGTTTATTTCCAGCTGAGTAACAGCATCAAGCAGCAGTAGGAGATAACCTTCCCAGCCTTTCTATCTGTTCCCGTCGATAAATGGCATGGAAAAGGTATTTCCGGACACCTCAAAGCAGGCAGTGGGTCGTGATTGTTGGGACAGTGATAGCTATGGTCCTACTTCCTTCTTCAGGGACATATCCCCCTTTTCCCTAAAGCCTCTCCCCAGCTGAGCAGGGCGTATAACCCACCTCCTTTTCCCCTGCTGACTGATCAACCAGCCCTGAGCTCTCCAGGCTTATAAGTAACAGGCAAGCCCACTATTTAAGGCACCTGCACTCTGTATTCAGCAAATCAGCTGCCATTACCAGTGGTTGTGTTAATCACGCCATCGGTGCTAGCCCCTGAGCGCGGTGCCTGCAGCCCCGCCAAGGGCTCGCCGCTGCTCAGCAGCTGGCACTTGGCACCGCGGCTGTGCGTGACTCAGGCTGGCAGCGCTTCGGAGATGCCTTCCCCTGGTTTGTAGCTGAAGTGATTCATTGTGTTCAGGCTCCGTTGTTGGCATGCCGGCCGTGCTGTAAGAATCTGGAGTTAATAAACTCCGCTTTCAGGTCACAGCAGCGCGTCCCAGGGTGTAGCTTTGTAGCGCGGGCCATGCTCGCTCCCGCCCCGTCAGCTAGTGCAGCTGCTGATGAATTTCCCATTGGAAAAAAACAAAAAAAAGGAAAACAAAAACATGGCCACATACACGAACAAGCCCCGGGAAAAGCCTCTTGCTCCACTTTCTCCTGCTCCCTTTGGCATGAGGAGGGTGGCCCATGGTCCTTCCGCCTAACCATGTGAAAAGCCTCCTGGCACCTGCAAGCTGGGCTCCACCTGAGAAAGAGGGGAAATTTTAAAAAGAAGTAAAAGAAAAGCGATGTCACAACCCCTTGAATCCAGGGGAATCTGAAAAATGTTACCTGAGCTCCAGGTAACAGAACTGTTGATGTCCCGGGCAGCATCTTGGTGCAGCGAAGCAGGTTCCTCCTGGGAGGGCCGTTCAGCCCCGCTGGCTGCAGCCCCTGCGAGGGGCTCTGTCTTGGGGCACTTCAGTTTGCATAGGCCTAAATCTATTTCAGATCTGGCCTTTGACCTCTGCCTCATGCCTGCAGCTGTGAGACAGAGGAATTCTTCTTTTCCTCACCTTTCCTTCAAGAAAGCAAAAGGAAAAGCGAGCTTTGCCCTCCAGACACGCTTTACAGAACCACGGAGGATGGAAAGGGAAAGACTTTATGAGGATGGAGTTACGCTGAGGGGACGCTCTTCCCCCACCTGGCACTTCCCCACCTTCTTTTGCTGCTCTGCCATGAGTTCGTGGCACCAGCAGTGACACTGCGCTGTCTCCTTGCAGGGCCTTGCTCAGGTTGGGGTGTTCCTTGCCATGTGGCCTGCTCCTGCTTTGCTCAGGAGTGAGTTGCGTTGGAAACTGCCCAAGGAAAGGCTGTGATTCTGCAAGGCATCCAGCTCATCTACGGAGCCGTACAAATAACAGGAGCACCTCTGCCACATGGGCTGCACTCTGCTGAGCAGCTGCCGCGTCTCTCCCCAGCACCGGTGATGTTTTGGAGCGGGTAAAGTGACTCACGCGTTACACTGCAGCCTTTCTTCTGCACCAGATCTGGAGCTCGCTTGTGGATCCCCAGCCAAAAAGGGGTGGAAACCACTTTTGCTTCGCAGCGTCCCACGGGACAGGTATGCTTCAGCACTGGCTACGTTTCAGCAGAGCGATTCGTTTACTCTCAGCCACGTTTGCAGCTTGTATAAACTGGATCGGCATCAATGGAGCTCCACCAGCTTACATCAGCCCGAGGACGCGGCTCCGTGTTTTCATGGCACGGAATTTGGGCCTGGAAGCTTTGGAGCAGGCTCCTGACAGCTCAGGCTGGGTGCCCCAGGGGCACTGAGCCCTGCCTGGGGGCAGCAGAGCAGGGGAGGTGGGCTTGCTTTGCGGTACTCCAGGGAGGAACAGCCTCAGTGAGCGACAACGTGAGCAGCACAGGGCCTGGGAGCACTTCTGAGGAAACGTCCCTCAAGCAGAACAAAACCTGTTAGGACCAAAATGTGGAGCTGGGGCTGCAAGAGGCCCAAGAGAGCCCTGGTGTGGACAGTAGGGAGAGCAGGATCAGACTACGGTACACACCAGCTTCGTGAGACAGAGCCAGTGTCATCAGCTTTTCTTACCAAGAAAGGAAAGGATGGAAGCGCTTGCATTCAGCCACCCAGGAGAAAATCGGCAAGCACAGGACAGCTGCGTGCAACCACAGCCAATCCTAAAATACCAGTTCTGTGCCCAGTCCCGAGCAGGGGGCCCGGTGCCGTGCTGGATGCTGGAGGTGAAGACGTGCAGGCTCCACTCTGGTCATGCCAAGCCCTTGGGGGTTAATGAGGGCTTGCAGCCATCCTCCGTCCCCAGGTCGTCGTGGAGATTTACTCCTGGGAAATCCCACCCTCAAAAAAGCTGGAAAAACACCACCTCACTGACAAACACCTCAGCCCCTAGGTACCCGCGAGCCATCAGGGCTAGTGCTGGTAAAATGAAATCAAAGCCTGCAAATAAACACCCTAAGTAAGATTCTGGCAGATCTTGGGCCCTTTGGTTGCAAGCTGCAATCCCTGAGCTCCGTGCTCCAGTTCAACTGCTGCTTAGCCCTGGAAGTGCCTGAACTTGCCCACTGCATCCTGATTTGTGTCTCAGCCTCCAGAGGCTGCTATCCTGCTCCCAGGTGTGGTCAGAGCTGCTCCAGCCCCAACATCTCCACTGTTTTGCACCTGAGCAGCACCAGGTTGTGGTATCACTGCCTGGGTCTGGCAGCGCTGTCCCCATCCCCAGCAGGGACCAGCCTGGGAGCCAGAGCAGGTAAAAAGCGGTGGTGAGCAATCCCATCCCCAAGAAATGCTCCTGCAGCAGCCCAAGGAAGCTCCTGGTCCAGGTCCTGCCCCACAAGGCGTTGGGAGCTCCCCAGCAGCCCCCTGAGCACCCATCTGCCCTGCGGGGAGCAAGGCACAAAGAGTCCCAGGCAGGGTGAGCGTGAACGGGAGCACAACGCGTGCTGTGGCAGGGACACCAGGCGTTCAGTGGCTGCGAGGCCGTTCTTGGACGAAGGCCAAAGCATTTTACAGCAGACATTTACAGCAGAGCCTTCAGTTACCTCCAAGCCACCCCTAGCTGTGATGCTGCGTCGTGTTTCCCTCCTTTGCAGATGCTTTGTGGGGTCAGTGTCCCAGACGTTGCCAGCCCAGGCTTGGGCTGGTGGTGTCTTTTGCCACTTTTTCTTGTCTACCTGAAGCTGGAGGTAGAGCTCTGTTTCTGAAATCCTGCATCTATTTCTCCTCCTGTAGTGGGAAAGGGATAGATTCAGACAAGTAATAAAACACACTAAGTGCTTGTGGTAAATAAGTGCTGAGCCCCAGCTCCCCCCACGCTGTAATCCTCCGGGATTTCTCTGGGGCTAGTGCTTATTTACCCGCTTCCAAAATTCTTAGCCTGACAACTAACAAAGCATTAATCACTGTCAGAGTGGGATCTTTTTCTGCTCTTCTGCAGGCGTCTGTCAGAACCACAAAAGATTAATTACCACGCCGGGCTGGGTGCAGGAACACAGAGACTCTCCGCATGCACGTTCTTCACTGGATGCCTCGCAGCCCCTTCAGCAGCCTGCAGGAAAGGGCACCCCTTCTCCCAGCTCTTTCCATCAGCCAGAGCAAAGCCATCCCTCTTGGATTTCTAGCTCCCCCTGGTTCTCCTTCAGGAGCTGGCTGGCTGCTCCCCCTTACCCAGACATCTTTCTTCAGCCTGACGAGCAGCACTAAGGAAATCATCAAAATCCTTCCCTGCCGCAGCACCCCGCTCCCTTCCTCGTTAACCCCGTGAGATGGTGCCTCCTCTCTCCTTCCCTAAGTTTTCTACGGTTCAGTTCTAACCCCCCAGCCACACAGTGCTCTACAGCACGTACGTAGGAATACAACAAATCAACCCAGCGGTGGTCTCGGGGAGACATTTAAGCTCCCCCACAGCGGCTGAAGCCGCAGCCCTCCTTACCTCATCATTCAGAAGAGCCCTGGCAAACGGAGATACGCGTTTTGCTTTGCACCCAGGAGTCAGAACCCAGGTGTCCACAGGGAACTGACGCTGCCAGGAGGTGGAGGGATGCTGAGGGTTTGTCCGCACGCTCCTCCAGAGCGGATGCGGTTTGTGCCGGTAGTTAAGTTGTTCCCTACAACATGGGCACAGCTGTGACCAAAGGTAAAAGGAAACGAGCTCTGTCTAAAGCATCTAGAGTGAGAATAAATAAAAATTAATTATTTTTACTCAAACGCAAGCTACTTCCATGCAGAGGGCTGAGGGAAACCCTGCCTTGGCTGCTCTACACTGCTGAGCACTGCCTGAGGAAGCCTTTTTTTTTTTCCCTGCCATGAATGTTTCTGTGCATGATTCAGCAGCCGTCTACAAAAAGCAATTTGGAAGATGAATGAGTTCACTAGGACAGGGAAGAACTGAGAGAGCGCTTCTCTCTGGGTGAGCGGGGACGTTTCAGCAGACGTGCCTCTCGTTCAGGGCTTGGATGGTTTGGGACCTGTCCGGCCCTAGGAGGCGCAGAAAGGATGGGGACCCTCGCACAAGGCAGGATTGCCACCTCCACAGAGCGCTGCCCACTTACCTCCACCCATCCCTTGCAAGCCACAGCAGATTTGTGTCCAGGCAAAGGATTTTTCCCTTCAGCAAAGGGGCCTGAAGCCTTGATGCCTCCCCTAACCTGACAGCAGCATCTCGTTACCAGATTACCCGTGCTTATTTTGTACAGGGACTGAAATCACGACGTGCCTTAAGGTGTGGTTTTAGGACAACCCTGCAGAGGCTAAATGCTGCAGTTCTGGCTAAAGCAGGATGTGCCAGAGCAGCCCTCCTACTCCCCTGGCCCATAACAGAGACATGAAGCTGCTCTCATCTGTTTATCACATTCCAGTTGGAGATGTTGTGCAAACCCCTCCTATGTTTTTGGCTGTAACAGGCCCATTGTTGCATCTTGGAATCTGGACGCAGCTTGCTTCTTAGGAGTTTTCAATAATAAAAAAGCTTTCCGAGATAGGAAGATAATTGATTAAGTAACCACTTGCAAATATTTAACCAGGAAAAAATCAAAACATGCATCCCTACACTCCTCTTAGCTATGAGGAACGGGGTTTAGCCATGGCTCGGAACTGTATGACTGTCAGAGCATTCCCTGCTCTTTATCTCACCACTGCAATCAGGCAAATACAGGTACTTTTGGTGGGGCAAATTCTGCTGCTCTTAGTGCCAGAGTGGGCTTGGCCTTTACTTGGGTTTCTGTGGCCAAGATGTGGCAGGTCGTAGGCACTTTTTAGAAATGCCAGCTCCAGCAGTCATGTTACACTCTTGGTTCAGCATGCTTTGAGTTCCCGGCCTTTCTGGTGGCTGAAAAAAGTTCAGAGAAGATTAAAATTCAAAGCATGAAAGCGCAAGCACCAAAAGGCCTCAGCAAAAGTTATTACCCATTACCTCTGGTGATGCCTAAGGCAGTTTTGCCATTTCTGAGGATTTGCTTAATGGATTTTGAAAGCCTGGATCACACACGGTCCTCTCGCTTTTTCTTAAACAGGTCCCAGCTGCTGGAGTTGCTTCAGTTCTCGTTCCCTTCTCTGTAGTAAAGGCCTGAGAGGCAGGAATAGACAAAATCGAGCAGTAAACAAAGTCTGGTATTTTGCATACGGTGCAATAGTTTTGTTCTAACAATCTTTGAGCTCGTGGGCTGGTTTGCTGAGGGAGAAGGCAATATAATTACACTGCCTCTGATACAACTTAAGCTGGAAGTGTAACTGGATACATGAATATCTTTTCCCTTGGGGAGATTTAGCTTATACCTCCTTCCCAGAGGCAAATCTAAAGCAGGAAAGGAGTTCTTACTCCCAAACTGGAATTCTCTAATCATTACACTGCTGGAGATTTAAATGTTCAATTTACACCAGGAAATTGCCTCCTGTCCAGAAACTCTAGAAATTTCTGTAATCCCAGCAGTGTGAGGGATCCTTGTGTCTGCTGCCCTTCAAACACTTCTCTGTCCAGAGCTTCTCAGCCCGCTGTGCTGCTTATAAACACCCGAGAAAGCAGTTGAGTCTTAGAGCTTTTACTTCTTATATACTTATGAATTTTAATTGATTTTCCTGGTTCCAGCTGCCTCAGCAAAAGGACAGAGCTACACTGACCCACGCTTCTCTCTCCCCAGTGGCAAGTCTATTTGTGGCCCTGCACAGTGTCGGAAATAAACTGCTTTTCTTGGAGAGAACCCCTGGCAAGCATCAGGCTCGCTACAGAGGGCACAGCAGTCTCAAAGAGACTCATTTTAACTCGGATTTCAAAGTCCTCACCAAGGGGTTTGAAGGGCTGGAAATGCTCCTGGGAGCGGTGGTGAGGGGAAGAAGAGGCAGGAAGTAAAAAAGTGAAGATTCCTCACCCCATTCTATGCTCGGAAAACAGTCCTGTGGGGTCTGCCCGCTCCCTTACATCCTATTTTTTCTTATAGCTGGAAATCTCACTAGTGCAGCGCTGAGAATATTTTAAATGACTCGTTAATGTTTGCATACATATGCCAGATGCTTTCTTTTTTTTAATAAACAAACAAACAGAAACCTCAAACACCCTCTGAGAGAGATGGAACGTTTTCCCTGCAGTGAAGGACAGACTGACTGCTTGTGCAGGAGAGTGGGAGAAGGTAAAAAAAAAACCCACACACCTACACTGCCACCGCCACCACCCTCCTCCAGTAAATAAATAAATAAATAAACAGAAAAAGCACTTTATGAACATTTCTCCCCCCTTTTTGATCCCTTCCCCTGCCACACTGGTTATACAGTCTCTGGGGAGGTGAGGAGGAACTAAGAGAAATCACAGCTGCTTATTTCCTCCACAGCACCTACAAGGAACCTGGGCAGGCGGCTTTGGGCCACCTTAGCTGAACGTAGCTGATGGGACGCTGCATTAATCCAGCTGCTGAGATCGTAGCTGGGTTGTTCATCAGAACATCCGCCCGTGGAGAAACCCTCACCTCAGTACCTGAGGTCACCCCAGAGATTTTTTTCAATAACTTTTGAATGAGGCTTCCTAAGCAATTTAGGTGCTTTTTGTAATTTCATCCCAAACCCTTTTTCTTCTATTTCACTTGATTCATTTGGAAATGAAGCACTGTGATTTCCCAGTCCTGGCAGTCTTCAACTTCGCCAGGCAGTTCACCATGAAAACTGCGGAGTTACACAAGGGATGTCTGAGCTAACCAGTAGGTGTGCAGAAACGGGCCTTGGCAGAGCTGTCAAAGAGCTCAGATCCAGAACTGCAGGGAAGGTGATACCAGTGAGAAGTGATCTCCCCACGTTTGCTCCACCAGCTTTGCTCCAACGCATCAGCCCTCATGAGCCAAGGAAATGACCACAGCTCCACATGCACACAGAGTCTTTGTTGCGGAGAAGTGTTCATACACGCTGAGCTGGCTCTACATCAGCAATCACTATAAAATATTAACTGAAAAAGTGAAGAGTGTATTCCTTTTTATGTCTTATGCAAAGGCAACAGCTACTGAAAGCAAGAGGGATTCAGGCGAGTGCTCCACAAGATGTGACTAGAATATGTTTCTTCTGAAGTCCTCTAATCAGAAATAGTAATATATTCCTTTTTCCCCCTAAGACTCGGAAATCACATTTTAGTGCCTGCCACAGGACTGTCAGCATCAGCATTTCATGAAGCAATTCAGCCTTTATCAACATTCAACAGCATTGTAACTCAGGAATAATTAATGTAGTATTAACATAGAGTTATCAAGAAAGGTAAGAACGTACGCGCTCAACATCAGATTCATTTAGCATTTACTGCGATAATGTGATCAGCACGGCGTCATTTAACATAAATGTCAGCTTCAGCGGGATGTCTCGAGGCAGTCGAGCATCTCCGAGGCGTGCCTCTCGCTGTACGTACCACCCTCGAGCTCTCCAGAGTGCTCCTTCTGAGGGCCATCTTGGGAAGTTGCACCATGTCTCTGTCAAAACAAAAAAGAAACAATTTGGTAAAACCCACTTTGCTGAGGTACATAACACGTATATGTATTTCCACTCACAAACCATACTAGATAGATCATACATACAGGATATTTAGGAATGACTGCAGTCTATAGAGAGTCTACAGATCCATATAGGTGCATTTATATAAGCATACTGATGGGAAAGTAGATAAAATTCAACTCATATATCCACTCTGTCAAATGGGGGAGCATGCCGTGGCTTTTATAGAAATTGTTTCTTGACTTAGAGTGGATGCATCAGGCAGCATAATATGTACTACGTATACAAAATCACTTACACTTTGCTATGCTGCTATATACACACACCTATATTTATATATATATACACATATCTATTCAATATATATAAATTCAGTGAAAGGTTTTGCTTCATAACAAAGGAAGAGAGATAAGCTGCTTTTCCCCGTATCTGGAAAGGATTTACTGTCTTTTAGAACAACCAGGCTCAGCAGTTTGGGTCCTGGTTCCTGCATTTCTGTTCCCAGGAGTCCTCCCGTACAGCCAAAAGGAAAAGGAGCCTGTCTGAGGGGTTTCACTGCTCAGAGCTGCAGTAAATCTCTAGTGGGATTTGCAAACACGGCAAGGCTGCTACCTTATGCTGATATTAGCAGGAGCAAGGTGCCCAGGCACGCTGAAAAATCCCTGCAGCTACTCGAGTCTCACTTGTAACAGCACGGTGCGTGTGACAGACTGCCTGGAGCCAGGACCCCACTGAATTTCAGCGGAGCTGGGACACCTGGATTTGGAAAAGCCCTGCAGCAGTGAGCACCGGCAGCGCTGGAGGGCTGGAGCTCACACCCCTGGTTGTATCCGTGCTGCAGCTTGGCTCTTCCATTCAGCTCACTTTACCTCTGGCTTCCATGACTGCTCCAAAACTGGGGTACAAAGCACAGGGAACAACGAACACACACATAGAAGTAAAAACCTCTGCTCGGCAAGATAAGCCCCAAAGGCCAGATTCTGCGCCATCAATCACAGAGCTGACACCAGCAGCGTGCAGTGGAAGGGGTGGCAGATCAAGCCTTACTCAGGAGACACTCCTCGTGCTATCCTAACTGCCTGAAGCAGCGGTGACACCACGTTCTGCAGTCTCCTTGCCATACGTGGGGCTTTAACAGCATGTCAAACATGTCTTGAACCAACATGACGTCTGTCTCTATTTTTTAAGAGCTTTTCCCACAAATAAAACCTGAGGCTCAAAATTACGCCTAGGTATAGTTCCAACACACTGCCTTTCCCTGAGGCATCAGCAAAGAAGGTTGATTGCAGTGGAAACACTTGTGCATGAGAAGATCTCTTCACTGCAGAGCTGGAAACAGGCGAGGGAGCCTCTGCAGCCTCAGACAACACGATGAGGCTGAGTCCCACCGCTTTTCAGAGAGTGCCATGCTTGTTTGGATGCGTACAGGCCGAGTGCTATAGAAAGATGTAAATATTTTTATGGCCTTGCTTGCTTAAAAGCCTACGAGGATGGCTGGCTAAGTGGAAAGGAATGCTGTGCACACACAGCAGAACAAATGTAATGAAAGACAGAACCCAGAGGTATTCTTTAACCCAGAGACGGAGTGCTTTGCATTGTTAAACAGCAGTTGTTTAGTGCACCACAAAGAGAGCATTAAAGTCTAGATAACACAATTAATAATGAACTCTCCAACACAAAGTACTGTCCCCATCAGCATGACCTCACGCTCTTCGTGCACAGAACACAGCCTGGCTTTACAGAGCTACTCACTCGTCTCGTCTTGCGTTTGAGGAACCGGCCGAGTGCCCGCTTCGCTGGAGGGGGACGGTGCAGATGGAGCCAGGCTCCTCTCCGAGGTGCACAGGGGAAGGGCAAGGGGCGACGAGAACAAGCTGGAAGACAGGAAAATCCACTCGGACATTAGGAAAAGTGTTTTCACTCTGAGGGTGGTCAAACATCAGAGTGCAGAGCAGAGAGATGGTGGGTTCCCTGTTCTTGGAGACACACCAGCATCAACGAGGCACGGTGCTGAGCAACTTCATTCGCCTGGACCTGCGCTCCCCAGGGACTGCATGAGGTACGTACAGGGACTCCTACCAGCCCCTGTTATTCTGCAGTTCTTTGGTCATCCCCAAAGGGTACTTTTGAACGAGGTATTTGTCACTGTCTCTTTTCTTGCCTGCCTCTTGTACCAGTGCATCAACACGGACCGGCTGTTGCAGACACCACCTCCACTGTACGGCTGACCGAGCCTCCAGCCAAGTGGCACCTTAGAAGGAGCTTGGCCCGAACTGGGGTACAAGTCACTTTAAAGACTGCCTTCATCTTGCCAAAGCTAAAAGTCTACAGAAGAGACCCAAATGTGGTGCTGGATCCTTCCCACCTAACCTGCACCCCCTTCCAGTTAGCAGCTGAGCCCTGAAGGGGGCAAGGGAAGAAACTTGTGGTTTTACCTCCGTGAAATCAGCCTTCCAGCTCCCCTCCCAGCCCCAGGCAGCTGCACACGTTGGAGAGCAGCGGTTTGGTGTCAGGGTGTAGAAGAGCTCAGCAGCGCTGCCCAGAAATCACTGCTCACAGCCCAAGGTGCCCAGCTCGGCCGTGCTGACTTCCACCCACCTGGGGAACATGAGGGTGTGAATACCCACTTAACAACCAAAAAAAAAACCACCAAAACTCATAAAACAGACAACAAAAACCCTGAGCTGAGGTCTCCAAGCTGTCACCGCTGGGTGTCTCCAGTAACCACAGGTGAGACCTCTCCGAGTCACCTCTCTCTTAACCAAGCCCCCGCCTGGGGAGAAGCACAACCCCTGGCTTTTTGCTACCGGGAGGGCAGAAAAATCGCTGCCTGTCAACAGCGCACGTCAGCAGCAAGATCACAGGCAGCCAGCACCACCATCAGCTGACAAAAACAATCAAAGGCAGCCTAGATCTCCCTCGCCCTGCTCCGTCTTTCAACACCGTGTTCAAATCAACTCGGAGAGCAGTCATGTTCCACTTACTTTATGGCTCCGTGTCATTTCAGACGTTACCGACTCAGCGAGGCACGGTCTGTGGCGTGGGGATCTCCCATCCAGCCCACTGGGATACAGCTCTAGGGAGGCCAGGAGAACTACCCAAGGTGTAAAAACTTTTGGAAGACAGCCTAGTTGCAATACTGAAGGAGACGTAGGAGTGGTAAAACCTGCAAAAAGCTTGGCAGCATCCTAATGCAGTTAATTTTTTAAAAAAATACATTAACTTATTTTACGTCATCAGTGATTATGAAGCTCGCGTTTAACCCGGAGGGGAGGAAACAAAGACCTGTGGATGGATAAAAGCCCATCTAAAATATGAGAGCCATTGTTACGGCTAAACATTACAACCATGTCAAATTGTTTCTTCAAACATAAACGCTGCAATTATGTTAAATGCAAGGTTACTGCTTCCCATTTAACAAGCCCCTGGCCTTCTCTGCACGCTGGGAAAAAGGCGAATAGACAAGGTTTAGCTGGGCCAGGCCAAAAGCACAAGCTTCTCGAGCCCTGTGTCATGTTTAATCTAAATTGCACAGCACGTGGTCTCTGCCCGCTTGGGGACATCTTCCCCTTGACACTGGAGCTCACACTGATGTCTCGCTGCCTGTTCAGCTCCCATTCTTCAAATCCATCTTATCCCCACGGTTCCCTGCTGCCTTTCCGCCAGCTCTTCCTGCAGCCCCTGCCTGGACCCTCGCTGCCTTGAGGCACCAGGAACGACGATCCTTTCTCCTTTGTCACCACCCACAGCCTCTCTGCTCACTGATGAAGGATTTGAATTTGTCTTGCTCCTGGATGCACTTGGAGCATCTTGACTTGAGTCTGAATTAAGAGAGGCTTCAGCAAAGCTGAGCGCAGCTGCAGGAGTGAGTCAGGGAGCTGTGAAGGGGCCTGTGCTCTTGTAACTGCACAACTGGAGAGGGTTTCCATTGGGCTTTTACGTGGCCTCATTCCCCTTCTCCTGCTGTTTCTGGCTTCAGCTCCAGCCGCATGCGAACAATGCGCCCTGTGTGCATGTTTCCCATTTGGCGCACAACCTTGTAAAACATTTAATATGTGATTTACAGTGGTTCTGGCTTGGGCTGGAAAATATAGCCTCCAAAACTGAGCAAGGGTAGACTGGTAGAAAGCATTTAGAGGCAGGAGCAGGCAGGCAGGGTGAAGGCTCTCAGCTCACTGGCAGCCCCAGCACCCAGCACCGCAGCCTATGAGAAGCAATGAGCAAACAGATTGTTCCTCCCTCAGCCAGCGTTAGCTCCAGATCATCCCCGCTTCCAGAAGTGACATCTCCTGGCAGTAAGCAATGGTGATGGCTGCTTCCTTCGACATCGTCAAAAGCAGAGGCAGCCCAAAGTCACCGCGGTGTCTGAGCCAGATCCATTTATGACATTTTCTTCCCCAAGAAAACTGAAAAATAAAACACTACTGGAATCATGTAAGGAATGGACAAAACAAGGACATTATGCTTAAACCGGAGGGGGCGTGTGTGATAATTTTTAACAGGAATGTGTTTTTAAAGGCAATTTTCATGAAAAGCAACAGTCTAGTTTAGAAGCACCAGGCAGCCCCGTTTGTCATCATTCAAGGTCCTTAAATGATCTCTCCAGATGCTCAAGTAACTACACTAGGCACAGCACCCTGCTCGAATTCCAGTTTCTTATTAGACTTCAATAAAGTCTCAACTGGAAAAGATAACACAAACTTCCTGTCCTAAAAACTGCTACCACATGCCGTTAAAGCAGTAGGGGAAGGAGGCGGCGCTGTTCTGTGCATCTGACCAGCAGATGCAGGACTCGAGTCTCCCTCACGGTGCAAGGCATTACGAAATGGAAGACCGCTCTGATTTGATTTTATGTACATGTATTACGAGACGATGTAATCTCCACTTCAAGTGCTGACAAAACACACTTAATCACCTCTTGGAGGATTCTTTACAGAGTTGTTGCTGCAGTGCAAAGTGCCGAGAAATGCTTCGGAGCCCTCTGAAAAGCCTAGCCGGGATGCTTTCTTCACAGGTTGGAGCACACGAGACAAGTGCAGAAATCTGACAGGCTCCCCAGACACTGCTCTATGAAGAGTCGTTGCGGGAGGTTCTTAAAATAATCCATCAGCTCAAGGATCTCGAGTTTGATCCCCGTTTCAGACTGCTTTATACCATAGTTATGTCGGATGCTCGAGGAAATCAACACTGAACGATGCCTGCAAAGCACTGAGGCAGCACCTGACGGTGCAGGCCTGTGGCACCCCTTGGGATGTGCCTGCTGGGAGCTCCCCGAGGGGACACCCATGATCATGGCCCCATCCTGTGGCTCCCAACTGCTGCCCTGTTCCCAGCTGTGCCCAGACCAGAGCAAAGCCACCGAGCCCACTCACTCTGCTTGATGTTTCAAACCTCTTTCCTCTCATTAAGACAGCTTACTGATTATCATCTCCCTGTGTACGAAGCCTGCACCTCTCCCTGCTGCCTAGAAACGTTGCATTCCTCAGCTGCACCTATCTGCAGCGACTGAGCTGACGGAAGGCTCCTCGAGGCACTTTGGAAGGGAAAAGGGTCAGCCAGCTGCTACCCGAACCCCTTGAGCTCTGAGGCTAGAAAGGATTTGGGGTGGGAACTGTGGGGCTGACTGACTGTAACCGGGGCTGGAGTTGCATCAGACACTGCAAATGTGCTTTGGCCACTAAAGGTGAATGGAGATGCCAGAAATAGCTTGGAGATCTCATTTCGTCCTTTTTTCTGTAAAAGTTTTCCTTTAGTTCAGCCATTTCATCTGTCTATGTCAATTCACTGAAGTAGCTCCCCCCTCCCCAGGTTTCTGGGAACCACAAAGGGCAGCCCACGGCTTGCTAAAGACATTTCTTTTGGCATATTGATTCCCAATACTGCCACTGCCCTGCACATGCCAAAACGGGTTTCTGAGAACAGCAGGACTCTTAAATAAAACACCTGAGTTCAGCAAGCATATGTTCTAGTCACACTTCAGAAAGACTGTGCAAAAGTTCTTCATTATTCCCCTCCTGGTTTGCCCTTCTCCAGACCCAAATGCCAGTATTGAGTTCAAAACCTCCACAAAACACTTTTCCATGTGTTTTGCTGCTCTCTTAAACTAGCTTTTCAACCATACTCTGGCAGTAGCCTAAATATTCACCGGTGGCTTTACAAAAGTATAGGAAAGAAGTCTTCTTTCTCTCATCTCCACATAAATATTTTTGCTTAAAAGCTAGCCAACAGCCTGAACAAGAGATGATGGCACACAAAGCGATGTAAATAAGTGCAGCTCATAGTAAGCAACTGCAAGAGCTGAGCAAGAAGTGAGAGAGCACGTGTGTGTGCGTGTGTATGTGCACAGGCAATAACATAGTAAAAACTTTCACCGCAGAACTGAAGTCTGACACTTCCAGATGCTAGGTTACTAGAAGTGAGGTCGCTTGTGCAAACATTTTTTGCCCTCCCCGAACACTTACCTTACACCAGAGCCTCACATTTCATAATCACACGCTACTTTTTCCATTCCAGACAATTCAGTGCTGAGCAGGGGTGGCACTAACCGAATAAAAAAAAAAATATTCAACATTTGATTCTCATCATTCATGGTGTTGGCTCACGCCTTACGTACTGTGCATGGTTCCAGCACTTCCCTGAACACACAACTACTCATTTTCCATACGGTCCTCAGTGAGATGCCTGCTCCTGTAGATCCTGACTGCTCACAAGCTCAAATAACTGTAACTGCACGGCTCCATGGTGAAACAAAGTAATGGTCTTTATTCTTATTTAGGAGATGAAGTGGCAAGAGAGATGGCCAGAGGTGCACTCTTACGCTAGCACCTAATGTTTTTTTTAGAGGCTGCCTCTTCAGAGGGAAGAGAGGGAAGGATCAGTGAGGTCTTTACCTGGTGACAAGGAGGTCTTTTTCTCTTGGGAGCTGATGCTGGCAATGCTCACACACAGTCATCTTCACCTGGGCTGCACCCAGCTCCCTACCTCCCCGGGACCTTCCTGCCAATCAAATGAAGCCCCTGCGACCTCAGCACGTGGAGGAACAGGGAGGAGAGCAGCCTGTATGTGCCCTCCGAGCTCTGCCTGAGCTGCCTATCATTAAGCAAAACGCTAATCCCAACCCACAAAGCCACCAGTGCACCGCGCTCGATTAGCTCTGCAGCTGTCTTGCCCTGGACACTTACAAAATGCTTGCCGCCCCCACCCCGTACTTCCTGGGAGCAGGCAGATCAGCTCTTTTGCCTTCAGACTTCAGCAGAACTGGATTGTCCTCAGGGAGCCCTGGAAGAGCTGGCTCAGCTCCAACTGCTACCGAAATCGGGAGTCCCATGTTTTCTTCCTCATGAACTTTGAGTCATGCCCCAACGTGGCTCGACATTTTCCCTTGGCCATAGAGTCACACTTCTTCACCGAGGCTTTTTAGATGGAAGTTTAGTTAGGACAGAGCAGGCTACGCTGTTCCCGAGCTGGCAGGATACAACGGTCCCCAGACATTAACATGATGGACATGTCGACACAGAGAAACGTATGGTACCAATTAAGACAGTATCAACAATTATGCAGCACACAGTTGAGTGGATTAATTTGTTGCCTGGAGTAAAGGCTGCCAGTACGGAGCTGGCTGTCAAGAGACACGCTTTCATCTTGCATGCTGCCTTGTGCCAAATACGATGAAGCCCATGTGCACTAAGGATGATCGCCAGGTTTTCTTTTTCCACCAGCAGCGTTGAGCAGGGAAGCAGCAACCAATTAATGTCTCTCTGTATGTGCTGCTTCCTTTCTTCTCTGATTAAAAAAAATGGAAAAAATCCCCAAATGACCATTTTTCCCATAACACTAAAATGAGAACTACAAAGTAACTGGAGGAAGATGGTGCTTCCCTTGCTCAGAAAGGTTTTCTTTTGCTGAGGGGCTTACATGATAACTCATTTGTCAAACACGCCCTTTCCTCAGTTCTCTAAGCAGAGAGAAGAGAAATGGTTAAGGCGTGTGTGACTTCTTTCCAGCTTGCTATTTTTACACTGACCAGAAGGATCCTTGCACATGCTCTCTCTCTTGCTTCCCACACATCTTTTGCCAAAGAAGATGCAGGATTACCTCTAAAAAGTTGTGGCTAAGGTCTCCTGCCTCATCAAGTACCTAGAGGATAGGTTAAAACACCTGAATTCTTGCAGGTTTGTAGGAGCAAGCAGCTGATTGTCGCAAAAACCTTCACGTTTGCCAAATGCTTCATAAGTCTACGGCTGTCAGAGTATTAAACAGTAAACACAAAGCTAGGGCTTGTAAATCATCAGTTACTGCATTAATAAGCAGCAGCATTTGAATTCCTGCTCAAGCTTTGTACCAGCTGTGCTTTGTCTCAAAATCCAATTTAAAAAAAGAAATCTGCTTATGCTGTGCCCACGATATGAAGAACATTGAGCTGCCCTTCACAAACTCCACTGTTGCTTACCGAGCACACGGACCCAAATCATGCTCCCGTTGCTCCATATTTAGCCTTGTTAAACAACAGCATGCCTACCTGAGCTATAAATCGCCTCGAGGCTTGGAGCAATGCCATCCCGAGTAAGGGAACTATTCGTAACACTGCGCTCCTTAATTCACTGCAGGCAAAGTCCCCTACCCACTAACACGGCGCAAGGTGATCACAATCAACGATGGAGAAACCCAGCCGCAACACAACGTTCCCAGTAACCACGTTGACCTGGGAGCAGCACAGCCCTGAAGTCCAGTTTTCTGTAGGTTTACATCCCACGTGCCTTACTCCTCCAGCCATTACATCTGCAGACTACCTGCAGTTCAGCAGTCCTCCCACCACAAAGCCTTCCAGCTGACCGTTAAGTCTGGGGGCATTTGTCTGACTGGCAATATTTGCTGGCGTTGCACAGACAACACGGCATTAAACAGGATACTGAGCTTCACAGAGGCACTTCATGATGTCTACCAGCATCTCACCACTGCGCTCAGGAATGGGAAGAGATCTTCAGTGACTTGCAACACCCTCAAACTATAACTCCGTGGCATTGCTTGGAGACTTCTGTGCCTAAGCACTTTGCCTCATCTTTCTAACTTCAGATTAATTTTTCTTCATTTCAAGAGCCTCGTGCATGGGGTTTTCTTCTTCACTGGGCTCAGGGATTTGTGCAGACCCAACATCCTGCAAACGAGAAGATAAAATCTCTACAAGCACTTCCTGGGAAGTTATTTCTGCAGCCAGTAATCCTCTGCCCGCTGCCAGGCACGCCACCTTTCTGGGAAAGAGCAGCCTGGCTCTGCGTGGCGAGGACGTGGGCTGTGCGACTCCTGCCTCCCAGCCCGTGGCCGCTGCTCCCAAGCCACGCTAAAGCAGGGCTGCTCCTTATCTGCCGTTTCCAGACGCCTCTGACACAGCCTAAGGGGCAGAGGGGGCTAGCAGTAATGCCAAGGAGAATCAAGGAAGGTCAAAATGGGACAGGAAAAAAAATATATCCGTTCAGACGTGCCCAAATAGGATTTCTTTTTTAATTGAGCATCTAAACATCTACATCTTTAGGAATTTTGATGAGGTTAAAAAATATATATTCCCTCTTCTTTTTCCTCCAGCTGGAAACTGCAATAAAAACGGTTCCTCCTAAGCATCTTTTCACTGCCTCCTTTTTTCCTTTTGTACCATTCTCCTTGTCTTTTACTATTTTGGAGCTTTTCCAATGTGAAATGTTTTCAAAAATGGCAAGATAATGAAAACATCCCCAAAGCAATAAAAAGCGATGAGATAAGGAAAATAACTACAAGACTTCATTTAGCCTTTCACACTTCGTAACACAAGAAAAGGAGGACACAGCACACTTAAAATTCTGAAATATCTACATATCGCCTCGCTAAAAAAAGAAGCAAAATAGAAAAAAACAAAAACGCTGAAGTTTTTTTCTTTAGGAAGTACTTGTGAATACGTGGAGATAAGCACCTTCCAAAAGATAAGTCAGGTTTTGGTGAAGCCTTGTTTTTCCTGCAGGAAATATTCCTCAGGGGAAAAAACGAGAAGCCAGCTCATTGTCATGGAAGTTTAGTCATCACCATCGCATGATCAGCAGTTAATAGGAAAGCGATGCCACGTCGACTGCTTCCCTGGCAATTTAGGACAGAGAGGAGCTTCAAGAGGTCTCAGGAAATGGAAAAAGATACAGGCAAGCATGTGGGGTGAGAGTGAGGACAGTTATTCTGCAGCACTGGTGGAATCAGCGTGGGCTCGCGACCCTCCCACGAGGAAGAGGATGGTGGAGCCCACGTGGAGAGGGCCGTGGAGCCTATGCCATTTGGGTAGGTTGGAATAAAAGGCAGCAAAACAATCTGCTTCCAACCTGCTCTCAAAGAAATGACTCGGGCATTCAACTATACTAAAATATTAAACGCTGTTGAAGTATTGATATACTTGAAAGTTAAACGTATTCTTCTCTAGGACTGGAGACTGCGAGCTCAGGAGCAATGGCAATCCTCCCACCAGCCTTTAGGTACCAAGGACACCCCTGGAGACATTTCAACCTAGACTGCTCTAAAAGCTTCCTTAGGAGAGGAGACAACTGGGCAGGCCCCTCCTAGGCCCCTACCTTTGAGATGATGTGACAGAAGTTATCAGGAAAACCTCTGTGAACACGTCTTCCATGTGTCTTCCTGTCTGTCCCAGGGAGCAAGACCTGGCTGAGTCCTGAGATCAGTTGTCTCCCATGTCCTCTCCTCGGGGAGCGCTCACATCCTCTCGCTGTGCTTCCCAAGTCAAAATCTGCAAATGCAGGGCGCTCTCTAGTGTCTCTGCTCTGCCTGGGAGAAGCACAAGTACCCCAAGGCACCGACACCATCCTGGACAGCGCGGTATAAACTCCAGGCAGAGGGATGCCCGAGGCCTGCTATAAATTAAGAGTTTGCCAGCGTATTTGCTTGAGCAAAGTGTCTGGTGGCAGCCACTCCCTGACTGGCCATCAGCATTGTGCAACGCGGGTTGTGATCTGGGGTGTAAGCTCAGGGGAGAAATCCTCATGGAGGAGCTGGCAGCAAGGAGGGCTCGGCAGGCCTCCTCCCATCGCCACTGCGCTAGGGGACGAGGCAAGGGCAGCGCACGTTTCCAGCTGCTGAAGGTGAGCACAAGCCAAAACGGTGGGCAGAAAGCGGCACCTGCTTTGATTTCCTCTCAAACGGCTCGTTGATCCCTTTATTACTGCGCTTTCCACCGCTACAGTGCCTCCTTCTCCTGTGCTCCTCTGAGGCTGACGGCTCCTGACAGGAATGCAGCACGTCCCACAGCCCCACAGCCTCAGGTCCGGCTGTGTTCGCCTAAACGACAAGATCGATGTGGCAATCTGCTGCAGAACATACGAGATCCCCCTTCTCCCTCTCTCTTTCTCTCTCTCCTTCAATACACATTTCACATTAAATCAGCATCCAAAGGGAGGTTCTTCCAGCGCCTGAGAGAACGTATTTTCTTCGAGCTGGTAACGCTGTCTGGTGACAAGGGGGGGAATAGGCTTGCACCATGTAATTGATTTGATGCACGCCACGTTTCGGTGGGATAAACACTCCCCCCCTGACTCCTCGCATCCCGGTGTCTCCAGCCTAAGCTCCTTGTTCAAGCGCGTTGGGAGCCCATCAAAGACAGTGAGTGGTTTTGACGTGAAGATAAATGCTCTTATCTTCAGCTTCCAACGTCGCTTCTCTCAATAAGCACTCCTGACTGCTTTCACTGTTTGAACCGCTCTTCAGCTGGGGATGGGAATAAACGGAGACACCGTTTAATCCACCTTTTATTTCATCAAACTTCTCTGCTGGGACAATAAGCTGGGCTTGTCACCAAACCAGACAACCTGCACTGGGACACAGCGCCGCAATTCACAGGGAACAAATTAAGGCTTCAGCCAGGCAACACACTTAAGCACCTGAACAAACCTGGGGCTTAAGCTCACCTGTTGCTTCATGGGCTTGGCACGTCCCAGATGGACATGCGGCTCCAGAACCTCTCATACAACTGCAGTACACCAGCAAAACTACACATCCAAAGAGTACTGTGCTGCTGAGGAACCTTTCCAGGCAGGCAAACGTGAAAACATAAATCTCTTTCAAGAGGCCAGTGCAAGAACCAGGGAAGAAAACCTGGTCCTTCACCTTCAAATCCTCCATCTCTTTCTGCAGTGAGCTGACCCTCAGCTCAGCCTCTCCTCCCAGAACACAGGACTGAAAAGCCTGCTTCGTGCTTTCAGCCTCCCCTTGCTGGAAGGCCACCTACAGATCCCAAACCCAAACACAGAGGCACAGCTCAGCTGGAGCCCAGGGCAAGCCCCGGTGATTTGAACGGATCTAGGATTTCACTCTCTGCTTCCCTACATGGAGATTAAATAAATACTCCCTGGCTCCAAAAGCACCACACTTGCCTGCCTGAGTTCAGTGAGATGTTTACTTAAAAGATGCGGAGAAGTTGCAATCATTTCCAGCAGTATGGCAGGGGATGAGCTTTAGGGCCAAAAAGGTATCCATTTCAGGCATCATAAATCCAGCCCATGTGTCTTTAATGCGGTGGAACAGACTTTGACAGGAAAAATGAAAGAGATTGAAGAAAACAATCCAAGAGAATACATTGCCAGAAGAAATAATATAAAAATGCCCAAACTATATGAGGAGGAAAATGCCTCGAGAAAGAGCAGGTCTCAGAGCCCCAGCAAGCAG
This sequence comes from Nettapus auritus, assembly GCA_011076525.1. NCBI lineage: Eukaryota > Metazoa > Chordata > Aves > Anseriformes > Anatidae > Nettapus > Nettapus auritus. Next base: position 6,164,178 of record CM021767.1, read on the forward strand.
GGGGAGCAATCAAATAAGGAGGTTGCAACCAAACCAAACAAAGTATTGGTAACAGTACGCACACCGGAGCATGACTGGGGTTAGGAAAAGGTTGAAGAAATGGCTGTTCTGGGGTAACTGCCTACGCTGAGACACTACCTGACACGCAAGAATAAAGTAAATAACAAGAGGAGCACTGGAAAAACTCAAGATACCGCAGTGAACTGAATCAGCCAGGCTGACAGCAGCTTTCTAAATGCACCGGCCAACAGAGTAACCAAGCTCACAACATGAATATGGAATTCATCTCTACACAGCTGCCACTGTAGGGGGACCCAAATGATACACACCTTTTAGAAAAGGACCAAGATCATTCCGGGATGAGCCCAACAATTACAACAATCCCAAACTGAGAAAAACAGCCAAGAAAAATCATGCAGCTTGCTACGAAACCCCCTCAGGCCAAATGCAGCAGCAGATTTTTGAAGTAAGTGAAATTACTCTGAATTTCTAGTAGAGGAATCCAGCTTTGATTCTGCCCGGAGCATTCTGTAGGAGCCTTTGATCTGTGGCAATGAAATATTCAGCTGCACAAATCAACAAGCGCATATCCATACCCAGCTCCAATGAAGTCACGCAGTTGTCTATAATAAACAGCATTCTCAAACAATTTATGTTTAAAAATTCATGCAGGAGATAAACTCAGTTTTATTGGCCTCAGTTGGAAAGCCACCTTGACCGTCCACATCCGCTCTTATTTCAGGGGGAAGTCTTCAATTCACATTTCCATTGCATTCACTTCAGTGCAGGGACCTCCCCTCTCTACTCTGCAAAACGCTATCACAAAACAACCCAAACTGAATCCCGTGTGCAGGATTTAATCAAGCTTCTGGTCCCGCATGCTAACCATGACACTGCTCTGCTTTAGCAAGGGTGGCTAGCCTTTGGGTGCATTGCTAACATCGACCACTAGTGTCTGAATTCACCAGAACAGACAGAAACAGCAGTCGTCGGTGACCAAAGTTACATCCAGAGTCCAGCTGCATAAATGTAGATCTCTTACTGAGGGAGCTCAGATATACACCCCAAAAAGAAACAAACAGCACAGCCCCTTGTAGGAAGCAGCTATAAGAAAGCAGCCAAAAACACGGCTCCCACCAACCAAACTTCTCTGGCACGCACAGCAGGATCAGAATTTTTCCTTCGGAAAAATTTCCTTTCCTTGCTCCTACTTTGGCGTGGTTTCTGACAGCTGTATTCCAAGGCACCTCCTGAAAGATACCTGGAAAGCAAGACGCAGATGTCTTACAGATGTTTATGTACACCACTTCTGGGTTTTACAGACATCCTGATATGTCGGGGACTGCCAGTTCTCTGTGCTATTTGAGAAACTCTGTTGTTATCAATTTAATGAATCAGCTACAGAGCAGAGAACTCCTCATAATACAGTTTTAAGGCCTGGTCCTATCACACAAATCAAAGATTGAAGATTGAATCGGAGTCTTACAGGTTCCTCGCTACAATCTGCAGCAAGGACAATAAAGTAGATCAGAATTACAAGTTACAGTTATAACCAGCTCCATGCTGGAAGCTGTGCCAATGCCCATCAGCTGGTTACCTGGAGAACACTATTTTTCTATGGCGCTGACACTTGTTCTTCCCTCTGGAGAGTTTGTTGAGGTCAATCTGTAAGAACAAATGGGAAAGAAGTACTGGTTTCCTCGTGCAACCCTTGCACACGCTTGTGTCCAGCTGCCGAAAGGAGTGATGCTCAAAGCAGTGTGTACAGCAATGTTTGCACAACGAGGTGCACGAGCAATGGACACACGCAGCTTAGCAGTAGTTGCTAACCTGCCAAATTTACTAGTTTTCTCTCAAGACTTCAGGCTTTTCACCCTGTCTATAGATATGGTGGAAAAACCGCGCGTAACATTATTTTTATGGTTTCAAATAAAGAGACAAAAAAAGGTGTTGAGTAATTTATGCATTAAACTGTTCAACAGCCCATTTGTATTTCCCTCTTTCTTCTTACAAGTTATAAGATCAGACATACAAATTTACCAACCTTCTCACAGAGCAAAATTTTAAGCAACTGCTTTGTTTCATGTTTTAAACCCCGCGTTGCTCAGACTCTGTGCTTCAGGCCACCGACATAAAATTTACCAGAAATCTTTCCTGGGGCTACAAAGGGATTATCCAGCAAGAACAAAACCCTTCCAAAAAGCAAAAACGCAGCCACTGACTTTGACTCTTGACTTCTCGCCATTTAGGAAGCCCTGCAAAGCACAGAGGAATTATCATTTGGAAGTAGCTTGGCAATGTTGGTGTGGATGCACTGCTACCAAGTGCCTTCTGCAGCTCCACACTCAATCAGGCAGATCAAAGCGAGCAGGATGACCTGAGTTACCTACGGACTTCTGCTAGCAACCGGTCCAAATTATTTCTGCGCGCGTATCTCAGCGTGCTCTCTGCTGTCAGCATCCATTAGCACAGCAGGATCAGAACTGTGCTGGTTTTGTACATCAACAGCATAGGGGGGGAAGCTTGGGGTTTCACTAATGCAGGGTAATACCACGCACAGCACCGTGCTGAGCACCGTGTGCTTGTGCTGTCTCAGGTGTCTCTGCAAGCACACGTCGAGCTGAGCTCAAATTGCATGTTTGTCCCTTTATTCCCCTACTAGATCCCAACCCATTGCTGTAACTGAGATGAATAATTCTGGGAGAACAATGGAGAATTGTGATCAAGGAGTTTTCTGAAGTCAGCAGTGATTTTAAGGGCCTCTACACGTTGGTAAAACCCAAGAATAACTTAAATTTCAGAAAGTGGAGGCACTCTGAAAAACAGACCTCTTTAAAGCATCCCCAGCTGAGAGCCCCAGAGCAGCTGGCTCACCAGCCATTTTCCAAAGGCTGGGCCAATATTTGCATGTACAACGGAGTACTACGATTTCCAGATAGCAGTATGTGAAATCAATCAGCCCCAAAGCCAAAACACTTCATCAACCCAAAACCACTTAGTACTGAAGCTTGGTGAAAGCTCTGAGTGAAAATTCAGGTATCATCAGCAAAGGTTTTTTGAATGACAGTTTCTCTCAAGTGTCCTGGACTAGAAAAGTGCTTACACATAGGCAAAAAGAAACGTGAGGCAAAAACCAAACGTGAGTGTGTTTGATGGAAAGTTCTTCTTTAGCTAAAAGCTGCATATTGACATCCCTCTGTGCTGCCTCTTTTCATTGCTGCTAGACTATGCTCGACATCATCCTGGTTTCTGAATCTGCTGCAGGCACAGTGAGACAAGCTGGGGCTCAAAGGAGCAGGACGAAGGCTTTGCTGCTACCCAGGCACTCGTGGTCATTATCCTGTCTGTAACATTCCTGTGTGAACAGCATTTCTCAGCCTAGATTCAGCAAAGCACTTCAGCACATGCTGAACGCAGTCAAATCAAGACTGGACAAGAAACGAGCTGTCGTTGCATCAGCCGTTACAAAACTCACTGCAGAAGCACATAATGAAGTCGTATGGCCTGCTCCATGTGAAAGTTCTTACCTGAAAAAAAAAATAAACCATATCCTTAATCCACTTCAGCAAAGTGCTTCATGCTGTCAGGACTTTGATCAAGCTCAGGACTGAAAATATGCTTACGTTACTTGTCTACTCCTAGCAAAAATAACCTAGTCCCAAGGAATTAGGGATTTTTAACCCACTGCACTGGAAACTGTAGCTGATGAGCTTTCTCCCCCAAATAATGTGACATTCTGACCTTTAGTTTATCTTGGCGCTTTTCCTTCTCTCTTCTTTGAAATGTATAGAGCAAAAACCAGTTCTAATATATCTGTCTAGCAGTTCACTCTTGCAGAGTAAAGAAATATCAAGAGCAAAATGAAAATAACAGAAGGGCAAATTATTCAGCTGATTGACTCCACCCCTCACAAGGATGGGACTTTTGGACATAACGGCTGGAATAAAGCACTGTCAGTCCAGGCTCCAAGGCTGAAATTCTCCCTCCTGGCAGTGCAGAGCACACCCTTGGCATGAGGCAGCTTCACGTCCTAATCTGCAGCTGCCAGACCCCAGGCCCAGTCACCCATGCGAGCTGGGGCAATCTTCTGTGCCATGCCTGCTGCCAACAGACATTCCTGCAAGCAAGGGGCAGCGGGATTCAGGAATAATCTCAACACATCGCCTTCTGCCAGGACTGGCTGCCACGGAGGGACTGCCTAGCAATTATTTTTCAGTCGCTCTTCAACTAGGGCTCCTTGAGGCAAAGCTGAATGTCAAGGCGGAGGTGCCAACAGCTCTGATTTGTAAACTCGAGCAGCTAACCCAGATCTGATGTTAAAAGCCCTCCACATCCGATAACTGAGACTTTTAGAATAAACAATCTTTATGAGGACTGCTTAAATTCACCTCCAGGGTTCTCCAATCTCCCAGCTTTGTAGAAAAATCATCTCCTTTCTGCTACTACGCTCTCAGAAAGCCACTTCCAGCGCAGGAGCGACCGCCGACTTACACTCCCCTCTGCCTCAAGTAGCTGCTTGCCTTTTTATAAACAAATTCACCTGCAGCTGCTATAAAGCAGTAACAAGTCTCAGAGGGAATGTTTCGTTACATATTCACGTTACACGCTGGTGCATTTTAAGAAAGAGATAGAGTTTAGAAGTCAGAGGATAATAAAATTAAGAGAAATAACCCCTCAACTAATTCTTCAAAGAAAAAGGCCCTTCAGATAACTGCTGATAGACTCCAGCCTTAAAGGAATTTCCTTCCATTCTGCGTTTGGCATCAAGCTCTTTCTGATTTCTGTACCCAGACATATTTTCCTTCAGGGAAAATACATTACAGTTAGAACACTGCCCGGGATTTCATAATATGTATTTATGAAGTTAATCATACTCACATCTCTCAAGGCGTCTGTTAACCCGGGCTGGTAAATTCCTAATTATCCTTGCAGGACAGAAATATCAATCCTGAGTCGTAGTACAGTGGTTTGCCACATTTAATGTTCAAGGGAAAAACATGTTCTTTAAGCATGATCAATACAGGCTGTCTGGTACTGCACTGAGCAATTTGCAAAGTACACTGAAACACTTCCACTTTATTCATCACCTAAATCTTTTCCCCTCTCAGCCCATTACATTTCCTCTCACGGAAATCAGGGGAGACCTACTGTGATAAACATCTAGCATAAATGGACACGGATCCAGTCAGCTAGATTTGTTATGTTTACAGGCGAGCAGATAAGGCAGCACACGGTAAGGAAATCAAGAAGTAGCTGCAGAAAAAAAAAAAAGCAGTTTATTAGCTCCATGTCCATGCTTGGTAATACGAGAAATAGAAATTGAGCAAAGCGTGGCTGAGGCTAGATGCTAGGACTGAATTTTCTAATGGAAATCATTGGACATGGATGGCCTGGCCTTGGGACAGGAGGATGAAGCTGTCTCTTTGGGGCCGTGCCAATTTGCACAGAGGGGTTTAGGGAAGTCACAGATATGCCAGGCTACCGCAGACAAGACCTGGTGGATGTTTGTAACTTTTTAAATGCAGAAGAGACTCAGTAAGTGCTTCCTTGTAGAAACTGACATTGTACTCTTCCAGCTTCTGTTTAATTACTTCTGCCTGACCACGGTGGCAAAGTGCATAACCTGTCACACAAAGCCCACAGCACTTCAGCACAGGTCTTTTCCCAACTAAACTACTGCACTTCAGTGAAATAAAGCAGAAATTCTCCGAAGAAATCAATCACAACAGCGTCACTTCAGAGCAGACCACAGCTTTTCTCGCTGAGACCTCTTGTTGTCATTCAAACATGCACAAACACAGCCTATATTTGCCTCTTGCTGTGGATGCTGCAGTTTAAAACAGCACTTCACTCACACGGTCCAGCACTCGATATATTTCTAATTAGAGCTGCTGTATCAGCATCTGGTGTTTTAAAATACTGCTGCAATAAATCCTGCAGCTATACATTTACTATTTCATAAAGGCAAGCAAGATCTTGTAGATGGATTCTGAGGGGGGAAAAAAAGCTTTCAAATTGAGCCCTGTAATAAAGCATTCCAGAGAGAGAGAGGTCAAGCAAGCAAGCTAGATTTGATCCTTCAGCCTGCCTCCTCCACCACAAACAGCAACAATTCAGCATGCAGAAGGGGAATTCCTTGTTTTGAAACATCTTTACAGTAAAAAATACCATTAGGCTTTCTCCAGTCTTAAGCACCACTTCAGATTCTGGTTACGTGAGGAACCCCATCTTCGCGTGACAAGCAGAGATTTTCCATTTCAAAGCCAGCAGATTGCCGAGTTCAAAATGATCCTTCACAGCACAACAGCACTGGAACCACAGCTGAGACTGAGGCACAGTGGTGCATATGGCCAGTGCGTACCCACACATTAGAAGCCCCCATCCTAAATAATTCTGTCTTTATGACATTTTCATTTAAGAGCTCTTTGGAACGTCAGCAAGTCACTATGCTCCTTCTTCGGTACTGCCTGATGAGAAGCTGAGTCAAGTTTTGTTTTGTTTGGAAACACAGCAAAAAGCCTAAAGCTAACAGATTATAGAACAAAAATAAACATGCAGCCAAATCCCCGTCCCAATGGAGAGACACCGTCGATTCCAGCGGTGTTGCACTAGCATCCCCAGCAGCATAACCCACCATGTTTAACTAGCGGTCCCAAACCAGAACTCTGCTTCTGTGGAATTTCCAGTCATCTTCACACCTTTACTCTCACAAGCATGGGCCTGGACACGAACGGACAATGGAAACCCTCTGACACAGATCTGACAACAACGCAACTTTACATTTGGCACAGCTTCAAAGCAGAGGTAGAGTTTGTTCTTGTTTGGAAACATAAATTTAGGCAATGGAATGCGTATCAGGGGATCCAAATAACCAGCCTCACTTTCGGGGTGCTGCTGCAGCTCCAACTTAAGTTGCATTGAAGTTTTGACACGCTCAGGTATCTAGGTAACAGCCCAAATACAAATTTAGAAATTCAAAATACAAAACCCAACCCTGTGATTAGTTTCTCAACTAAACAATAGTCCTCTCTGTCTTGTGGCTGGTTTTTCTTCCTAAAGAATCAAACTACTAACGTGTGTGCATTGCTTTGTCAGCAAACCAAAACCTGAAGGCACCCAGCCTGTTTGCGGTGTTATAGCATGGCGTTCACCAGCTATTCCACGGCTATCTTTTGGAATTAAGGGAGCCCTCTGCGCTGGTCAGGACACCCAAAGAGTCCTTTAAGGGTACTTCAAGGGCCTCAGTAGAAGTGAGAATCCAGCTCAAAATCCACACCTTTACTGCAGCCTCCCAGCATATCACACAAATCTAAAGCACTTCTGAAACACAAATGGTGAAACTTGGTTAAGTAGCGGCAGCCTTAAGAATTTCCTAGTGTGCTTGACAAAACAACAAACCAACTCAAAAAAAAAGCCAAGGAGCTGTTCTAACTATCTGCCAAGTACAACAAGAAGAAAATCAATCCATGGGAGCAAGTAATAGCCCCTCTTATCACTGTTGCTGCTGTCTTTATGCTTAAGAAAAAACCAGCTAAGATACGTTTATTGAACGGAGCGGCTGCAGCAATCCATAATGGTTGAAACAGGAGCCTCAAAGAGGTCGCATCAGCGACAATAATTGTTTACCAGACACAAATATCCTGTAGGTATTAAACGAACACCAGGGACTAGTGTACAAGCGACACAGAGAAAAGATTGTCCTGGGGTACTGCACGCCAGGAACACAGCTGTGAAATTGCTCTGGCAGACACTGTCACAGCTAATAACACGATCCTTTCAAACACACATTAGAGTCTTCGTGGCGTTTGTAATTTGTTATAACTCCCAATCTGTCACTTCATTCTGGGAACAGGAGAAGAAAGCAAGCCTGCACTCCGTTTGCCTGCACATACCTCGAGTCACCAGCACTTCTTACATTTTACAGCGTTTCTAACAAAACAGCAGGCAGGTATTCATAAGGGTCAAGCAAAGAGGAGTGTGGCTTTTGTTGCTCGCATGCTTAAGGCTACGTAAGGGGCAGCAGCACAGGCATGCCAGGGAAAATAGCATTTGTGGGATCCCACCCCAGCAAATTCAGAAATACAGCAATTGCAATTCAGGTGCAGAGATAAACCACTGGCACCATTTAAATGAACTCCGTGTTTCTGAAATGCCAAATGTAAAAAACTGCTGATATTTAATTTCGTTAGATATACTGCATCTGGTGTTTATGGCTTAGTGCTGTTGCCAGAGAGCCCCAGGAGCTTCGGTCTGGGAGCCAAGCCAGTGTCTACCAACTTAGTTGGACTACTGTGGATACACAAAGATCCAATATTCCTCTGATTTAAAGCTTTCAGGCAGATTTTCAGAGACTTTTGTTTTATTTATAGCTAGCATGTGTGGAGAGAAATAAAACGGTCATTTAATATGCTCCGCAATTATGAGCTTATTTCTTCCAGTTTCACATTTCAGTAGCTTATTTCAACGCACAGAGAAATGGAAATCTGGTTATTTCTACGTTAACCTTTCATACATGGGTAGACACAAAGAAAATAAGTAGCAGAATGTCTTTACATTACAAAAGGAAAATGCCAAAAATCAGTTTTAATCACAAAAGCTGGACACTTACCCTATTTATACAGATGGTCATCATAATGGTTTCCGTCACATAACAGTTAAATGTTTCTCCTCCTTCTACTCCTTATGGCCCACATTGATACCCTAATGTTACAGGAAGCTCTGACCTCTCAATGCAGGTGTCCTGGTGTTCTGATCCTTCAAGTTCTAAGATTCTCTTCTGCTTGAAAATGGAGACGCCCCTAGAGAAAAATCAGAAGAATTTGTTCATTAAATTGACACCCCAAAACGTGTGCCTTGGTCTAAAGAAAATTAAACAGAATTAGTAAAAACAAAGACTATGTTCCATCTTCAGGGAATATGTTAAGTATTTGCACAAAAATATTAAACAAAAAAGTGCACAATTTCATTTCTCAGGGACATGTAGGATGCTTGGCCATCTGCTGAAAATGTAAGACTGCCAAATATCACAGATTCACACCTTGAGTCTGGAAATAGAGTTCACATGGCAAATCCATGCATTTCTTGTGGTGTCTGCATTCCGCCAGCCTTTCCTTTACCTGCTGCTTAGTTTTACACTTCACTGACTGCTAAGCTGGATTGCTTCACAGTTTTTGAAAGAGCAGAGCCCAATTTTGCAAAGTCCCACTGACTGCCATAGAGCTGCTGGCTGGATACCTGGCTGCATGCTTGATAAGTTTTCAGAATTGGGGAACGTAAGAAAATCAGAGCATGTGGGAGATCGGGGCCTCTGCTCAAAGCCACTGGCAACAGGGAAGGAACAGCACTGTGCAGTTCAGGGAAAATTCTTCCCTCAATTCTGAGAAAGTAATCAAAAGGAAAGTACTTAAAGGCTGAACTTTAACAGGCCAGCAGTTTATACAGTGGAGAGAAAAAAAAAATACTTTCACAAGGAACTGACTTAATCAACCATAATTTTAATTCGTGTAAACCCGTTCCTACTGTCTAATTAACTGAGAGTGTGAGATCAGTGTTCCCCTAATTTAAAGGGTGTTAATGAGATCAGGACAATCACAGGTGCCTGAAACTTTGTTTTACTATCTCGTTGGTAATATCGCACAGGTTCATCTCACCACTGTCTATAGCAGAGAATGTATGGTGAGATTTGTGCAAAAGTCACCATTATAGTTGTCGAGTCTGACAGCACCTACTAGCAATTGGCAAGATAACAAAGACAGATCGCACTTTTTAATGTTCAGAAACCTACCTATGAAAACCAGCATTAATGTTAATGCTTCCTGAAACATAAAAGTCATCTTAGAGCCCTTCAATTATTTACCAGGTAGTTTGCTAATTAGCAAGCATCTGCTCCCAGATTTTTATCATTTTAACTGTGGTATAACTCTACTGCCCTCGCTGCCAGAGCTCTGGCATCCACATATAGCCAGGACACAACTGTGCGCACATCTGCGACTGCAGCTTGCGTTGCTTTACAGCCCCCAACGCAGGCTAACTAGCACAGGCATCACTGTCACTATGCCTGTAACAGGACAGGCTTCAAAGTGACATAGTCAGGTCAAAACAAGCTGAAACATTCAGACTTGTTGCTTTTACTAAATTATTTGTTTGTAGAGCTGTCTTGCCTGAGCTACCTTGGTAGCCCTGGTACCAGGCAGACCTGATAGTGCTGCTGAGCTGCTTTGTCTTTTCCATGAAATAGGGATAAGCCTCACCTGCACTTCAAGGTTTATTTTATAAAATCACTTACACAGCAGAGCCTGCTGCCTTCCCTGCCTATAGGGGACACGCACAGCATCCCTTCAAATTCTGGGATATCTGTAATTCCTGCTCCAAATCTGCTGCCATTCTTTGAAAATCACTTCCTCCTCATCTCTCCTGAAGGCTGTCATGGGCAGGTTATTTATTTACTTATTTTTGTGCAGATTACTGCTGCCTTATACATGTTTGGAGAACTCTTTGAAAAGTATCTGTTGTCAATATCACATCGTTCATCAGCTCGATAGCCAAATGGATTTCTCAGAACTCATGCTTGTTTAGCTATCTTTCTCTGTAGTTCTCCCAGTGGGACAGAAAGAAATTAAATTTAAACTAGGCTTTAAATTATTTAGTCAGAGATAATTGAGTTTGGAAAGTCATACTGGAGAATGATCACCCAGGGAAGTAGCTAAATACGATTTGGGGGAAAGGAGGGAGGAGATGGGGAAAGGATTTAGGAGATGGAACGGGAGTTGATGTGTCATATTACGTTCAGTAAAACCACAATTGTTACCAACCCTCGTAGTAAAGGGCACAAACTGTTCTTTCATTCTGGTCATGAGGAAAATAACTTCCTGAGAACATCCTTGCTCCTCAGACAGAATCAGGCCCTCGGGGAAACCGAAAAACCTGGTGAACAGACTACCTCATTTTCAGGGTTCGGACACAAAGTGACTGTTTCCTAAAGCAGGAACAAGCAGAACTTGTTTTCACATTAACAGCTTTTCTTAACGCTGAGAGGGCATCCCTTAAGGGACAAAACCAAACTGGAATAAAAAGTCTGCGCTGATTACATCACCGCTTTTAATAGTGACACAGAGATGCAGCCTCGAGGAGAGGGCTTTTTGTGGCGAGCTGAGGGTGAGCATCTTCTCACAGGTAAATAGTGACAGGACTAGAAGGAATGGCCTCAAGCCGCACCAGGGGAGGTTCGGGTTGGAAATTAGGAGACATTTCACCTCAGAAGGAGCAGTCAGGCATTGGGATGGGTTGCCCAGGGAGGTGGTGGAGTCACCGTCCCTGGGGGCATTCAAGGAAAGGTTGGACGTGGTGCTTGGGGACATGGTTGGGGACAGTGGTGGTAGTGGGATGATTGGACCAGATGATCTGGGAGGGCTTTTCCAACCCTAATGATTCCATCCCAAAACGAGCCTGACGGACGTTGACTTTTAGCGCTAACACAGCTCCAAAACGGCCCCCACCGCGCCTGCGCACCCCCGCCCCGTCGCCACGGCGACGGCGGAGCCGCGACTTGTCGCCGCCTCGCAACATGTCGCTGCCCGAGCCGCTGAGGCGGCGGCTGGGCTCCTTCAGCCGCACCGTCTTCACCGACAGCCGCAGCGCCGGCCCGCCGCTCCCGGGCGACCGCGCAGGTAATCGGCCCGCCCGCAGCAAAGATGGCGGCGGGGGCTACCGGGGCGGGGGGGGGGGGGGGCGTGCCAGCAACTAAGATGGCGGCGCCAAGCGGCACCTGGCGGCTGTTGGGCGGCGAGGGGAAGCCGCCTCGGTCCCAAGAGATGGATGGAGGTGGGATGGCGGAGGTGCCGACCCTGGCTTGGAGGGGAACCCCATCGCCCTCCTGAAAGCCCGGTGAAAAGTGGAGATGCCTTGTACATGCGATCTGGTTTCACCCCCAGTAACGTAGCGTGGCTTAGTGAATATTTTGTGGAGGAGAGCAAGCACCGTTTCAGTATCACCCTGCACTTACCACACTATAGTGTTTTAGGTGTAAGGCTGTTTTCCAGGATGCTTAAAATATTCAATAGGATGATGTAAAGTCAGTTGTACAGGATACTTTATACCCACCTTTACAGCACTGGAAGAGGGCTTGTGTGAAATACTATGGGTAAAATCCATTGCTACTCACAAACTAGATACTCTGATCTCCAAAAAAAAAGTATAAGTGATTTATAGGGAACAAAAACAAATAAAAGAACTGAGTTACTGGTTTAAGATCAATACCCCTGCACAGTTTGGACACAAGACACTCAAAGCTTGAAGAGGTACACCAAGCTGCAGTCAATAGCAAGATCTCAGACAACAAAGTACCACCTTTTCTTCTTCTTTCAAGTCTACTGTAAAGACTAATAACTATTCAACACATTGCCAGTGAAACCTACAGACTAACGTGCCCCTTTTACATACCTTTGGAGTGACAGTAGCCATGAAAACAAACTGCCTACATAGGAAGGTAATGTTCGTAGAAGCTAACATGCAAATTTTAACTGATAAGTTAGTTGTCACCTAAGTTCCTAGGTGATAAAATTAATCAGAGTCACTTTCAGGATAGGAGTGCTTATTTTCTTTGTGTAGTTATGCCAGTGTAGCTATACTGCTCATGCTGATTACCAGATCATTTCATTTATCAAACAACATTTTTCTAGGCTCCAAGAATAATTTTTATTTTAGTCATTTCTTTTCAGTTTCCTTTTATGAAAACTCCTACCTGCGTATTCAGCCCATGGAAAGCAACAGCAAATGTACTGTTAGTTTCTTTGAGATCAGATTTCAAATCTTAAGCTTACACTTACATACTTCAGTGAGTTGACCTAGCATGAAAGAAATGGCCATTGTAATAGTCTGTTATTTCCTTTAAAAAAAAATCCAGAAAATAAGTACAAGTTAAATTAGGGATAGAAAATGAATTAGAAATGTCTTGTATTGCTAAGCATTCTCATTGAAAAGACAATTTTAAAACTTGAGCAGAAGTTACAAATACCACTGTTACATCGACAAAACCTTTAACGTACCTCAGACAAAAGCCTTGCAATTGAAATTAGAGCTATTAAATGTTCATCCAATGCATATTATGTAGTTACGTAGTGACTTATAATTGGATGGTCTTTTTTGTTTGTTTGTTTGTTGAAAAATAAAACAGTTTTGGAATTCTACCTCAGTGCCCTCCAAAATCAACAACTACTACATTAGTTTTGAGGCTGAAAGACTGATTCATTAGGACAGCTGGGGCAAATTTAGGTAGATACTGAAACTGAAGTACCAATAGATTTTCATTCATTTGTAGATTGTAGCAGAGTGCTGATGCTTAAAAATGGGATCATTAAATAAGGATATTGGCTGTCTTGCACTTTCTATTTCAGTATAACAAATTCCTGCCCCTCACACCCTACCCTTAAGGTCTGTCCTAGATCTGTTCCCAAACCCTCCTCCCTTCCCACCTAGTCTAGTAGCTACCATGAATACTTCTGCAACTGTCATAAAGACTTCTGGAACAGACTGTACCAGGCTGCATGTTGCTGGACTGGAAACAGGGATGCCAGACTGAGATGGAACAAAGACAGGTATGAAAATGGTTGGAAGATACAGAATGAGACAGTAATGTCAGAAGAGAAGTGGTTCCGAGTCTGGAAGCAAAAAAGTGTAGCTGTCAGTTTGAGTTTCAATTGAATATTGTCATTGTAGCAGACAGACAGAAGACTTGAATACAAATCAAGAGGTCACGATAAATACTTTCTAACTTGCTTAGTTTTTAGTGTTTCTTAGAGCTTAGCTTCACTTATCAAGTGAGGAAATGTGTCTACATTTGGGGAAAATGTAAAAAATGGGACTGCTGGTAATGGAAGTAAATGGGTTGCAGTATCTGTTGACTATGGCAATAAAACTTCTCCCATTAAAAATGAACAATTCCCTTGGAATGCCCTTGTAAATTTTTCCTTATTTTCAGTCTAATCTTTTAAATCTATAATTAAATGGTAAATATAGAATTTACAGCCTGCAGAGTTCAATATTTACTGTTCTCTACACTGAAGAGAACAAAATGCGTTGATACAGTCTTGAATAAGCTTTCATTTGACATGTATTTGAAATTCTTAAGTAAAAGCATTACAGGTTTCTTGCAAGCCTGCTCTCTAGCATTAAGTCTCTACACAAGAAGATCATGTACAAAACAAGGATAATCCAGTATGTACTCATTTCAGCTTTGACCATTCTCTTACAGACAGCAATAAAATTACCACCTAATATTTCTGCGGTATCAATATAGAGCAATACTTGAGCTAAACCCATCAGTCAGATTGATTAGGTGGTAGCTTATAGCTTATTTCACAATCAGACACTTGGCTTGAATTTACGATTAAGCAATAAAATTTCTGTATCCTGTGTACTGTGGAAGTTACCTTAGATTCCAGAAAATAGTGTAGCCTAAGATAGGATATTTTTTCTTCTTGATACATGAAAATCCTTTTCTTAACATTTAACTTGATTGAGACAGGTGTTAATGCTCTTGCTTGAAGCTAAGATGGAACATAATCTTTCTGTATTAACTATGGTACAAATTAGGAGTGCTAAAAGCTTCTGTTTATCTACAGATAATGAAATAGTTTCCAGTTTACCACTACAGATGTCCCTCTATTTCAACGTTTATTTTTTCCCCTTTTGGTGGCTCAGCAGTGTTGTCATGCTCCAGCTGAAGGTAAGTCCTGAAGGAAAGTAGTTATTTGTAAGTGTGATGTTTCTGATCAGACACCTCCCTGTACAGAGATGGTGCTCACTGACATTAGAAGTTAATAGGTTTATTTGGGGTTGAAACTGGAGGCTCAAGAGTATTTGAAAGCCAATACAACACTGTAAACTTACAGTAACATAGTGTCTTTGTTTAACCACAAATGACATGTTATGACAGCATGGCAGAAACTTTTACTCTCTTCTTCCCTCTAGTATCCAGTCCTGTCAGATTACTACAAGTTCATTCTGGTCACAGTCATGATCCTAACCTCCCTAATAGAGATAATTCGACTGTACCTGGGATACATGGGCAACCTGCAGGAGAAGGTATGTTACTACATGTACATTTTATTTTGTGTGGGAGAGCTTTTTGCAGTTGAACATAAATAAAATGGCATGACAGTTCCTTCAAGAGATTTTAAGTTGAAGTTATTTCTGATTTACAGCTTGCATCTTGTATTACATTGGCACCAGCTTCCATTAACTTTTGTGGATTCCAAGTTCACCCTCAGAGGGGACCCCATTACTCCTGAAAGCTTTTTCAGAAAATACAAGCACTGTTAAAAATATGGTATATGGAAATGTTAAGCCACCTCACTTTGCCATTTCATATTTCCTGTGTTTTAGAAGATTATAAATAACTGGTTTTGTATTTTTTTCATCTCCAACTGCCAGTTTTTTAAAAGGTGTTATCTCCCTGTTGTAGGTCCCTGAGCTGGCAGGGTTTTGGCTCCTGACTCTCCTCCTGCAGTTACCTATAATTCTCTTCTTGCTATTTAACGAAGGTTTGAAAATTCTGCCACTGGAAAGATCAGTCAATATCATCTTTGCCCTCTTCCTAATCTTCCAAGTCATTGCAGCCTTTGTCACCCTGAAGAGAATGGTGAACAAACTGGCAACTCACTTCCGCCTTAATGAATTTGACAGGCTAGAGGAACACCCTGTGCGTGATTTTTACAGCCTGAGTTAAGAAGAGAGTACAGTGCCCAGGGCTGCAAGGGGCCCATGCTGAGGAGCTTCACGTGACAAATGCTGGCTGGGGATCACACACCAATGGCCTGAGAAGCCAACAGAGGCAGTCCTCATGCTGCTACAGCTCTGTTTTTGTTTCATTGGGTCATTATCAATCTTCCTACTTCAGAGACATTAAAAAAAAATAGATCTTGCTTAAAAGCCAATATTAAGCCTCAGAGCTGAGGTCCACACTGTAAGAAAAAAGTCATAACTTGCTGAGTGGACCAATTCATGTGCGCTCTGTTACTGCATAAAGTACCTACAGAGTAGGTTTGGTGGCTTTGACATTTTAAAAAGCCATGTGCCATTTCTAAAGAACAGAAGACTATTTTCCTAACTGTTTGCACAGAAATATTTTGTTTACAATAAATCCTTTGTACATGTTTGCATTGATAGCCGTTTTCTTTGTATTCTTCCAGGTGTTGTGGGTGTTTAAAGTCTAGTATCACAGTTAGGAAAAAACTGAATAAGAACATAGGGAAAGTTCAAGTTCCAGAAAGAACAGTGGGGATGCCAGTGATGAGACAGTAAGCAAAGACTCAAGTTTGAGGTGGTCTTGAAGATAATTCCAGCACAAGGAATTCCTTACTAATCAACTAGGAATCAAGTTTAAAAAGTATTCTCCGGTCAGAACTCCTACACTCCTATTCTTTGGCTTCACTAGAATTTTAACTATCAAGCTGTTCAAAATGGATGGTGCAATTTTCTCACACAGGAGATCCAATAAGTCAGCAGTAACAAAATTATAGCCATTAAAAAAATTGGTTTTTATCACTGAAGGCAGAGCATGTTTCTTGCAAGCCAGGACATATACCAAGGTCCTCTCATTCCTCTTTGTATTAATGTCTGTACTATCTTCTTCAGTTTCAGTAATAACTCAGTGTTAGTTTTTCTTGTCAAGGAGGGGTGAAAATCAGGA
Source organism: Nettapus auritus (assembly GCA_011076525.1). NCBI lineage: Eukaryota > Metazoa > Chordata > Aves > Anseriformes > Anatidae > Nettapus > Nettapus auritus. The sequence continues at coordinate 6,180,865 of CM021767.1, forward strand.
GTAAAATACACTTTCCTTATGAATCCTTTGAGTTTTCAGTTGGGCAAGAGCAGTCAGTTCTTTGGAGCTGGCACAAACAACCAGACCGCTCAAAGTAAGGTAAAGAAGTCTAACATGAAAAACACACAATATGCTTAAAGCTGTTGCATATTTAAAGTTCAAAGAACCTATAGCAAAAATAAGGCATTTATCTCTCAGGCCCATCTAAAATCTACAAGAAAGTGAGGTTTAAGTAGAAGTTAGATCATTTGAAAAACAGTTTTACAGCATTAGAAACCCCTTGTAAAAACATTTGTAACAGATGCAATATGAAAATATGTGCAGTGTTCCTATCAGCTACACTACTGCAGAGTGCCAAGGCTGGGGCTGATGAGGTACAGGAGAAGCTTGATAGGATCCATTACAGTAACAGATCACAGCATAATGGGTCCTGACAGGCCAAGCAGAAATATCAGAAACCTTTGAGCCTATTTTCTCCTGTAATTGTGGAGCGTAACTCAGATGTCTTAGTGCCTCTGTAGCCATACAGCCTCTTCCCAGCCCAGTGCAATGGGTCTAATACCAGAGGCTGCCCTTCCTGGTAGAGGATGGAGGATAGACCTCCAAGGAGCTCACCACTACCACTAAGAAAATCTGGCTGTTACAGAAAGACAGGTTAACAAAATGCATTAAGGAAGTTGAGGCCTGCTAGCTTGCAATGCCTTCCAATAATTTGTTGAAGAGAACACAGGGAGTCAAATCAGCATCTTTTTCTTACATGCACCTGATCTCCAAACCTGCCCTTTATCTCATTAACAGCACAAGCATCGAACAGCTTAGAAGAAACTCTAGGGCAGTTGCCATCCCTCCCACCCTGCACGTAGTTTGCCTGTTCCCCTTATTAAAAACCCACTGTGGGACAGGATGGGTATTACCAGGGAGGTACACAGAAGTGTTACAGTAAATCAAGCTCTGAAGAGACAGAGAATGTACCTGTAGTAATCTAATCTCATGCCTTAACTAGGGAATGCCACATTCTTTGGTTTTCTTCCCTGTATCACCTTAAAAAGTTTTAAATGTTAAACTATTGAAGATAAGAGTGTAATGTCGGGAATGTTTATGTCACCAAATACATCACATACAACATGATAAGGACTGAAAAAAAAAAAAAAAAAAAAAAAGCTAACCATGCACCAATACTCACAACAAGGAAGTGGCCTCCAGGCTTAAGGCTGAGACACGACTCAAAATCCTTGCTTTTAGCGATAAGGTAACCATAGGCTTGGAATATCAAATTGCCATGGAAGACAACTATCAGGAGCCAAAGATACAGGGATACACACATCCCTGCTGGAGAGACAGACAGAATATTGATGAGGTGGTACACAGAACAGCATTCAGAAAAGCACTGTTAGCAATAAGAGTTGCCTGGAAATGCTAAAAGGTAGAAACCAGCCTGGGATGTGAAGCTTCAGCAACAATTTCGATGAGTCCAGGATCCCTGGACTGTCTCTGCTCACGTTTCATACCAGACGTGGAAGGCATTTCATCATTACCAGCTTCAACATTTGATTTTGAAAAAAGCCTGGAAGTACTTAACTTACATTCACAATCTACAGCTGCTTTTTATCCCCATGAGTTTCCCTACTCCTCACATACCCAGAGACAGGATAAAATTATGCCAGTGCTCTGGGAAGACAGAACAACAAATGCAGAATTGCACTAGGACTTTTTCACTATTTCCTAAATTTGGCAGGAACTAGAACGACTTCAAACACACATCCCTTCCCTCCAGCACATCAACTGCACCACACAGCTTGGTGTCATTGGTAGACTTGCTGAAGGTGAACGTCACCAAAGATGTTAAACAGCACCAGTCCCAGTACTGACCCCGAGGAACATCATTCATCACTGGTCTCTACTTGGATGTCGAGCCATTGACCTCAACCCTTTGAGTGTGAGCACCCAGCCAATTCCTTACCCACCAAGCAGTCCATCCATCAAATCCACGTCTCTCCAATTTAGAGACAAGGATGTGATGTCACTTCAGTGTCAAATGCTTTGCACTAGTCCAGGTAGATGATGTCAGTAGCTCTTCCCCTATCCTCCAGTGCTGTAACCCCACTGTAGAAGGGCAACAGATTTGTCCAGCACAACCTACTCTTAGTGAAGTCATGTTGGCTGTCTCCAATCACTTCCTTATTTTGCATGTGCCTTAGCATAGTTTTGAGGACAATCTGCTGCATGCTCTTGCCAGGCACAGAGCTGAGACTGACTGGCCTGTAGTTCCCTGGGTCTTCCTTTTTACCTCTTTTTAAGAAACGGGGATTATGTTTCTCCTCTTCCAGTCAGGGGGATTTTCATTGGACTGCCACATCTTAAATAAAAAGCCACTATTGAGTGGCTTAGCAACTACATCTACCAGTACCCTCAGGACTCCAGAGGCATCTCATCACCTGATAGCTGTCAATAGCTTTCCCTTCACAAGCAATATCTTTGAACAGCACAAGTCTACACACAGAACTCAACCCCACATTATTTTATTTTACCAAGTTAACTGTTAGGAAAGGTCAAGAGCCAGTTTGAAATGAAATCTGTACTTCCTGTAACCAAAGAAGAAAAGTGAAGAACAGGCATATTACCTTAAAGTACTATTTTTAGATTTCTGATCAATTTGATGGAGTATTTTGTATTCAAGGGTACAGTTGCTGAGTTGTTAAAACCTGAAGTCAGCATTCATTCCCTGTCAGAAATAGACTTTTGCTAAAGGATTTTTTTTTTTTAAATAGTATCTGGGCTTCCGAGAAGGTGAAATTAAATTTGGAAGAGGATTCACTTATGTACCTCACTTAGGCCAATCTGATAAGGCAGACGTGAGAGAAGGGACAGATTTGATAAAGACAGACAATTTATGGGAAAAGGGGTGCAGCATTAACCTTCCTGTACCAACAATTCACTCTTACTGATTGCTGAAAGGTTTGTACCCAGAAGAATGAGATCATACACTTCACTCTTGCCTTTGTCTCTTATAAACTAGAATAGAATTAGTGTTAATCTTTAAATAGTTAATGAAGCTAGTAGAGAATCTGTACCATTACATGGTCTGATAAGGCAGTCAGTCAATAGTCATGTTTGATAGCTGGGTAAGGCTCCAGAGATCACTTATTTTGGAAGAACTAATTTTGCTTCTCTAGGACAAAGATCAGACAGCAGCAATTAAACAGGACTTCGTTGCATGCTTCAAATAAAGCAAGGATAATAGAGAGGTCTTCTGCAGGAGGCAGGCAAAGCAGTATGTAAGTGTCAACCTGTAAGAACAAGAAAAAAATGATGACAGAATAAATAGATTCAAGAAGTGTAACATTGAGGGAAAATTACTATGTTGATGATAGATGCCACTGAAAGAGAAAGGATTTATTAGCAGGAAATAAACGTGCTGAGTTACTGGCTTGAAATCTTACAGGGATTTAGAAGAAACACATTATTTCACTAGTTAGGCAGCAGCTTACAGGATACAGTTCCACATTCATTAAGTAAATGGAGTTTATGCAGCTTGTTATGAAGAAATATCTTCTATGCTCCATACAATCCAAGGTTTGAAAATAATAAAAATACCATCCTTGGGAAGCACGTACTAGCCAGGAGAATAAGCACAACAGGGAACCCATAGGGAACAACAGAACAAGGCGGGCAGGCGGCTGCAAACATGATCACACTAAGACCTGTGGCTTCCCCAGTGAACTTAGGAAGTATTACTGACTTCCGTAAGAGCTGCCTTGAGCATCCAGTGTTAGGGAAGGAGTTCCCACAGTCTGTGAAAGAAACCACTGCTGTTCTTTGAGGGATAGAAGAGACCCTTCTTTATTTGCATTTGATAGAGCCATGCAACTTCCAAGTCAAAAATTCAAACAAAATGTTTGAGCCATTAATTACTATCTTCTCTGCTTATTCAAATGATGTCTTAAGCTAAACTCTTTAAGGTGAGAAGAACATCAGATTCACTTATTCCCAGTCACTCATACTGCTAAAGATGAGAGGGGATTGATTTAATTCACATTACTCTACACAGAGAAAACTCGTAGCAGGCTGGAGTATCAAACAGCCTATCCTTTCCTGTGCAGCTACTGGTCCTCAGTTGCTTAAAGAGGAACCTACAGCTCACAGCTAATATGTATGATTGTAGATTAAAAATATGGTTGATCTCCTGTTTGAGTTGCAAAGGATTCCAGGTTTGAATTATTTGTTTTTGAAAACACATCAGTTTGAAAATGAAAGCTTACCACAACCAGAAGTGCTGGAACTGACTGGACAACAACCCTTTGAACAATACCTTCACTTTCAGAGTCAAGTCCTGGAAAATCTAAAGGTCACTCATTTTTTCACATGACTCAGCATAGTTAGCAAGACAAAATAAAACAATTAGTTTAAAAAGAAAATGCATTGCCAAGGATCTTCCTAACCACACAAACCACTCCAGCAGCCTACAAAGACTTCCCAGAATTAGTGGAGTAGGAAAATACTCAGTACGTAGCAGACACTTCACACACACAGCTTAGTCCAACTTCATTATTCTGAACACAGCAACAACAACTTGGGGTATCCTAAAGCACAGCTAGACTGAATGTACAGAGACAGTAACGATAAAAAAAAATTCAAGGTTGCTATACCCTTCAAAAAGTACCTTTGTAAGTTACTAGTAGTGGTCAGCCAAGACAAAGCTACATTCCTAGGCAACGAGCTTCACCCAAGAATGTAACTCAGAGCTCCTGAGAAAAATCACACCACCTTGAAAAGTTATCTGCAGAAGAAGAAGCTTTATAACAGCAGGGAAGAAGGGTTAAATAGCCTCAGTCTTCACCCCAGCTGGGAACAACTTCAGGAGTATCTAGCAACCCTGATTAAAAGAACTCAAAAAAAAAATCAGAGTTAGCGGGTTGAATGGAGATAGCTGTGTGGGATACCCTGGATGTAACTGTGGCTCTTTAGCAGATGTCTCTTTGTGCCACACAAGGGCACCAAGCAATGTCCTGGTGGACCACTCCAGTCTGTCACGTTGAGCGGCATGTGATGGGAGTAAGTATGCTCAGCTGATGTGTCCCACCACAGAGAAACACTACTCAGTTGTGACATCTGACAATGATTTCCTTTCAGTTTACATTTTTAAACCAATCACACCACAAGAAATGAGAGTCTTGTGTTAGTCATTAAAAGGCTAATACACTGTGCCTGAAAACGTGTGTGTAATCTTCAAATAGAAAAACAATTCCCCCTTCCACCTCTATGCAATATGTACAGTCTTGTACTACGAGTAACAAGCAAGCAGATGAACACTTCCCACTCCATACACACATTAACTTTTAGCCAGCAAGAGGGATTATTAAATAATCAGTCATTTATTCAGAACTCAGTGATTTCATCTGCCAAGAATAAATCACAGCTTGTCCGGTTATTTTGATAGAGCTGCTTTGGCTGACAGATAGCAGAAGCAACACACTGCTTCTACAAAGACACTTGCTTTCATGTGTTAGCATCCTAGGAGCAGAGTGACGGTGCTGTGCAAGCTGTATTTCTCTAAACAAAGAGGCAAAATCCTGTTAGGATCACCTTGACCCCCACTTCTGGGTGCGTGGTGGGGTTTGCATGGTTAGCATGCTGCATATCTGCAACGATGTCCTGGCTGAACATGTGCAGGGAGGTGGGACCACACAGAGGGTCCCTGCTCTTTCACCACTGCCACCAGTAATGGAAACATTTCCAGGTTGTTGACTTTTGAGAATATTGAATTTTTCCTCTTCCCCAGTTGGGGAGAATGCAACCCCAGCTGCTTAAATCAGGCTCCCAGTATTAGCTACCTGCCTGCCTTTGTATGTGACCACCTCTCAGACTGAGTGAGCACAGAGGGCGGCCACAAATTTCCTAGAACTGGGGTGTGTGGGAAAAATTAAAAAGCTCTAAAAGCCAGGAAAATAAAATGGACAAACAATGAATTACAAAAAAAACCCTGATAAGGCAGCAGCAAAAGGATTAGCCGGGCTGGTCACAGTCAGCAACAGTGAAATGTGACACAATAAAAACTGGGTTATTGAGTTAGGACTGCCCTAGGATACAAAAGACTGAAATGAAAGAAAGCTCTGGATTACTTTGTTCTTGAATATTGATTTATTTTTATTTTTTTCAGAAGCACAAAGCATGAAATATTACAGTGATAAGCAGAGATTGGGAAAGAAAAATGACCAAGGAATAGTCTGCAAAGGATTGTTTAAGATGCACTGAACGAATAATTTGTTTCAGTCCCAAACATCCCCTGCAACACATTTGCCCACATTCACATTTGTCAGTACAGCCTGAATTATGTTGCAAAAGGACTGGTGCTGGTCCAGAAAAGCAAGAGAGCTGCAGAATGGCTCCCCTTGCTCCCCGGACAGCGGGTTCCCACCTTCCGTCAGTCCCCAGCACAGGGCAGCTCTGGGACCAGAGAGGCTCTTCTGCTGCCCCCAGCACAAATGCGACCATTGGTGCTGCTGCCCTGTCAATAGGGATATTAACTGACATTAAACCTCTGACAGAAAGATGGACCCTCGGTGGGGACCCAGGGAAGCGTTATGTTTGTGTTTTTAATCTCACCATATGGCCAGCTGCTGCTGCTGTAGGCCGCTGAGGCTGTATTGCTGGCAGTTAATCAGACAGCCAGCAGCTTGGATTTGTAGTGCTGGCTGGCAGCCAGTTGCTAATATCCTGGCCCTGCGTGGTCACCAGCTGTGACAGGAGCTCGAGAAGGACCTCTGCAACCCACCTTCCTTCATGCTTCTGCTGCACGGGTCCCAAAACAAAAGCAAAACCAGAGGAAGCAGAGCTGAGGCTGGACATCATCCCCCTTGAGTGAGAAATCAGGTGTCTTCCTCCAACCCCAGCACCCATTTTCCTGGAGAAAAAAAAATCCAAGGTGTTCCTGTTGGCACTGCCAACTGCTGGTTCTATGGCCACACTTCCTAACGAGAGCAGAGAGACCATCCTTCTCAGCATCTCTGTCAGGTAAAATCTCTGCCCATCACCCTGCTGAACAAATGATTAAATAACAAATAATTTCTTCTTTTTCACGCTTAGAGGATCACGAATTTTAGAGAAATTGCATAGGGCTTTGAGCCACTTTACTGCTTTGTTAGCACTTCTGGAATCAGGCAGTGAACAAGTGCCAGTGTGGGTCTGAAGGCCAGTGGACCCTTCTCCCCTGAATGCCCAAAGACTTTCAAGCTGACTGCTCGCCGCATGCCCTACATGATGCAGCATTTCCAATTTTATAACAACAGATCGCCATCCCACAGGAAAGGTATTCAGAATACACCATTTCCCTAATTTTTACACTCATAGGAGATTGAGGCACTTTTCCAGGCACACGTGGCTCAGCCCTGCAGAAAACCCAGTGCTGTTCATGTGAAGAACAAGCATGTGCAGCTGGTTCAGTGCCTCAGCCTGGGTGCCCACGCCAGCATGCAAGCAGCTGTGCAGCGACAGCACTGTTATTTAGTACCCGTTTAATAGAGGTAGGCTGCCAAACACCGAGTGTGTCCCTGCTCTCTAAGTTCTGCATGGTTTTCGTGTGTTAGACGTGAGCGGTGCTTCTCAAAGCTGCATTCAGGAACATTCTCAGGGTCTTGTTTGCTCTAACAAAAGCAGAAGCATCGGCTTCACTGCCAGCAGTGTGCACGTACATGGATGCTGTTGCCTGGACCCTTTGGAAGAAAAATAATTGCTGGAAATATCTTCTGTTTTCTGCCAGCAGAGGGGCAGTCCAGCTTTCTCTCTTGCTAGCAATGTAAGAAATCCCTGTTGTAATATCTAGTGCTCATTATCCTCGTTGATAGCTTCCTGATCCTTTGCAATGTATGAGGAAGCTGTAGCAGGAGAGCAAGCACTCACGGTTTCAGTGGTTTGGGCTTTAATTTACCGCTGAGGCTTCCCAAGACATCTAAACCCTCTATCTCAGGCGCCTCCTGAAAACAGAAAAAAATAAGCAGTCTGCATCCAAACCTGTCAGTGGGGAGAGTCAGCATCCATGGGCGTAACTTAGCTTGCCACCAGCCAGTTAGGATAGAAAAGGGATTATTTTCCTCCTCTATGGCTGGGAGAAATCAGGAGCAAACAGACCCAGACTGTAAAGCAGCTCATCATCTAGCAAACAGCTACCAACAAAAAGCGCTTTTGCGAAGTTTCTCGTTTGTCACATTGTAAGTGGGAAGCCTGCATCTTGAATTTTCAGAAAATGTCAAATATTGCCTTCAGAAACTAAAACCTGACCATGTCAAATGCTCCCAGGCTGTACCTCTGGAACTGTGTCAGGCCTTTCCCATGATCCAAACAGGTGTTGTCTCCGGAGCGCAAAGAGGTTGCGATACTGCAACCTGTGCTGCAGTGTCATTGCCCCTCGCGGCAGGGAAAGGAGGAGCGCAGCAACAAGGGAACATGGAAATCTGAGAACAAAATTGCACATCATCATGGTAATCGTGGAGTTTTATTGTAGAAGCTAAGACCAAAATCCCACTACAGGTAACGTTATCAACCACGTCCTCAGTGCAACAAATCTTCACATGTGCAGGCAGCCCTGAAGAGAGCCACTTAGGCTCCGTATGTTAGAAAACCTCTCCAATACGTTTAAGCTGCTGCACTGATTTAACATTCAGCCACATGCAGATGTTCTCCTGCTTCATTCTCCACCCCTGCTCCTTCCCCCTCTGAGCATGCCCAGATCATTGCGTGTCCCAAAATAAATAAATAAAATAGCTGAATACATCCAAATCCATGATTACACAGTCCCATGGCCAACTACCACAAGCCAGACCGACAAGAACTGGGGGAAAAATTAGAGCTCAAATACCCATACCAAGTCAAGCCACAGTTAATCTGAATAATTTCAAGGGCAGGTCCAAAACGCACATACCAGCATAAATATTTTGATGATCTCAGTCGAGAGACTCCACCTCTCCCTCTTCAGGGCCGTAAACAAAGTTAGGTCACTGGAAAAACTTCTTGAACTGAAGTACCCCGGTGGCAGAACATGCTCTTCCTTGTGGTTGTAATTATTACAGCTTTTATTTAAGCAAAAATACTGTAAAAAGGGGATAAAACTAGAATGTTTAGCGGGATTTTTATTTTTTTAAGCTAACTTAAAAGCTGAGTGTTATCCTTAGGATGCTCTTAAAGCCATTTTGGTAGGATTGCATTAATAAGAAGAAGGTTCCTGGTGGTGGAGTCACTCTGAAGCATCTGGATGGCCGTGGGGACAAGGTGGCAGTGCCTGCACATTGCCCGCGCATCCTGTGGGACCCAGCACCCACGACACGGCTGGCGGCTGTGCAAGAATTTGGCGGAAGAGCTATAATTACATCTCTGCACTAGTAATTATGTGTATTTCACACAGCTGAGCAGATGTCGTAGGGTACAATAGGTGCTGTGAAGAATACTCATTTATTAAGTAATTTATAGCATAATAATTAACAGCTAATCACTTGCAAGTTAAGATGCTCTGGGAACGGACCCAATTCGCAGTGTGTACTGCCTCCTTCCAGGAAATCTCGCTGTTTAGACAGTGCTCCTCTGCTGCATCCCAGCAGAGCCCTTGCTTGCACACACACACCTGCAGGTAATAACCAGGTACGTGGCAGCAGCGCTAACGAAGAAATCAAACTCTCGTGTGCCGCATCGTGATATCCACGGGGCAGGGTGGGGAGCACGTGCTGCTGAAGGCATAGGAAAGGGAGGAAAAGGGTTTTACAATGTGATCTGCTGTAGAAGAAAACCACCATTTATTTATTTATTTATTTTTTTATTTTACAGCTGAGCAGGGTTCATTTCTCTGCCCAGAGGTGGATACAGGTTTTCCCTGACTGCAGTGTCCCGTGGTGCCCGTGCTACAGGGCCTGACCTGTGCCTGCTCCAGCAGAACAGCTCCAGACGAACTGGGGAGATGTGGGGTCACTCAGAGCTTCCCTTTCAGGGAGTGTCCCCTCATTCCTGCATCGTGAGACAGACCAGTTAGGATATATAGCACTCCCACCGCCTTTTATTTCTTTGCTCTTGAAGTCACACCAGTCCCAAAGCTTTTTATCCAGGGGCCTCACCAAACCGAAATCATTTCCACCGCCCTCCCAGTCCCCCAACTGGCTTCGTTTTTGAAAAACAGCAACAAGCTGAAGCTGTTTTGCCATTTCTCTTGGGCTTCAGCCTTTGTTTCTGTCTTCTGCAATGCAAGCAGAGGCAACTCGCTGTGTGCCCACAGTGTTGGAGCCTTTCCACCTCCTCCAAGCCCAGCCTGCACGTCCAACAAAACATCCCTTGGCAGTGGTTCTCCTTATTTTTTGTTTTCACTGAGGTGCCAGCCATGGCCGCTGTGTGTTCAGTGAGATGTCTCACATTCTTTCTTATTTTTCTGGGGAGGCAGATGGCAATGGATACGGTGAGAGGTCTCCCATAGGGAAGTGCCTCCACATCTTCTCCCCTAGCTCTGCGTTTTGTATTTGACGCCAGTGCTCTGCAGCTAGGCGAGGCTTCCCCTGCCTGTTTCAAAACCCGGGGAAGCATATTAACTTGAAGCGTTTTTGGAAGAATGAGCTCAACCAGAGCTCGGTGACTCTCTTTAATAAATTAAAACAAAATAATAAAAAATCAGCTGACATCAGCTGATGCTCCCCCCCAGGACAATCCCAGCTTCCAAGTTAATCACAGGCTCTCCCACATCTCTGCATGCGCTGCAATAGCTCAGCGATAATGCATGTGGGAATGATTCCTGCTGCAAAAAAAAATTGTGCCTCATAGCCCATAAATCCACAGAGTGTGTCATTTCATATGGCCCAGGGCTGCGAACGAGCTGAGTGCTGCACAGAGAGATGACAAATCCATTTTGGATGTCAGAAGCAGAATAGTTTCCAGTCAATCTCAGTCTGCAATGCAAGAATTCAGATTTACAGACCCAGAAGATTCACTTTTTGCCTCATTTTATTGTCTATTAATTCGCTCTACAGCAGATGAGAAAGATTTTGGAAGAAGAGGTGCCAAGACTCTGACCTGCAGCAGGGAAAGAATTTGACCCCTCTCAATGCAAGTCCGGAGAGCAGGAGAGGAGAGGAACACAGCCCTGGGGCAGGCTGTCCTGCAGCCGTAAGGCCAAGGGGGGCTGCACGCAGCTCTTTTGGCCTCTGTGGAAAATAAAAAGCAACCTTCTTCGTGACAGAAAGCAGCTGATGCTTGTAGCAGGAAAACAATAACACCTACTGCTCATGATGGGCTTGGTGTTTGGATCGAAATCCTGCTGTTTTGCACATGTGTACCACAGACGCTTCCAATAAAAGTTTAACATTTCTCCAAAATACAGCAACAGAGGGCACGGGTTGTCCTGAAAGAGCACCCGTTGGGAGCCTTGTGCCTGGCACACAGTGCAAACTGCAAGGGGCAGAGCTCCTCAAAAACCGGGGGCCGAAGCCAGCATGCACCTCAGACCACAAGTTCCCCAGCCATCCCTTACTCACACACAGGTGCTGCAGGGTTTCCCTCAGTGGTTTCCAGCATGAATTTAAGATGTGCATGGGAACAGGATGGGGTGGGTAGATTAAATGCTGGGTACTTTCCCTACAGCATTCCTGGGTTTAAGGGCACGCTGAGCAGCGCGCTGGGTGAAGCAGAGGCGGACAGAGCTTTGCCCCTCATCCTCATTCTTCAGGAGACCCCAGCCTCCAAACCTCCACCTAGGAGCTGTTCCATCAGACTGTAGCACGCAGACCATCTCCCTTGATCCTGTCCCTCCTCAGTATGCAGCCATTCCCCCCGCCTCTTTCTCTTACCACACACCGATGGGTCCATACTACTCATGCGCCATCCTTGGGTTTATCATCATCCTGGTGGGTGGTGCTATCGCTGGGGACACGCTTCCTAGCCATTATCCTGGAGTGGGGACGAGCCATTAAGGGGGAGATGATAATTCCTCGTAGCACGGAGCTGCCACAAGTCCCAGCTGTGCTCTGCAGTAACATAACTCTTTGCAATCTGCCTGTTAACCATGCAGCTACTACGGCCACGGCTAGGAAAAAAATGCAGCATTGATCAATTTTTTTTTTTTTTTTCTTTTAAACAATTCATATCCTTCATACCATAGATATCTTACAACCAAAATAAAAAAAGGCTCACCTTGAGCCAGGATGCCAAGGGGCTCAGACAGTGACCACCTTATGCTGAATGCCCCAGTAACTCCATGAGGAGTTTTTCCCCCGGGCTCCATGCCCATGGATGGAGGAGGATGGGCACCTGCAGGACCCCCTTCATGGAGCCAAGGGGTGAAGAGGAGAGAAGATGCCTGGCCAAATCTTGCTTCAACCCTAATTTTGTACAGGATGAGCTCCAAGAGGGACTCAGCCCAAGGCTACAAGACAGATAGATGGCAGAAGAGACAGAGTTGCATTTTTTCCTAACCTTTACTGTCCAATTCTATGTGGGCTGAAAAAGTTTGTTTCCCAGCAACGAGGACAGTATTATTTTAGCCCTCGCTTTGTTCTTTGACCTCATTGAGGAAACAACCACACTCCACAAAAATACAGACCTGCTAATGGCTTCCTTCTCTTTATGATGGAAAATTACACACGCTTATCTGCCTCCTACGGAGACACTCGCAATCAATTCCCTGCTATTTGCAACATACTTTGAAAGCCACACATAGAAAATGCTCTCTAAGAGCTGATAGGCACATGTCAGGCAAACCAAGCAACAATTGGGATGCTCTGGGGAGATCTGTTTGCACCCGGTACCCAAACCTGGACAGCACCAACACCAGCTGGGGTTGGGGAGTCTGTTCTGTGGGCAGGAGCCCCACCAGCACCCAATAACCGGGATGAGGCTGCTCTCAGAGGGCACACACGCCAACATCTTCCTTGATCTTCCCCCTCCAGCTGTGCCCCGCATCTGGCGGCCCCTGCACAGGGCCAGCCCCGCAGAGCAGCCCCTGCGAGGCTTTTACTGGCGGACACTGCCCTCCAGTGGGACATTTGCCACCACACCATCGACACACTTTCCCACAGAGAAACAGCAAAGTTATCCTAATTTAAAAAATAAATACGAAACAAAGACAGAGAAGTCACAAGCCCAGACCTGGGGACATAACTGCACTTTATTGCCAGCTAGAAGGATGGGGTGTTAGGTGTTGCTGTTTGCAAGTGGCTTCTCAGCAACCAGGATTGAAAAAAAGCACAAAAAGTGTTGTCCCCATTGCTCATAAAGGCCAGAATACTCCCCAAAACCTTACAGTCAAGCCCCAACATGTTTTTCACCCATGGTGCAAGAAGCTGAGAATTTGGTCATCACTTCAGTCTTGCCCTGGCTTCCTACAGAACTCTGTGTGATCAGTAGGGAGCACAGGTGCAAGACTAATTAATTTCTTAAATTAAGTAGCAAAACACCTTATTTATTATTTTTATTTAAAAAAATAAGCATTTATTGTTTCTATATACTGACACATCTGCACAAATCAGAAGGATGGAATGTAGGAGAGGACAGAGTGCTGTGAGCAAGCATTTAAAAGCCATAAATGACAAGATGAAGACTGTGAGAGAGGTGTTTGTCCATAAAAGACACAAGGACGGGCCACACAACCAGTGGTGTGCTGCGGCCAAGGAAGACAGGGCTAACAGCAGAGGTGATGGTGGCCAGCGGGGTTTTGGGGTCCCCCTAGAGCTGGGGGGACTGCTCCAGGAAGACGTGGTGGTAAGTCTGCCCAGGGTGGGCCCGGGCACCCCACAGCCACTCTGGGGGCCTGGCCCGCAGCTTCAACTGGAAGGGGTCGAGGCGCAGGCAGTCCTCCAGGTCCTGCAGCTCCATCACCGGTTCCTCCACAGGCCTCTCCGGTGGCTCCTCAGGCCCCAGGTCCCTCCTGGGGCACTGTCCCCAGCATTTTGCCCCACACATGGCTGCAGCAGCCACCAGCATCGCCAGGCAGGCCATGATGGCCGCCCCCACCAGGATGTCACCATGTCGGAGCAGGAAGCCCAGCCCTGGCAGAGAAGGTCCACAGCCTCAGGGGTTGGGCCTGCAGCTGCAGGTTCACCTCTGCTGGGGCTACCATCCCCAAAAACCCTCATTGCTGCTTCCAGGACAGAACATCCCTTCCAAAACACTGCCCCAAATAAATATTTGGGCCATGAGCTGATGGTTTCCCAGCAGAGCCATCACCAAAATCATGTGCGGCTGCATGGAGGCTGGGCAGTCTGCTGCCAACCCCCTGCAAACCCCAAGGGCCCCTCTCCTTCACCCCAGAGATAAAGGTGCATTTATGAAATATATTTATATAATGCAATACCTAACTGATCTGGACAGGCTTAGACTGCATAACTGGTTAGTGAATTTGGAGCTGAGAGGATGGAAGAGGAACATAACTTGGCTGTGAGCTCACATTCATCTCAAAGCCACTTCCAGTTTTGCAGGGATGAGGAGTTTTGGTGAAGTAGCAGTGTTTGAAGTAGGCACTGCAGAATACTGGTGTATTTCAGGCTGGGAGGCCCTATTACTCTGCAAGATGGGATGAGCCAACCCTGATTACAGTTAAGCACCACATGCCATCTGGTTAGCCTTGTGCTCAGTTTGTTTGGGGAGCACTAGGGTAAACACTGGGAACATCACCATCCTTCTTGCCAAGACCTGCGGTGTGACAGGAGATCAAACACAGGGCACCCCCAGCAGCAACCAAGCTTACTGATCACTGCACTGTAGCAGAGGAAACCCGTAGATCAATCTTGACCATACTGCTTGAAGCTCCAAGCAGCCAACGTGAGGAGATGCAGAAAATCTGGGGGAATAAAGGCTCACATGTGCCTAATTTTAACCCTGCTTCAGGAGAAACAGCAAAGAGGGGGGAGAGAGGCTAAGCCTAATAGAGAGGTCATATTTAGAAGTACCATAAACAGAGCACAACCACCAAACACCTCAGCTGCCATCAGCAATTAGCAGAATAAACACCAGGTTCAGGCACTGGCTGCTGCATCCACCCACAGGTCCCAGGGCACACAGGCTTCACTGACAGCTTCCACCCACTGCCAAGGAGGGTTTGGTAAAGCTCAGTAAAGCTTTTGGAAGCCTGTGGGAGGCAGCTCACTTAATTAAACCCAGAAAGTAGCAATACTTCCACCTGACAGAGTTAACTGATGTAGGTTACCCCTTGGATGCTTATCTAGGCTCACCTCTGAAAACTGATGCCATTAAAGCCTGCATGGGATGAGGTAAAGACAGTTTGTCCTTCAAGTACAAGGCTCACCTCCTGGCTTCGATACCTGACTTTAGTTTCTGAGAGGACTGCATAGTTCTCTGGTCCACACACAACTCCTAAAGACATGCTCCTAAAGCCAGGGCAGGAAGCATTATTTTGCCTACAAGAACATCCAGCTGGAAATTGCCTTGCAGGGATATATTACCTCTTCTTCCCACTCCTAAAGCCACTGTGCCAGCAGCAGTGCCGTTTTTAAGCATCAGATGTAACACATGATAGCAAAGGCACAGCTGGTTGGACCCCAGTCAAGGTTACACATGGCATGAGCTGATAAGTAGGAGCCCTCTGAAGAGCAAACAGCTACTGAGGGTGCTGCACAAGTGACTTGCTCATCCATGCAGTACATTCACACCATCTCTGCACACTTGGTCCCTCCCCAGCACTATCACCACAGAGAGATTAAGAAAGCAGAGCAAAAGAGTGCTACTTTGTCCCCTACCTGATGAGGGAGCACGGATGCACAGCATGCCAGACTTCGTGGGAGAACGGTCCTCGTAGCCCTTCTTGCAGCGGCACAAGTAGGTGCCCACACCATTGAAGCACTCTGCCTCCTCCCCACACAGGCTGACTCCCGAGCTGCACTCGTTCACATCTGACAGGGAATAGGTACCGTGAGTCACACCAGGCTTGGCACACGAGGGCCCTGCTGGCAGCCCAAGACACCTACCTTCCACCAGCAGCGAGACCAGCTGCAGCTTCTCCACTCCCACCGAGGTGCCGAGCAGCTCTTCCAGCTGGGAGTGCAGGAGCAGGGACACGTTTCTCTCCTGGGGCTTCAGGTGCAGCCAGAAGGTGAGCAGCAGGCTGGCATTGCTCGTCCTGCAGGCAGGGAGAGTCCATGGTGAGACAGGAGAAAAGCATCGCTGCCAGGCCCTGCCATGAAATTCAGGCCTTCCACTCTTTAGCACAGAGTCATGGTGCTGCAGGCTCTTGCAATGAGGATTTGTGGCAAGAGACAGCTTTGCTGGAGGAGAATGAGTACCACAGGTTACAGAGGTGCCTACCGAGTGGGCAGCACACCAATAACCCTACCTTTTGACTTCCTTTAACTTGATTTCATTGACTCTGTTGGCAGAGAGTTTCAGGTTCTGCTGAATCTACAAAAGAGGAGTGATGATTCAACATTTGGTGGGCACAGATATGGCATCAAGCTTTCTTTCCCAGTCCTCCCTCCCCTCTTGCTCTTACCCTTCACAAACCACTCAGGACATGGTAAGTGTCTCATTGCTTCATGCTCTGAGCCTTTCCTCTAGGATACTGCCAATGGCACCCATCTGGCTGGCTTCAGCTCAACTCCAAGCACACAAGGTGATTTGGGAAGGACAACAGTAACCCCAGGTAAGCATTTGGGCACTAACCAGTGGGTGGATGGGGTGGGTACCACCCAGCTCTCTAGAGCAGGCAGCAGGCTGAACCCTACACACACTACAGTCCCAGAAAGTAAGATCAGGTGAAGACTCGGAATTGAAATCATGTAAGTCTTGCCCCTCCTGGGCTCTGACTTGAAGCTGCCCCATTTCCAGAAGCAAGTTACAACCCTTGGTTGGTTGCATCCCTGTCTCTGCAGTGCTTTCCTGCTGTCTTGTGATGGCTGCAGCAGCTGATGCCAGCCCCTGCAGCCAGGCACCCAGCCAGGGCATCAGCTGGTGACCAGCAGAAGCAATTCAAATGCCAGCTCATCACATGGCATTAGCAGAAAATCCCTGGGGTGATGAGCACATCATGATCTCCAGTAGCTGAGCATTCAGGACATAACATTTGGTTTTCCATCCCAGACTTACGTGGTTCTTAATGGACTCAATAAGGTCTTTTCTGAGCTCACTTCCATCAGGAGAGATCCACTCCTTGTGCTTGATTTCAGTTGTTACTTCAAACAGCACATCTACCAGAAGATGTAAGATCTGAGCATGTTTAAGTCAACAAACAGGCTCCTACACTGAGCTAGCCCTGGATAATGACAGTGGCACAACAGCTACACAAAGACATCCTCATCCTAGTGCCACGTGGGTGTTTCCAGATGCTGTGCATCAGGTAGAACAAGCTGTTGATGAACAGGTCAAGGCAAACCTCAACTAATGCCCAGTGCTGAATCCTGGAACTGATCTTGGAGCAAAGAGCACACAAAGCATTAATGTGTATTTGATTGCATTTGAACTTCCTCAGCAATTCTCTTTCCCAAGGCTATCTCCGTAATCTGCAATAGCCTAAAAGCCCTCCTCTCTCACCCATCTCTGTTTGGGATCAGCTTAGATAAACAGCTGTGGTCTGGCTGAATCCAGGCTAGCACAGACTTGCCAGAACCTGTTGTTTAAAGCCTATTTATTCAGCAATATTTCTCCTATTCAAAGCACAGCCCCTTTCTGTATTGATTCCTTTTTGCAAGCTCTTTCTGGGGCTTGCCATCCAAGCCTGGTTCTGTGCTTAGCTGCTGCTGCTCCCATAGGCAGGTTGTGCTGTTCTCCCCAGTATGAGGAGCAAGGCTCCTGAGCCAGGTAGTCCTGAGACACCCATGTGAGTGTATTTGAGGAAGTGAGGATGGAATCCCCTCATTTACCTTAGAAAAAATAAACTTTAAACTAACTCCAACTACCCAGCATTTTGCCAGCTTCAGCATGTGAACTCAGGTTTCTTCAGAGTGAGCACAAACTGCTGTCCACATGGCTACTGGTGAGAAGCACCCTGCACTCCTCTCAAAGTTTCATAAGCAGACGATGCCCAGGCACAGAACCAACCAACATGATGGACTTCAGGCAGTGCTTTAAGACCTGCCTGAAGCCTTTGTATCACTTACCGCCTGGATGGTGCAGGGATTGCAGCTCTGTACCGTTCTCCAGAGATGACAGGACAGAAGCCAGATCTGTGAGAGCAGGGAGAAGAGTTAGGCTGCTGACCTCTGCCTACTGGCAAGTGGGAATAGAAAGTAGTCTACCATCAACTCCTGAACTTCAATGAGATGTAAGTATCATTTTCCCCCTCCTCCCTCTAGGTTCTGGAGCTCAGACTGTTCTAACAGCTGGGAGCATCATCCCATAGATGCTTATGATACAGCAGATAACCCTGTGCTGTCTTCCCCACTTCCACCTTCCTTTGACATGGTAAAAGTCAGGAGTGCTACCACATGGACCAGTGGAAGGGAACAGATGAATCTAAAACATACAGGAAAAACCTCTCAGGAGTGCTCCTTCTCTGGCAGCGAACACTGGCTGATATTGTGGGTCAGTTCAGCCACAAAAAAATAATAATAAAAAAGGCCTTACCAAAGAGGTCTTCATGTCTTTCCTGTGGTGACACCATACCTCCATCAGTCACACCAGGAGAGGGATAGAGAGGAGAAGGTTCTGTACGTGTGTTTAGCGGTGGCTTTTCCAGCATTGGCAGGCGATGTGTGGTGACCACCTCTGCTGCCAGGTTGCCACTGGCCTCACCCAGGTTAGTGAAGTCAGCAGAGAGGCCTGCAGTGCTGCTGGGCACCTCTGAAGATGGGACACCAGATGAGCTACGTGGGGCTACAGTGACTGGAGCAGACACCAGCCCTACACCCCCCTTTGCAGCCTCCAAGGAAGGTTGCTCAGCTTCACACCCAGCATCGCTTCTGGCTGGAGCCACCAACACATTGTTGGATCCTCCCCCCTCAGTGCCACCATCCTCAAGGCTCCTTTCCATCTTGGTTTCATCCTGCAGCTCACCATGTTTGCCCAGGTTAGCACCAGGCTGGGCATCTTCTGCAAGATCAGGGATGTGTTGATCTTCTTCATCTGAGCTGATGAACTCAGACTTGACCCTGTCTGCAGGAGGCAGAGCTGATGGGCGTGGAGAAGCTCTCAGCATGGGCAGGAAGGTTTTTGTTACTGCTGTCCTCCAGCTCTCCTGAACAGGCTCTCCAGGAGCTATCACTTCACTTGAAGAACCTGCAGCTTCATAGTCTTCAAATACATAATACTGTCCCTTAAAATGTTTGTATTCGCTGCTTAGGGAGCCACCCCCTGACAGAAATAACACGTGGACCACAGTGGCTCGTGTAGCGAAGATCAGAGTACCTCGGTTGTGACAGGCATACACGACTTTGGTTTCCACACTGGAGAGGACTCCCTGGAAAATCATCTTGTCCTGATTCTTACCGCAACCTTCGCTCCCCTGAAACCCCTGGACATAGATGACAATGTGCTTCTGGGGGCCTGCCCAGATGGTCCAGTTGCACCAGATGTTGGCTTTAATGTCACCATGTGGGGGGAGGTAGAACATCCCAAACCCACCCTGAAAGATGACATGGCAGCTCCTGGCAGGGAAGTACTCTGTCGCCCAGGGCAGCCCCAGCTCTGGCACATTGGAAACAGAGAGGGAACACTATCACTGGTTGTTATACACACCAAAGCAGATATTATGCTTCTAAGAGTCATCACAGAAGAGGTCCTGTTTCAAACCATCTCCTGCTGGGAGGTTCCCAGAGCTCCAGCCCCCAGAGCCCCATCTCTGCTCTGCAAACAGCACAGAGCTGAGGGACCTGGCCACTCTGCATGTCTCTCCACAGCCCTTCCAGCCTCAGAGAGGCTTGAGCTACGTGCTTTTGATCCTAAAAGAGGTTTGGCCAACAAGACCGCTCTGTTGAAAGCGCCCACAGGCAGCTGGAGTCTCAGCTGCCAGGCTGGGTCTGCAGGTGACAGACACCCCCCTCCAACCCCTTCTGCCTTCTAAAGACATCTTGCAGCAAGACACAAAACATTCTGAGACCTACCAGCATGTTGCTGTTGCTGTCCTCCTGGCATCCATGTCTTCCTGGACATGAGGTCACTGGACAGCTGCTGCAGCTCCTGGCCTCGCAGCACTGTTTGTTCCCGTGGGGTCACAGGAGGACTGGAGTGACGATGGCTCAGGGAGGCATTTCTCTGCTCACCTGCTCGGAGGACTTCTGGGGTTTTCTGCATGTTAAATCCCCCAAGGAGGGAGGCAAAAGCCAGTTGGATGCTTTGATGGTGCTGTGGTCTCCCCTCACACCCCACGTGCCACCCCGTAGCCACAGCTCACCTGGTGCTGGGGACAAGGAAGACCTGTGATGGGCCTCAGCCTGGGGACAGAGGTTACAGAGGGACTCCTGGTTGGCAAGCCTGCAGGAGCTGGGGTTTCTTCTTGCTGGCCACTCTCTTCCAGCACCTGTTTGCTCATCTTGAGGCCAAGGGGGGCAGAGGACACCTCTGCACCCAGCACAGGGGCTGCTGATGGGTGGCGAGGTGGTGATGGAGAGAAAACCTCCTGTCCTCCAGGGCTGGGTGTTGGGGTGCCTGGCCTTCTCCTGACAGGATCCAAACCCAGAGCTGCTGCTGGAGGTGACACCATCCTGAAGACAGGCTCCACTCGTGAAGGAAGAGGATCCTTGGGAGCAAGATTGCCAGACCCAAAGTCTGCAGGGACATGGTCAGGGTGGGAGAGGGCTGGTGTGGGGATTTTTATTTCCAGAGGAGAAATACCCATCAGCTTCGTATGCTGGAGGCTGGTCGTTCCCATGTTGGGTTGAGTTGTGGACAAACCCCAAAAACTGCTTTGGCTTCTCTCAGGTGGCATCTGCGAGCTGTCCCTTCTCACCACTTGGTACGGGGTACTCAGGCTAGGCATCAGGCCCTTTGCAAGGCCTGCAGCATCACCCCTCACTGCTCCATGGCTTTTGTCCTCCTCCTGTCTCTTGTTCTCCTCCAAACGAGCTGTGCCAAGCCCCCGGTACGTGGTGGCATCAATGCTGCCTTGGCTTTCCCTTCTGCCAGGGGACAGAGCCCGTGAGTGAGCAGCCACATCCAGGAGAGCGGGGTGTGTTGGTTCAGTGGTGAGCTGTGGGCTGCCCACATCTCCCAGCCTCAGGGTAGGGTGCAGGACAGACAGACCGCCCTCCTGGCCCACACCTGTGGGCTGCAGAAAAGGCTCTGCTCCCTCCAAGGCTCCGAGCAAAGGAGTTTCCAAAGGCACACTTGAAAACCTGCCGATGCCTCCACTCGTTGCAGGACCCTGCTCTGCAATGGGGCTCCCACCCTGGGCCATGCCCCCACACTGATCCTCCTCACAAAGCCTTGGGCCTGCTGGTGGCTCAGAGCCCAGCACATGAGCAGCTTTTGTTTCCAGGAGGGGGATCTCTGCACCTCGGTGTGGGACAAGCCTATCGGGGCTTTCTGCAGCACCTCTTCCCTGTGGGGACACATTGTGCAGCACCATGGTTGCACCAAAGCTCTCAGTGCTATCTGTGGTGCCAAAGCCCAGCACATCCCTGGGGTCTTCAGCCCATCCAGGCTCAAAAATACCACCCGGCTTGGGTAGATCTGGAGACAGAGTTTGGGGAATTGAAGCACCGCTGGAGGGAGATTTGCCTTTCTCATCTTGAAAGGTGAAATACTTCCCTTTAAACTGTGAGTCTCTGCAGTCTGGCACATACCTCTTCAGCAGCACAACACGGACAGCCTGAGCAAAGGTGGCAAAAACATGCGTCTCCTTCTTCCAGCAAGCATAAACCACGCTGTTTTCCACCAGTGAAGAAACTCCTTCAAAGATAATTTTGTCCTCATTCTTATTACAACTCTCCTTAGTGGTAAAGCCCTGGATATAAATTATTATATGCTTTCTGGAGCCCGCCCAGATTGTCCAGTTGCACCAGAAGTTCACTGGAGAATCGCTACAATATGTGGGAGGAGAAAACTCCCCATAGGCATCCCTCAGGACTCTGTGGCAGCTTCTCATAGACGCATATGCCATTACCCATGGAAACTCTGCCCCTGCAAGACAAGAAGGGGCAACCTCAAGTCATCCTCCAGCCCCACCTCCCAGAGAGTTACTCATCCTTACTTCCCAAAGTTATTTTCTGGCTAACTACCCCAAACCTCCTCTCCATCAGTGCTCAACCCACCAGTACATACTTCTCCAGAGCACCTGGAGGGCTGGGGGCAGCTGGAGAAGCCCTGGCTGCCACCACCACCCTCTGCCCCAGGTGGAGCCAGGCTTCACCCCCTACTGCCACCACCCTGGAGAAGGGAAAAAAAAGAGAGCAGGAGCCTGGGGATGAGTGTTCACACAGCTGCAGAGCCAGCAGGCAGTGCTGCCTTGAAGTCATCTTCACCCCCTTTCATTTCAAGGCTTCAACCAAGCAAAAAGCCCTCGCAGACTCAGTAGTATGAGCAGTGTTAACATCCCACAACAACTAGTTTAGCCCACAAAATAGGGAATGCTTTCCCTCAGGTGGCCAGAAATATAGTGTTTTCCAAAAAATACTATCTCCAAGCTACAAGAGCCACTAGCAGTGGGTTTGCCCTGCAGGAGCATAGTTCAGGTTTGGATTGAGCTCCTGCTATGTGCTTTAATTGCTCCCCAACAGCAGCTTGCTACAGCACAGCATTCCTGCAGCTCAAAATGCTGGTATAAGAGTTACATCTTACCTGGTTTCACATCCTGATGCTCTGGGCAGGATCCACATGCCTACGAAGAAAACGTTCTTGCTGCAGACCCAGATGCCAGCATTTGCACCGGTGCAGCCCAAGGCAGGTAGCAAGCAAGCAGTGAGCCCACCCAGAGCCCCCACCACCGCCTTTCTCACTGCAGCAACGAGTGATGCCTGCTCCCCACCTCCAACACCAGCAGCACTACCCAGTTTATGCTTTCAGGCCATGACTGGCACAATAACATCCCCAAAAGAGGGTCAGGGTGTCCCCCCATCACTCACCCCTGGGGCAGCACCAGCAGCCCCACAGGGAGGGCTCAGCAGCCCCCTGGGTGCTGGTCCCAATGCCAAGGGCACCAGGGCAAGGAGCACCAGGAGGGGCAAAGGCTTCATGGCAGAGGGCTCACAGCATTAAAACAAGACCCCCCCCCAAAAAAACTAAAACACTTCTTCCTCCCTAAAACAACCTAGGAGACTTCCCCCAGGCACAGCAAATGCTCCAGCCCCTCTCATCTATATGCACTCATATACCGCCTGGCCACCCGCCTGATTGCAATTAGTTCGTCAGGGACAAACCAGCCTTCCCTCGTTAGAGGTCAGTCTCACAGCTTTCCTCCTTCCCTCCGTGTTTCGGAGAGCGGGCACCATCCTTTTGTAACGTGGAGTCAAAGCATTGATGTTGCTTGTGGAGTGACCTCGAAGCAGAGCCCAGCTTGCTTTATCTCTCCACAACAATAATAACAAAAAAGGATTAAAGTACTGGGGGGGAAGCACCCTCACGTAAAAGCATCTCCATCCCATTTTAACTGGACTCTGTGATTTCCCCAGAACTCAGTGAAATGAGGGAAAGTGCCTCAAAACACAAGGCTCCTCTCGCTGTCTGTGCGGAGCGAAGGCAGAAAGCAATCAGCCTAAGGTGATGATGTGCAAATTATGGGATGCTTCGAGTTCTTTCAGCAGCAATAGCCTAGCTTGTCATTAGGGGCAACGCAAAGAAGGCAATTAGGCTGTTTGATGTGCAGCTTTGACAACATATCCTTTAAAACGTCAGTCATAATTTAGTACCAAGAAAAAAAAATAATTAAAAATCCTTTCTTCTAAGTTGTCACATCTTGACAGGCTGGCGTAGGCCTTCTCCCGTGGCTGTGTTTGCATTTACAGCATCCCCTATGTCCCCAGAGCCCTTCTCGGTCCCACTGCAGCCTTCCCGTACTGGCCTGGGCATTGGGCATCTTGCCACCGGGCTTTAGCCCCTGGAGAGAAGTCCTGAAGGGGCTGAGCGGTATCGTAGGGCTCTGTTTGTTGTTAATTTGCTGGTACATAAATAGCTGGGTAATTCTAGAGGGCTAGGGTTTGTTTTTCTTTGTGTGGTAGGTGTTTCTGTATGGGCTTCCTCCTGCTTGCAAATCCCCTACGTACTTCTACTCTGCGGTAATTTATAACGTGGCATAATTCTGCCGAGTTCAGGAGAAATAAATTTACCTTCTACCTCCCCCTAGTGATTGCATTTGGGCATGAAGGGAGAGGGAAAGTCAAGCAAGACAGAACTTCTTTAATCCTCCTTTTTTTTTTTTTTTTTTTATAAAACCAAAGAAAGCAAACACACACACATTATGTGCATCTCTTACCCGTGGTTTCCGTCCCTCTTGCACACCAAAAGTAACAGGAAGAAAAGAGGTACAGCAGGAAAAGAACCTGGGCCTTCCCTCGTCTCTCTCCCCAGAAATAACTGGAAGGTCTGGAGAAAAAAAGTGATGTGGATGGGAGCTAAAAGCCCCAGCTCTGAGGGTGAGTGAAGCGACGCTGGTAGGAGAAATGCCAACGCTGCCCAGAGGGTCCAGCTGTTTGTGCCCATGGAGCAGCCCCAGTGCGGCTGAGGTAAGAGAGGCTGGTCCCAGAGCAGCGCCTTCACCGCAGTGGAAATGGAGCCTGTATTCCCCCGGGGACTGGGAGAGGAAGGAGAGGGGTGAAGGAAGCAAGAAAGAATGAGGAGAGGGAGAAGATTTTATATATATATATATATAAATAAAGACAAAGATGAAGGCAAAAACAAAGATGAAAGAAGAAGACAAGAAGAATGGAAAAGGAGGAATAGAGAAGAGGAAAAAAAAAAAAAAAAAAAAAAAAGGAAAAATAAGAGGAAGAAGGAAAAGAGGGAGAGGAAGAAGAAAGAAGGAAAAGAAGGATGGAAAGAAGGAGAAAAAGAAGGAGAAAAAGAAAAAGGAGAAGAAAGAAGACAGAAAAGGAGGAGGAGAATAGAAGAAAGAAGGAGGAAAAGGAGGAGAAGTGTAGGGAAGAAAGAGAAGAAGGGGAAGAAAGAACATGGAAGAGAGAAAAGAAGACAAAAGAGCAGTGACTGCTGTGCCCATGCCAGGGCTGTGCCCAACAGGGCCCCTCCAGCCCCCCGGGCTCTCCTGGTGCTGTGCCAGGACCGGGTCCCACCGTGGCAGCCCTGGGTCAAAGCCAGCCACCAGGGCTGGGTAGAGCCCCAGTTGATGGGCAACCTCAGAAATTTGGCACCAGCCACTCAGCAAACCCAAGCCCCATTTTGTTGCTCCAAGGTGCTTTCCCTCTGTGACCCCACCCGGGCTGAGGTTTTCCTGGAGGACCGCTCCCACCGCTGGCTCATCGGGATGTTCGGGAAATGCCCACGTGCCGCTGTTTGGAAATCATTGGGAACAGGTCACGGTGGTGTGCTGCTTCTGTCCGGGCTCATTTTAAAGGAGCTGAAAATAACCGAAGCCAGCCCAATAGATGAGAGGAATAACTATTTGCAGAAATGTTTTTCAGCAAAGTATTTTTAAAATTTAGAAACGTGGGCATCTGATACACACAATGCATGTGGTGCTGCTTCCTTTTCACCCAGGTGGTTTTTTAGTTGCTTAACCCAACATCGCTCGGTGTCGTCTTCTGGTGCATTCTTGAAAACAAAAGGACGTATCTGGCTGCCAGCAGCTCACAAGACCGGTTCTCCACCAGATTTATACGTACATAAGCTTGCAGTGATACACAGGGCATCAGACTCCACGGGAAATCCCAAAAACTGGAGACAACAGCGCTGCATGGTGCAGGTGCCAAAAATCACAGGGAGCCCCGCGGGGAGCCGCCGCGGAGTCTGCTCAGCACAAAGGGGCTGGAGGGAGGAAGCACACTGCTGCCTCGATAAGGGACCCCCTGCCACGGCCGTGACCAAAAAAAGCAACAAAAAACCACACCAGAACTGGGGAGGATTGACAGGGAGGTGGCCCCAAGGTGGGTGACAGAGGAGAGGTTGATGCCAAAGGAAAGGACAGCCAGGGCTGGGAGGCGCAGAAGCAAGGCGGCCATCCCTTGCCACCCCAGCAGCTCCCCAGCCATCCACATCCCAGCTCCCTCCCCCCTCCCCCCCCCAGTTTTGGCTAAAAAAATAAGCGACAACAACAGTCTGAAACAGGGAAGAAATCAAAAAGGTGATGGGTGCCTTGAGAGCGGTGTTATCCCCGTGCTCCAGCCCCACAAGCGCTAATTGCGCCGCCCGGGAGCAGGCGGTGGTTGTTTTTCTGCTGGTAATTGCTCGCAGGGGCCGTGTCCTCCCCAGGCAGCCCCAGAGGTTTTGCTTGCAGCCGTTTGCCCCGGGGAGAAGCAGAAACACCGCAGGAGATGTTGGCAACGACCAAAGTGGGCCCCGTTTCCTCTCCTGCAACCACATTTCTAGAGATGATAACGAAAATCAGCATCGGTCACCCCGCTGCGGGCGCGGGGAATTTGCCGGTGAGGCACAGCCTTGTGTTTCTGCATCGGTGTCACCCACCCGGGAAAGACCCATCACCAGGGGAATTTCCCCAGCCTGGCAGAAAAACCTAGCTACATTGATCCCTCTGCCCTAAAACAGCCCGATCTGTACCCAGGAAGGCGGTGGCGTGATGCTGGCACATCGCTGAAACATCCCACCCGAAACTTTCAGGGTGGCTGCCGCGAGGTGAGAAGCACATTTTGGGGCAGCTGTCTCCCCTCCCCTTACAAGCACCAGGCAGTGTGGTGTGTGCAGCTGTAGGGCGACCCAAACCTCTCCCCTTGCCAGCCGTGTTAGGTCAGTATTGGAAAGAAGGGGGGGCAAAAATCCCAACCTCTCTGTGTCCAATTGATCCTAAAAAATATACAAATACATAAAAAAGATGAAACATAAACCCCCCTTCCCCCCAAAAAAATAAAGAAAAAAGAAAAAATAGGAGCCACAAGCAGGCATCGGGGCTCTGTGCATGGGTTTGCTCCAGTTTCCAGGTGCTGCAGGAGGCCAGCAGGTGTTCCAGTGCTCGAAAAGCCACACCAGTGCTAGCAAAGAAATGGAAGAAATGGGTGACCTGGGGGGGATGTCGGAGCCAGGAAGTGGTTTCAGAAATGACAGTGCGATCTGAGATCTTTTTCCTTTAACGTTTCTAACCACGTGTGACGCTGGAGAAAACCATCATTCCCCCTACAGAGAGAAGATCAGGAACACCTCCTGCTTCAGCAGGACAGCAGCGTCCATACGGCCACGGACATCTTCAAACATCGGGCTGCAATGGGTGCTGAAGGGGAATCTCCCCTCCCTTCGGGCTGAATGCTCTTTTACATCTGCTAACAACGTCTCAGTCTCACAAAGGAATCCAGCTGTTACAAATCACATCCAGGCCAAGGAGCTGTCCCATGTCTGCCTTGTGATGCCTCCAGAGCGGAGGTCAGGCCGGGGAACCAACAGCTTGCCTCAGCTGAGCGACCGCGTGCATCCCCAAAGCAAGAAGAAAAATCCCACCTGGAGCAAGGCAGGGTGATGGTTTGTCAGCAAACAGCCTGGGCAAAGGTCACGGACCTTCATAGCTTCGGAAAAAAAATAAAAAGACACCTCTCAGCCAAAAAAAAACTAAAATTTACTGGCATGCTAGCACCATTGGCTGGAGGGGTGGGTTTAGAGACTGTTATTTATTGAAATAACTCACTGGGACTTGATGTCAGCCCACAGGCTCATAGGAAATTGAAGTGAGTGGGAGATGTTGAACCCTTTCCTCTTTAGGAAGCTGAGTTTGCATGATCCTTCCATCAGGGAAGGCTCAGCAGGGTCATGGCTAACCTTCTGTCCTGGCGCAGGCGGTGCAAGACGTCCTGGGTCATCGAGTCCTGTGGGGTTATGGGAGTAAAGAGCAAAGGTTTTGAGGTCTCCCGCTCTCACTGCAACCTCCTGCCCTTTTGGCTTTTTAATAATTACATCTCTTCCTGCTGAAAGCAGGGAGCCAGGCCAAGGAGCGGCACCAGTTGGGAGAGTCAAAGCATTACTGACGTAGAGACTTGGTCTATCAGATTAGCAGACGTGGGGGCGATAAGCACGTCCACCGCTGAGTGACACCGGCTTCCTCCCTTTCCCCACCAGGTTCTTCTTGGGCAAGAAGTCATCTGCAGAACCAAATTTGCTCTTGCCTGAAAAGCTTGAGTTGTTAGGACCAGCATTTGGGGGAGTTTCATCCAAATGAAGACAACAAAGTCTTGGTAAATGAGCACTGCCTACGTGCGATGGCTTGTTGTGAAAATGATGGAAATAATTATCTTCTGTGCGGTTATTACAGCGTTGGTGTTCCTGCACGTTAGCTACGCTGCCAGTAATTGCCAGGAATTTTGTATGCTAAGAAAGCAAAGATTTTTGGGCTGGCTCCTGACAAAACTACTGAACGTGAACAAAGGAACCAGCAGCAGGTCAGCCCTGGGGTCCATCTGGCTGTACTCACCAGCAAACAACCACAGAAAAGCAAGGACAAGACAAGCACGTAAGGGATTTGACCCAAAGTGCTCTCCTGCCTCCAACTGCTGGCAGCTCTGGGGACTTTCTGAGCCAGCCGTGGGCTCTGCTCGGTGACACCCAGCACACAAACATACCACACTCCTGAAGCACATTCCTTTTTCAAGTGCTAGCCCAGTTCCCCCACAAGCCCAGGCAAATTTTAGCATCCAAAAACCCCAAGGTGAGGAGCTGCACAGATCCATTGCCTGCGGTGTAAAACCCCACTGCGTGTTGTGTCCCTGACCGCTACCAGCTTCTTTGGAAGACTCCCTTCTTGCTTTTCCAGGCCATTGCCATGCTCCTCTCAGTCCTTTCTTCCCAAATCCATCACAGCTGCTCCTAAGACAGAGCCTGTTCAATGTGATCTATTTTGGAACCATTTGCTGGTTCTCCTCTATGTTTTTTTGGAGGAGAAAGCCCAAACCGTGTGTACTATTGAAGATATAAACAAACTGTTGATTTAACGTATCATGAAGATGTGCCCTACCCCTTTCCTCGTCACCTTCAACGTGTGATTGGCTTTGACCTCTACCCACAGCAACCTCAAGATCTCGCTACGGAGCAGAGCCAGGTTTCGTGACCTTTTCACCTGCTGTGTCACAATCCACCCATCTTCCTTCAAATCTACCTCCCACTTCCCCCCGCCTCCTGCAGACCTTCTGAACCCCCCCGCCCCCAGCTGCCCATGCCCACGTCACCACACTCAGAAGTTCATCTCATGACCAATCTGTCCCAACACACTGCTCACCCTCTTCTCCAGACCAGTACAAGTATGCCAGAGATCATCTTGCATCCCCTAAAGCATTGCCCTGCATTCACCCACCTCGGACTGAAGATGGTGAGGACAGCCCACACAACAGGGCTGATTTCTGTAATAGAACATATGGCTTTTCTCAAAAAAATTTGTTTTATTTTTTTTTCCTCCCCAGAGTAGTACGTGTGCCTGAGCGGTCAGGAACAAAAGCTGTTCACCAATTTTTTTACGTGTATTTATATAGCACCAGCATCCTGGATCTGAGTTTCAGAGGTTATCCTTTTTCCCCAAAAAAATGTCAGCCCAGAAGGACATGATGCAGCTGGTAAGAGCACTGGGATCTTCAACTCTTTATCCTGCTCCTTAAATACCAGACTGTTTTCCCTCCAAAGAAGTGTTTATAGAGATTTTCAAATCTTAACATGAACAAAAATTCCCCGGAGTACAGGCTGGCGTCACACCACGCTATATATCATTATAAAAGACAAATTCCAGACACTGGGATATTCAGAGCAGGCCAGAAATAAAAGGGAAGAAACACAGGGGGAATTTGAAGCGACGTAGGTGGAAGGGATTTTTAATACAGTGTGTAAGAGGTACTCGTGCATTCAAGCAAACACTAAAGGTAAGACCATAAAGGATAACTCTACCAGGTTAGGCTAGCAGGCACTTTGGGAAGGCTGTAAAAAGGACGGATATATAAAGATGCAACTTCTCCAGCAAACCTCCCACCCAGCAGACAGCTTCAGGATTCCCTGAGCAGAAAGCCATGCTGGCACAGCAGCCCCCGGGCACGCTGTACTCCACAAGTCCCTCTGCCCCTGTATGACCTCTTTTCTACTTTTGCCCTCAGAAATCCACATCTCAGGAGCGTTCTGCCCTGTTTCGGATGAGGTACAACATCACGGTGCTGAATCCAACCAGGACTTCCTCAGCAGCTTCCTTTGCTTCTCGGTGCAGGAGGCACGTGGATGGGGAGGGTTGCCCAACAGAAGATTAACAGGGAGTTTATTTCATCAAGTGCCCTTATTCTTTGGAGGCATGGAAGGCAAAGGGCTGAATCATAAAGGTGGGGAATGAAGAACTCTTCTGGTTATTAACTACCATTAAAAATTTCAGTGCAAAACTCACCTGTGTAATTAGGCCAGTATTAATTACCCCAAGTGAATGATTCAGATCTCTATGCTAAACACCGGCTACGTACAACAAACACCCTAAAAGAGGGGAAATCCAAACCAGACCACCTGAGAACAGTCAAAAATAAACCAGGGGAAAGGGTTTTAGCTTCGTAACCTCCCAACTGAAAGCAGAACCAGGAGGCCCATGCTTTCTCCTCCCCTAAAACACGCACAGACTGGGGAAAAAACGCGCGTGCACGTGAGAGGACCCTCACGTGCCCCTTGCCGGCGGTTCCAGCACAAAAAGCAGGATAAAGGATCAGACATCATCCCAGAGTTACGACGCTGGGTCTGTGCCAGTTCTTCCTCTTGAGACACGAGCACGTGTTTCACTTCTTCAGTGGGGAAATTTTCTAGCAGGCAGCTGCAGCTGCAATCCGCAGCATTGCTCAGGCAACACTCGAGAGCGAGGCCTGGAAAATATGACAAAGAATGCAGTTTTGGTACAGCAAATAGTAGGAAATCAGTTCCAAAGTTCAAATGAAGATGAATGTTTTGAGAGTGTTTGAGATGCTTAAACCGCAGGTCCAAAGACAACAACTCCTTAACGCCCCTCTCGCTTTCTGGCAGCTCTGAAACCAGTTTCCTCACACTTAAAAATATTCTTTCACTTGTAGCTAAGCTGGTTTCTTTTGCTTCACTGCAAGGAAGAAAGAACAGGAATTATAAAGAAGGAAGACTGAGCAGAATAAATGGATAATCAGCATCAGATCAGGACTGCTCACCTACCTCATGAAGGCGTAGTGCACGGAGCTAAAAGCTGGGCTCAGTGCATCACAGAATCACAGAACTGTAGGGGTTGGAAGGGACCTCCGGAGCTCATCAGGTCCAACCCCCTGCCAAAGCAGGTTCCCTACAGCAGGTTGCCAGGTAGGCGTCCAGACGGGCTTTAAATATCTCCAGAGAAGGAGACCCCACCACCTCCCTGGGCAGCCTGTCCCAGGGCTCTGTCACTCTCGCCGTGAGGAAGTTCTTTCGCATGTTGGTGTGGAACTTCCTGTGCTCCATCTTGTGGCCATTACCCCTTGTCCTGTCCCCACAAACCATTGAAAAGAGGTTGCCCAAATCACTCTGTCTCCCACACTTGAGGTATTTCTAAACATTAATAGGATCCCCTCTCAGTCTTCTCCAGGCTGAACAGACCCAGGTCTCTCGGCCTTTCCTCATAGGGAAGATGCTCCAGGCCCCGTATCATCTTTGTGGCCCTCCACTGGACTCTCTCCAGGAGATCCCTGTCTTTTTTGTACCGGGGAGCCCAGAACTGGACACAGTACTCCAGGTGAGGCCTGAGCAGGGCAGAGTAGAGTGGGAGGATCACCTCCCTTCACCTGCTGACCACGCTCCTTTTAATGCACCCCAGGATCCCATTGGCCTTCTTGGCCACCGGGGCACACTGCTGGCTCACGGCCAGCCTGTCATCCACCAATAATGATGTATATATAACATGTAACAGTGAAAAGGGAAGGTTTTGTTACTAAAATACCATGTGGACATTGGGTTTGAATTATATCACCTATGGCTGTACCCCACTGCAGATGGTGGGATGATCCATTCCAAAAGGATGGATAGATGGCAAAATAAATACCTTTTGCGGTAAATCCACGTGCCGTATGGATTCTCATGTGGTAGATACCTCCATCCAGGGATGTTTTATTCTATGCCAAGAGCACTTCAGGCTTTTAATGAGTAGGCACAGAGATGCAGCAGAACAGTGATATTGCAACATACACACGTACCAATTCTCACACTGCTGCTGCAGGCCTCGCAGAACAAGTTACTTCGTAGAAATCCCATTTTGAGACCTGTGCTGCTGAGTCTCTGCTCTGAGAGCAAGAAACAAGTTTCTACTGCTCAAATCAACCCTTGGAGCTTTCAGGCAGAGATGACTGGCTTTGATAAGGAAGGGGGTTAGCGATTGCGTCCACTCCGAATTGCGAGGGAGGGAGGAGACAGCTGACTAATGATCTTCTCATTCTTGGAGTGCCAGATACTGAATTTTCAGGCAGCACCTAATTATGTCGCAGAGCGCTTTGCCAGAGCATGCAGTGAAGTTCAAAAAAAAGGAGGAGAGGAATTCCTGGCACATAGCTTTGTTGCTTGTCACTAACCGCGGTGCAGAGCTAGGCAGGGTTAGAGCCCGCCAGAAGCCTTCAGCCGGTCCGCAACACTTCAAGCACGTGCTGTTGGCCACCATCGGTGCCTGAAACAGAAGAAGGAGGTGGCAGACCACCCTAGCCTTGGTATGGCCAAATACAGCTCTCCCTAGCGCATGAACAATTTGGAATAACCCAGGTTAAATTTCTGCAGAGAGCCAGTGACAGCTCTAATAACAAGAGCAAATCCTCAGACCCATTCCAATGAGGAACCTGTGTGAAAGGGCATCAGCAAACCAAGATCACGCAGCTCCTCTCTCCTGAAACTCATCCAATTTCTAGATATTTTAAAGCATTGCTTATGTGTAACTTCTGTGATAGTGATATTCATCGTTATCCTCATCTAAACATCGTTAATATTTTTACCAAGCAACCAGGATTGTATCAAAGCCATGTAAGGAGGGGTTTAAGAAAAATAATTCCCTGGCCTCTCTGACATTTGTTTTCAGTGGTCAGCAGCGAGTAAGGTGATGAATATTTTTATTTTTTCCACTCAGGTCTCTTGGGCAACTGCCAGATCTACTTCTAAAGCAGAAGCCTGCTTCCTCGCATTCCAGAAGGACTGAAGGGAAACAAAAGCAGACGAACTCCTTTGTTTTTACATCTTCAAAAACATTCCCTCACACTTCACACTGTGCATAACAATGAGCCCATCTTAGCAACAGGCTATTCGTTCCTTCAGCTTAGCTTACTATTTTCTACCCCGTTCCTTACCTGAAGGTTTTTTTGCAATATTGAGGCTTTTCACCTTCTCCCCCCAGTCATTTTTATGCCCAAATACAGGACACTAATAAATGCAAACACAGTGATGCAGATTTTAGATAAAGAAGAAAGAGGCAAGGGTACTCTGGGTAGACAAACGTTTTTATTTTCTTCAGTAATATTATTGAAGTATAGTATTTCAAGCCGCAATGCAATTTTGGTCTAAAAGTGGGTATTTTCATCTCACCTCTATGCACAAGGTGAGTTTTCGGTTTTGTTTTCTGTAAAGCGTTCACATAGGTTGGCCTCCCTACTTGGCCGAGTAGTTATATGTACTGAAAATAAACCCTACCCCTTTTCTAGCTCTATCACAACAGCTCACAATTTACTGTTACGGGATACCGGGGGGAAAAAGCAAAAAATATAATGGAAACTTTAAGAAACAGAGTGATCCTGCAACTAAGAAAACAGCAAAGAAGTGACTCGAACAATGACATTTTATTCTTGAAGTTGTAACTCGGATTTATTGTTCCTTGTGTTCTTAGTAAAAAGTCACAGGTTTTATGGAAGGGTTTCAAGTGCTCACCATGTGTGTATTATGTATGCCATACCAGGAAGGATGCGTGAGCGGTGTCCCCAAAAAGACAAGGTTCAGACCTTCACGCACGATATGGTTGTCTTTTCTGAAGTGAGATGGGCAGAAGTATCAGTGGTGGTAGGAGTGGAGAAGGAATAAAAGATAACACATTTCAGCCACAAGAGGAAACGCATAAATGAATGAATCATGTACAACCCCCTCACACAGCAAAAAGCAGTATTCTGTGAAGATTTAGCTTGAGGGACTGCAAAAGGACACAAAAATAAGCTGCAACAAACACCAAACCGCAGCGCTTGGCTTTAAAGGCCAGCTTCAAAATCAGAAAGTTTACAGCTTGGTGTGCAATGCTGCACTTTTTGCCTCACTTACTCCACTGCTTGGAACAGTTCTAATTAGGCTATGATAGAAGCCATTGATTTTAAAATAATAATTCCCAGAGAACATCGTACAAATACTTTCTTCCATCCAAGGGGTCTGTCCCTGGACATGAACCCACAGAATCACCAAGCAGCTTGAGACTGCGCAGCCTGAGGAAGTCAAAATCCATCTACTAGAGGAGAAAACTCCAGTGAATCCGGAGAGTTCCTTTTGTTGTCCAGTAAACGCTGAGGTTTTCAAAGATGAACTAAAATGGCCTGTAAATCTTTTGAAAGGGCTGCAGCAAACTCCCCGAGGTGCTGCTTAGCCACCCCTCACCAATCATCACTACTTTGAGAAGACTGGGCCACTACAAACACGATACTGCTGTGATGAGACCTTTGACAACCAAAGACCTGGTTTGAGCACAACAAAAGAAAAGAGTCTTTCTCAGTACTTCATCACACTTCACATTTGGAAATTTTGCTTAAATGTCTTAGTTGATGGCACATGGCTTATAATGCACTGTGCAGCTGCAGAAAACAAGACACCAAAGTGTTCCTGAAGGGTTAAAATCAAAGAGCATCTCTTTGCAACCCTGTCTTCATCTGCGCTCCCTTCTCGAGAACACTACTCGCAGATGTCTCTTTTTGCACAGCATGGGGCTTGTTGGCCAACAGGGCTTCCAGAACTGAGCTGGTTTCACTGAGTTAGCACTCCTACTCCTGTTCTCACCTTCATCCAGCAATGAACTGGGCAACGGCTTTAAAAAGTTTGGGGAAGAGTTTGAAGAGAATTTTAAAAATGATATTTTGTGCTCATGCTGACTGACATTCCTCTCTTCAGGCCTTCTCCACGCACTGTCTGCAAAAGGGATCCATGAAGCAGCTCTCCCTGCCCTATTTGCTTGCTAAGTTGGTTTCATGATTATTCTGCAAAAAGGAAATAGTTCAGCATAGACATGAACTCATTTGGATTGGTGCCCTTGAGCAAACACAGTTACAGTGGAAATCTTATGCACATGAGGCATACTAAGCTGGAAGGGAAAAGGCCCTGTCTCAGGGAGTAAACTGTTTACTGCAAGCTAAATCAGCACAACAGCAGCACAAGGTAAGAGCAATGAGGATTGCTCATTACCACAAAAAAAAAAAAAAAAAAAAAAAGTAAAAATTACCTGCATGAATCTGTGGTGACGGACCTTTGCTGAATTGTATCCCTAACACAACAGCTTTATTAAGTTCTAGTCTGCATCTCTTGTATACTTCAGCCAAAACTCTTTCCAAGTTTGGCTTTCAGCAACTTCTAAACGTACACTGGAAAATGGAAAGGATTTTCAAGAATTCTCTTATCAATCCAGTCAAGTACAACATTTCACTCAAGCCTACATAAAAATAAAATATATATATATAATGGGGGTGGGGGGTTGGAATCCAAGTGTAAGGGCAAACATTTTCCCCAAGTCAAAGACCTGCAGAAAACTTACTTGGAAAAAAAGGGACTTGTACTTCTGCAAGATAAACGTTTGTGTATTAATCGCAGCTCACTTAACTTCCTCGTCCAAAGGCCTGTTACAACCTCCTCCCAGCTGCATTGGGAGGTAAAGGGCTGAGCCTTCACACAAACAAGCTGATGGATTCTAATGGCTCATCCTGATGCAACATCAGTTAGTCACAGGAGCAATTCATTTCCCCTGCTGTATTCCAGTAAGAGACTTCATCAACGTTTAACCATCCCTAAAAAACCTCATTTCAGTTTTCAAATACCACTATTCTCATTACAATCAAGTTTCCTTGCACCTTTATCTTAACAGACTTACCTCCTAAGCTAAATAAATATATACATCCGTATCTCTACACTTGCAGATCTGTTCTCACTAACACCTATGACTTGTTTGGAATTAATACCCTAAGAGTACTGGGGTATTAATTAAGTCAGTTCTTACTATTTTCTCAACTTTAAGTTACTTCATAGGAAACCAGTACATATTTAAAACAAAATAATCCCTGCTCACTTTTCTTTTGAAGCATGCTCCAAACACCAGGAACCTGCGCCCCCCCCATATAAAATACAGCATCCTAATACTCTGCTTTTCAGTAACTTTCCATCTTCTGTTCCCCGATGTCCCTGAATCCTCACTTTCCCAATGATAAGCCCTTGCAGACACCCCCGTTTCTTTTGGTTGCAGCCCATTTCCTTATCTTTGTTCTTACTCCAGGCTCTAATTCTTTGCCAGGACAATTCCCTTCCCCACGGAGCGGGCTGGCAGCCCACGAGGGCAGTACAGGCACCGGCTCCTCCACGCCCAGGGTAAACAAGGGCAGTCAGCCCGGCTCCCTCCCGCTGTTTTTATTTACCTGGTAGCTCACTGGGTCCGCCCGCTGCCCTCTCCTCCCCTCCCGTGTCGCTCAGAAGGCAGGCAGGTGCTTTCTCTCAGTGCTTCCCTTGGCAAGTATTTCTCAGACTGCTTTTTCTTATTCTCAGTTGCGTCCTGTGTAAGAGGGCTTTTCTATTCATCTCACGGTTATGGAATGGTATAAAACAAACACAGTTGGCACCCCACAAATCCCACCCATTTCACCATCAGCTTAGTATCACAGGTACACCCCACCCCAGCTTACTCATAACATTCAACTCTCAGGCTCTTTCCCTGCCCCTTTCTTCATGCTTTCTTCCCTGGAATTCATCCCCAGATTTGCTGCTCAGCTGCTTACTTCTTCCTCTCTACCCCACCCTGCCCTCTTCTTTTTCCCTCCAGTCCACACAGACCCGTAACATCTCTACTTGCATTCTCCACCTGCGTAACTTTCCCTTGGCCCAAACTGCTTAGCATGGGTAGGAAGGAGAGGAGCAAGTAACACAGGCACAGTAAAACCTGCAGCTTTCAGAGAGCCGTAATGCCTCAAGTGACAAGGAGCTGGGCCAAACCTCACGGCACAATATCAGAGCCCGGTCTGTCTGTCCCAGGGTTGGCAGTGAATACCTACAGAAGTGAGAGGTGTAAGACCAGAAAAACTCACCTCCCAACCAGGCAACAACAAGGAAATCCCACATCAAGACAAAGGAAGGAGCAAGAAAATAGGTCAAGAAACCCAAAGAGGTGCAGTTACCGAGTTAGTCTACTTCTTGTTTAAAGTAAGCCAACCGAGGTACTCCTTTGCTCCTTTCATTGGATAAATGGCATTGCCATATGGGCATCAATGATTTTTGCACGTACTGTTTTTCCTAGGGCACCTGGCGCTCCCTTGCTCTTGCAAGAGCTGCCATCCCTTGCAGCATCCAATAAATCCATCCACAAGTGCAGCAATGTTTTCTTGATAACGTACAAGTGTTAAAGCTGCTGAATAAAGCTTCTTAACTCCCGAAATGTGTTACTGAATGCCGCAGAGTGCGATTGCACTAAGCCAACACTGCATCTCAAATGAAGCATTACGAGAAATATTTAAATCACATTTTATTTTTCAAATTCAAAAATAACAATTAGCTTTATTTAACGTTACACATCTCACAGGTTTAAAATATCATGCTCTATTTAAATATCTGAGTGACAACACTATACAAATAAAATGTTACACAAAATATATTTAAGAAAATGTTTTGGTCTTCCATCTGAACAATAAATAGACAGGCACTTCTACATATACAAAGGAAGCGATCACTAGAATAGCTCTTATAAGCAAGATGTGGAAATACAGAAGAAAATCTGAGCTTTGAGAACATGTTTAACTCTAGATGAGACATCATGCAACTTCAAAGTTTGTTTCAAAATCCAAACCTCTCAGGAACCGCACAATCCTAGACTCGCTACTGCTTTACAGGAGATCCAAGCCGTGCTCTCGCAAGCAATGTGCAATTTCAGTTATTTTTATCAAATCAGCTACCTGATCACTTTTAGTGCCAAAACAGAAGACAAGGACTGACCAGCGTAGCTTTTCACATAAGTAACGTGAGTTACAAGTCAGCTTCACCTCACGTGTAAAGCTCAGGTGGGCAGCAGCAGAACTGTACCTACTGCCCAGCCCCAAACAAAATCGGTTCTGCCTTTCCCTTATACGTTCAGCTCTTTTATGGGGTGTTTGAAACCACATTACGCTCTTCTCATGTTAAAAAAAGACCAAAAAAACACATTCTCCAATAAAACGGTAAATCCTTCAGACACAGGCACACTTTGCACAAAAGGAGAAAATACTGCTCGGGGTGCATAAGGATTGAAAACTAAGTTAAAAAAAATAAGTCTCGTGTTTCATACTTAAAGCAAAACTACATTCCTCCAATTTGTGAGTTGTTAATTTACAGTGGTTTCCACACATCCCCACACAAACACTACTCAAGGAAAAAAAAACTGTCTTCCACCATCACAATTAATGAAAGATGCTCCGTAGTATGCAATCACTGCTTCCAATACAGGTAACTGACCACTGGCAGCACGCTACATCCTTCAAGTCAAAAATTTAGATAGATACTGAGACATAACGACCACCAGGACAGTGGAAAAATCAGGACCACGTCCTGGTGCCACCCCCTCCGATTTTAGTATTATTGTCACTTTCAGAAGTACAGGAAGAAGTTTCCAAGTTTGAAAAGAACTATTAAACAGAGCTTCAATGGCTCACCAAGAAAGTCAGACCCCAAGTTGGAGAGTTATTTGTATTTAAGACACTTATGCACATTACTTTAGCAATTTAAGTGTGGATCTTGCAAGCGTGTCCAAATCTTAATCATTTCTTGAGGTTTTCTACTATGCACTAACATTAAGTTTGTGTAGGAACATATGTTATTTCTGTATTTCTCTTCGATGTCGAATGTTTTGAAACCTTTGTGTTTCTCCGGAGCCAGCCCAAGCTTCTGAAGGCACATTCCAGTATAAACGTCATCGATGGGATACAGGAGTACCTGGTCGGACGCGTTATTCAGTCTTAACGCCAGATCACCAGAGTACAGAAACCCACCGCCTCCTGCGTACGGAGGATACGAACCTTCATAAACACTTTCTGGGATGTAGTACTTCAATTTCTTTTCCCTGTGAGGTCCGGCATCTTTGATCACATCGCCTATGAATAAGTCTTTGGCTTTGTCCTTTGATAAGCTCTTCAAGTAATCCAGGATCTGATGGGTGTTCACAAAAACGTCGTCGTCGCCCTTAAAAATAAACTGGACATTTGCGCAGCTGCTGCTGACCCACTTGAGAAACAGCACCTCTTTCAGAGTTAAGTTGAAGAAAGTGTCTCTGTAGTTCCAGAGCAGAATGTCTTGGTGCGTTTCACTCTCAAATTTTATCATGTCTGAAAGGTCTGGAAAATTATCCTCTGGTGGGGTCTGCCCGAGGAGGAAGACCCTTTTGACTGTTATGTCTCCTGATTCTATTTCCTTGCCCCAGGATTCCCTAATGGCTTGCCTTCTGTCAAAGTGTGGTATAAGCGACTTAATAGCCAGCAGCAGGAAAGGTTTATGTTTGCACTTGTTGGGCTGATCCATCAGTAACGAGTAATTCCTACATCTCAAATAAAGCAGGAAGTCTTTGAATCTGTCTGGCAAGTTCGCAAAGTCACTGACCTCGGAAGTCACCCACGGGTCAGGGTCACAGGAACTGAGAACACTCGCGTTAGAAATTAAGTTCTCTTCCACAGTCATATTGGAAAGCAAAGTCAGGATCGGGTTGTACAGCAGTTCGAGCTTCTGTTGCTGCTTGTTCCAATAAGCTTTGTGAGGAGTGTATTTCCTCCAGAATTTGCTGCGTGGTATAATAACACGGCCTTTGGCATTCTTCTCTTGGCTGCCGCTTTTGGAGACTTCCACAATCACATAGATAAAAATGTTTACCATCATCAGAATTCCCAGCAGCTTTAATCTTCTGCGTCCAACACTCATTTCTCATATCTGGAAAGAGAAATAACAACAGATTTTTAGCCTTCCTCCTATCAAGTTCTTGCTTTCATAGAAATGCAAGCTACTTTCAGACAAAGAACAAGCGAGATGGCAGCCCGAAGAGAAGAGCTCACCTATACACAACAACAAAACCTCATCTACCTCTAATACAAGCACACCTGCAGCTAGTCAGGGTCTGGGGTTCCACAGGCCAACAAAATGCTGCTAAGAATGTAAAATTTCCACTTCCTACTTCGGAATTTTACATGGCATTTTGCAGCACCTCGATTAGCGAGCACATTTTGATCCTCATTTAAGTCTCCTTGAATTTTTTGACTGTACAGTAATTAGAATCCGAGCCCTCAGCTTGGCAAAGGCAGGCAGAGAAACTTTTTTTTTGCAAGCAAGGTGAGCTTAAGGGTACAGAATGAGTTGCTGTACGATAAGGTCAGTTATTTTTAAAATAAGCTCCAAGCTTTTACGCTTGTATTTTTATTCCTTCCAACTACAGAATAGGTAGAGCTGAATTTTGAAGCATACAGTTTGTTTCTAGCCATTTCACTTGGCTGTTCCTTGGGAGAGAGGCTGACAAAACGGACCGGCTGCGTTGCTGCTAATCACATCTCTGCAGACAGAAGATACAATGAATTTTGAATGTTTTCTCCAACTGGAAAAGAGAGCGAATGGCGGCAGAAAATGAAGTGCAATTATTTCTAGGATAAAAAAGCAACTGAAGAGAAATTGTAGAAAAGTATTAATGTAATACTTAGTATAATTGTAGAAAAGTAGAGGTTTCTAATATATGTTAAGTCCAGGAATAACAACAAGCGTTGTAGCTCTTTGTTGTAGCAACAGCTATACAGAAATCCATCTCCATTTCTTACTGAGCATGCAAATCAACCCCTCTCTCTTCCACACTGTGGAGAATGAAAGGTGTACGATGAAAGAGTCGTTTATCAGCCCAGAGGGCTACAGAACCAGCGTACGAGCTACACAAAAACTCAAACCATTCTAAATTTGGATGTCAGACAAGAAAGTAACTCGGGATGAATAAGTTAGACTGCATTTCAGATACATACAGAACTCTGTTGAAGCAGTTTTTATTTGCCTCAAGTCCAAATACAGCAAGGCCAGAAAAAAATGAAATAACGAACACATTCCCAGTTGTAAATGCTAGCTCAGAAGGCAGAGCGACAGCAGTCAGGAAGGTGTACTTGATTACACGTGCAGTGTTCTCTTCACATTTTACTTATTTGCACATCACCAGAGACCTGGGCTATAGTGACCCTTGGTCCCTCCTGGCTTTAAGTCTTCTACTCCTCAGCAAGCCAAACACAACTTTCAGTAAGACAGCAGCAGGTAAATCATCAGTGATCCTTTTTTCTCATTTCACCACTGAGTTGTCATTAAATCCAAAGGGAGAGTATTACTGAATTTAAATATTTTTTTAAAAGTAAAGCAAAACCAAAAAACCCTTCTAGAAAGCAGGAACTGTTCAGAGAAAAATCCCTGTTCTTCCTTCACTTGGTCTCCTGTAGCATCTGCATACTGATCTTCACATATGCTCCCAGGGGCTAACGGTAACTACTTTCCTCAATGCCCTGCTCTCGGCCAGCTGTGCAGCCTGCTGTTCCAAGCTGAGTTTTCTTCCATACCTCAAAGACAAACATATTTGCGGTCAGTGCCATCATTTAAGCCAAACAGCTGAACCATAAGAAAGCAGTGGCAGCCTCAACTAAAACCAGAGACCATCATCTACTATTTTTCTCCTCCTCCCATGCAGTACACAGTACTGCAGAAGCAGCTGCCTGCATTTTGCACCGCTCCATGCAGCTCAGCGTATCAGTGCTCGTTTACCTTGTCCTTAGGTGTTTCTATAGCACCCCTCGCTAGAAAAACAAGTGACGCGGTACTTTACCTGTGATCCCTGTACTCCAGGGACAACAGGGTGAGAAGCTCCCCCAGAAATAGCAAACAGAGCTCAGAGCTCAAGAGCTCAGTCAGAGCCTGATTTTCCAGAATATGTAGCGCTGTGCAGCTGATCTGATCACAGCCCCCGGCTACTAAGCTCCATGCACGCGTTCAACACTTTTGCAACTCATTTTCTGGATGCTTGAGCTGAGCGCGTTCAGAACACCACTTGCACAGACTATTTCAGTGACGTAACAAAACCCTTCACATCTCAGTCTCCACAAAATCTCCACATAGGAGCACACTTCCAGCATCAGTCTCATTTTGTACAAGTTATCAAATAATGCTGATTAATATTTCTGAGAACAGGTAGGTAACATTCAGCATCAATACAAGAAAGACTATGGTTATATAAGACTTGATCATCTCTCAACAATTTTGCATAACAACATTCTCTTCTGTAATTAAAAGCTGTCTGCACGAGGTTTTTATCAATGCATTAAATTAATATACATATTGGGAATGCTAAGCCAAGAATAAAGGCTACCCAAAAAAGGGACTTTGTTAAAAAGGTGATCTTGTAAAAAAGGAAAAAAGCACAAGACCAAAGAGGGGTTGTGTTAAACACTTGCTCATAGTGTCAGATGGACTTCTTAAAATAAAAGCAATAGAATGAACAGAAATCAGAAAAGCTATTTCTACAGATAAAGATTGAATCTCAAAGTCCACCATTAATATTAGCTTCAGCCATGACATCTCAAGACGTAAGCGATAAGGGAATGCCCATTAGACAATTTCATATCAAGGGAACGGGATTTATCACAAAATACAGCATTACAGTCCTCATCGTAACAGGAGAGGCACTTTTTAGTATTGTTGTTGGTGCATTTTATTTTTCATCCCACGTCTCCAGGCAGCTCTCTGTTCCTCATCTGCTTTGCTGACCGAAGCACCAGCGCAGGGAGGTTCTGTGCTCTGGGCAGCCTGCTAAGGAGCAGCATCGTGGAGCACAGGACGGCGCCCATTTCCAACTCACGGCTTAGCGGCAGCCATCTGGACAGGTCACAAGATATTTTCTTATTCCAGTAATAGCTTCTATCACCATTTGTATTACGAAATTGCCAGCTGCCTTTCCTTTGATGAGAATGGAAGATCTGTTAAGGAAGCCCAAAACAAACTAGAAGGGATTCAGTTCATATTTAAATCCATGCAACAAAACTAATATAAGAACTCATTGAAGAACCGAGATGAACAGTACAAAGCAACACTACCTGAAAAATTCCTGCTGCTTTTGTTTTAAGAAATAGGAAACGCTCCGGCACATAGCTCACTAACATAAAGAGTAAAATGAGCAAATAAATACTACATATCAGCAAAGTAAATCACAGTACACAGAACCTCAGGAACAAGAATCCCTACAAAGTCTCGTTCCAGCTTTGGCTAGGAAGCTGAAAAGACACCTACTCTCAAAGCTGATCTGACTCCCGGGTCTTCAGTGTGTGCTTCCCACTCCTCAGCTACGGCGATGTGCAGACAGCTCTAGCAATCAGCTCAAGTTTGTACAACTCCCCACACTTCTGCTTATGCAACTTCCAGCTG
Source organism: Nettapus auritus (assembly GCA_011076525.1). Classification (NCBI taxonomy): domain Eukaryota; kingdom Metazoa; phylum Chordata; class Aves; order Anseriformes; family Anatidae; genus Nettapus; species Nettapus auritus. The sequence goes on from CM021767.1 coordinate 6,224,449, forward strand.
CAAAGCTGTGTCACTGCCACTGCACACAAAGTCCATTTGTTCACCGCCCTTAGAAAAAAGCAGCCATGTGACAAGAAAAAGGGGTTAACGTTAACCATGCTCGGGATGAACCAAGGGCCTGCTACAAAGACAGTATTTGGGGAGATTTATTCTGCACAAATGGGCGGGGAAGGATTTGCCTTCTTCAGCTCTACTCCCCTGCAGCCCAACTATGGTACTGAGAGAAGGAAGTTTGTGGAGCCACGAAGGAGCACTGGGATCAAGAGTCGGATGAGAAAGCAGAACCTGAGAAGAAAGCAGCACCACCGTGGGACCAGGCAGTGATCCACACACCCAGGAATTACACAAGACACTTTCCTGGAGGCGAGCATTCTGACAAACAGCACCACGATACCCCGTGACAAAAGGAGTCTGGAGGAAGCCACGCTTAAGGTCAAAACAAGTCTACCAAAGTGCACGCCACGGCCCCACGTGATTCATCAGTTAGACCTTCTCGCACCGGACTTCGGATCCTACCAATGAGTTCCGATGAGCCCTAGTACAGCACCCGGCTTTCTGTAATGACCTCATGCAGTCGGCAGGTGAAACACGTGACAATAGTTTTAAACCCCGACAGCAAGACGTTGCTACGCACAGGAACAAGCCAAAACCTCTGCTGAGGTTTAGCTGTAGGAAACAAGAAAGGTATGAGGAAAAGAGGCAGGTGTTGCCAAAACAATCATCTCTAGGATAGAGACAATGAGGCCGAGAGGATTCAGAGGGTACACTAACTGGTCCTAACTAACACACTTGTATCTGCAGACACGGAACTAACACAGCTGGCTGCAACCCCATATAATCCATCCAAACAGAAACGCTGAAGACTTGGAACGCGCTTCCACATCCAGATGTTGTCCTACTTCAAGGCAGGACAGGAAGGTGCTCTTTGGGAATGCCATCGTGACCAAGGACACGGCCACATGAAATCAAGGGGCAAAGGGGACCATTTTGACAGCCAATCCTAACAATTTCACCAGTGAAGCCAGCAACTATAAAAAGTTTTCCTCAGAAGCCAGACCTAGCGTGTACCTAACTTAGTTCATTCTGCGTGCACTCAACAAAACACCCACTGCCTGTTAAAAATAACACATAAGTAGCTAATCCTCTGGTAACTGAGATACCGTATGTCAGCTCCAGGATCGCCACTTTCAGAATGAGTAGAACTTTCTTTTATTACACGTTTCTTATTAGCAACCCTTGCATTGAAGAGCCGTATGCTCACACACAAAACACTGACCCTGCTTGTTTCATTAAACACACCACTGGGCACCATGCAAAACAACGCTGCGCTGCGAGCAGCTCCAAGCCAGCAGGTAGGTTCACACGGCGCAACCTTGAACCACGCAAGGACGTTGGCTGGCTTTCAAGAGGCAACAGTCTGTTGTTGTGCAGTGATCTGCGCTCAGCTCCACGACGCAGCACAGGAATACCCACAAACTCTTCCAGCACGATGAAGAAATTGCAATATTCCTGTTTATAACATAAGAAAGGGAAAGTTCTGGGGAGCATAAGACAGCAGCCCTTTTCAAGGTTGTAGTTCCATTTAAAAAAATATATTAGTTCTTCTAGACGTACTGAACATCCATTTCTTGACTCCAAGACTGGTTGTGCTACTAAAACATTCTTCCTTGATGCTTTTACTTACGAGTGATATTTATTGATCTCAAGTCTTGACATGAACGCTCAACAGCCACAGAAGTAAGCTGTGACTATCAGCGAGCCATCTCGACAGCAGTGTATCACCCAGGTTCACAGCTCAGCAAACCACCCAAAGCAGCTTGAATATTTAGCACAGACAATTAACTCCCCCAGGAAAGGAAGCCCACAACAGCACGATATGGACTACCTCCGGCGGTGTCAACACCTTCCCACACTGCACAAGCATTCCGGCATTGGCAACGAGCTCCTAGATGAAATCAAACCTAGGCTCGCTCACGATGACTCCGGAGAGAAAAGCAGTGTGCGTAAGCCTGCCTCTGCCCTTGCCTCTCGCAGCAGGCCCAGGCTGTGGATCCAGGTGCAGCTGAAGCGACCAAACCTCCTCCTTCGGATGGAGACTCCCTCCTTCTCCCTGACTCCAGCAGCTCAGGCCCAATCCCTCCCTTGCAGCGGCTCCACCAGGCCCCTCCGTAGATCAGTTCTCATCACTAACCCTGCAGAAAACTAAGTGAGGGAAATAGCAGGTGTGCTTGCTAACAAAAACGGCTCACAGGAAGGTTTGATAAGCATCACAGCAACTCCGTGTGCTTTCACTGCAGAAGAGAGAAAGGGAGCAGAGAGATCTCCCCTCCTCGGCAGGGATGACTGACAACACACCAGTAAAGCCTCGGTCCTGGATCCGTAATCCTTGCCGCCCTTTAACGAGAGGCTAGCTAGCACCGTATCAGCAACATGACGTGCCCTGGTGCAAGCAGCCGTATAATGCCAGTCTTTGAGCAGATCATGCAGAGACAGGGTAAAACATCTCATTTTTTCTTCATTGAGTCTGACAGAAGCCATGACCTTTACCTGTAAATACCTGTATTTCCTACCAAGGACGGGTGTTACGCTGTATTTCCTAAGTGGGCTGAGTAACCTGTATGCATTATTTGACTGCCATACCCAAGCATTAAAAGTCCATTTGCTTACTGAGGCTGACAAAAGAGAGATTAATCCTTGCTACCTGCAGGCACTACACCTACCACTCTACCGGCTGAGGATCAGACTGTAAGGAATTTGTTAAAACAAAGCTGAAATTCAATTATCTAAAAAACCTCCATCTTTCTGAAAGCTCTTTGCAGAGATGAGCTGTAACTGGGGCTATGCAGACTTAGATCTCAACACGGGGCTTTGTTTTGAAGCCAGATATCCTTCACAGTAGGTGTGCACACACTAACTCCTCATAGTGCTAGCAACAGTGCACCCAATAGCAGCACTGCTGCTCTGAAGACAATGATAATAAAACTCTCCACTTAATTAAACTCATCACGAGCTATGCAGTCTCTCTACCCACTTGGGAAAGGCATCTGTCCTTTCATACCTCGGTTCTACTCAGCAAGCCAAAAGCAGTCAGAGTGACCAACAACAGCCTGAGAACATACAGAAGAGGTTAAGATCCCTGACGTGTTACACAAGAAGCCCACGCTCTGTCCAGCTTTAAGAACTTGAACACTATTTGTTTTTCTAACTACACACAATCGTATCACTTTTTCCTCTCAGAACTTCACACAAGCCCACTTTTACACAATGGTAATTAAGAACATCTTAAGAACTGGCATGTATTCAACAGATACTGGCATTGTGCTCTGGAGAAGCACGTTGCAGGGGCTACTGCTGAGTAACACTCCATGTTTTCTGTGTTCTTCCAACGCCACAGTCAGTCTGGAGCAGCGCTCCAGCTTGGGGAAGTGTGCTGGGTCTGGCTGGGATGGGCTGCTGCAGGGAAAGTTTACTCCATCCCAGACAGACCCAGCAGAGGAAGTTACCAAAACAGCACGTTACACGTGAAGAGGAATTCAGAGCAGCTGGTGTTCCTTTCATCAATTTCAACACGCTTTGAACTGTCTTTCAGCACGTTACTTAGTTTTTTGAGAAGGTCAGTCCTCCCACATTTCAGCACCAAGCGTCGCCAGCACAACATGGGTATGGAATTTCACAATCCAAGTAACTAAAAAGGCCACGGAAGGATGTGCTTGTAATTTCCCTAAACACAGCTTGGGGCATGAAGAACTGTAAATAGTCTGAGTAAAAGCCAATCCAACTTCACGTACTGCCTCCATTCTGCTCCCTACTAGCTATCTTCAGCACAGTTCCAACGTTTTCCTCAAAAAAAAAAAGAAAGGACACACCACACCAGGACAGGGAGGCATCTCTCTAGTAATGCTCACCTAGTTTGCTGCAGCAAGGTATTTAAGTGCGTTTTGGGCCAGGAACTGCAGGCGAACCACATTTAATTACTGTTAGTGAAGCTAATCTCGCTTTTTCCACTCACTCTTTGAACCCATTTATATTTTTCAACCTTTGTGAACTTTACTGGCAATGAATTCCTCAATTCTTCGTACAGCAAGAACTTGGAATTACTTGATTTTGAATTACCAGACAAAAGGGGAACTCTGCGCAAGTATAACAGACAGAAAATTTTCCGTTATTCCCCCATCTGCTCTATAGCTGGCGTGGCAAACGTAAATTTTCATCTGCCTTCAGTTTCTTCTTTGCCAAGGTGAGAAGTTCGTCTTTTTCCTTCTAGCAATCCTTTGCACTGCTGTGTATCCTTGTCATTTTTCCTCCCTGCTTGTGTTAAGTCATTTTGGATATGGCAACAGAGGAAGCACTAATTGAAGCTCACAAGTAAGAATTTGTGAAGTCTCTTTTTAGAGCCCTATCAACGGTGCTTAGTGAAGGCTCAAGCCAGATATTATAGGCAGTCTTGCTAAGCATCGTAAGGGAAGAAAATTACTTGAAAAACAGCCACAAAACTTAAGAAATAACTTTCCCACACCCATCTGAGCATGTTCCCATTAGCTTAGGAAGCTTTTTAATTTATGGCAGGTAGGGTGATGCTGAATTGATCAAAGACTTCAGATTTTGTTATTTTTGCTTTCCAGGAAAGACATCGTCTTGTGACCTACATAGAGTTACATCCTCTCCAGTCAGTTTCTAGCACCCACAAGTTATCAGTATTTATTATTTACTTGGCTGTCAGGTAAAAAGTTTAAGCACACCTGAAGCCTTAATATGAATAACTGGTTACTCCCAGACCATGCCCTATGATACGAGGGAATGACGCGTTCTGTGCGCAGCATCGCAGGCAGTTCAATCAGCTTTGCACTATGCTTTAAGAGTCGCAGCACGGATAAGGTTAGCAAGGGAACTCCCTTCCCGGACTGACTCTCCATCCCTCTTCCCTGAGATGGACCGATGAAAACAAGGAGTAGTCTTCATGAACGCAAAAATTCATCTGAAACTGCCACAACTGTTAGGTGCTTGCCTGTTTTCTAATGAAGCACGCGTTTTTGTGCTCCTCTCCTGCTCAGCTCACGCTCTGCCACAGAGGCGCTGCCTCCTTGTTAATCACTGCTTTCCACCCTGCTAACCCCCGCCCGTGCACTCAGCCAGCTCACAAAATAACTTCACAGTAGCTATGACAATCAACTTGGGCCCTCTCCAGCCCTACCACAGTTTATCTTACCAGTTGCAAACTTCACTGGCACGCTACCTTTTCACATCTGAAACTGGTTCAGAAGAATTGAAGCTTCAGTTCCCTCATGCTTCGTAGAAGAAAAGTATCTCCAAACCTCGAGCTTCAGAGCTACCCTAGGCACAGGAACAAAGCTCTTCGCTGTCCCTCCTCTTCTGATATTGCTTTTAAATAAGACCTCTTAGCTTCACAGGTAGTTTTCAAGAAGTTCAGAATTGCATATCCTACAAAGAAACCTTCTCCTTGCAGCAGCAACAACACTGGAGCTACCTACAGACTTCAGGAAATAACTGCACTGTTCATTCTCAATTCATTTGGCAGGTTACATCTGCAATCACAGGGGAAAAAAGCTTGGATCCAGCTCCTAAAAATAAGCTGAACAAACATATGTCTGCAAACAGATGGGTGAAAATCCATCATTTCCAACCGACTTGCTAAAAAATGGGAAGAGAAATAAACTGTTGCAACTTCCCCACACAAAGATCTCACTCCATGTGGCAAGCATTTAATCCTGTATCCTACAGATATGCTTTCTTTGTATTTTTTGCTTTAGCAGTTGATAAACTTAAGGAAGACAAACCAGTCTTGTACTATTCAGTCCAATGGTGATTTAACGAGCTTGGAAAGAAGCCTTTAGGATATTGTCGTGTTGCACCCACAAGGCCCATTTTTTCAGGCATCCAAGCTAGGCCCACGTACTTTTTACAACAATCCGAAATTTGCCACCAGCCAAGGAAAAACCACAGCAAGAAGGAAATATCTTTCTGAGCTCTGACTGACTTTATTGGGCACTAATGCCATATTCTGTACCTGAACAGTTACCTTCCCCTTCGATCATACGGCAGCTACTGCATTATGAAGGTGACATTCCAAGAAGCCTCTCTGCATTATGTCTTGTACAACATTTCCTGTGGTGGATCAAATGCAGCAGTAAAGGAATAGCCTCAAACAGGACGTAAGGTGGAAATTAACACCACTGTTATATTTGCTACTTCATAATTAAAATTATTTTATAAAACATACAAAGGTTATTATACAACATGCAGATAAATGCAAGAGAATCTAACTTTAAAGTTATGTTTTACAGAATTTTAAAAGCACCAGTACATAAAAGACATGGCATTTTCTCTAAATACCACCTAGAACTGTTCAAAAGAACTGGTCAAAACTGGTCAAAACTAGAACTGGTCAAAAGCAGCCCAGCTTTGTGACCCTGAGCTCGCTTACAGAATAGACCATGTAATTTGAACTACAGATTCGATGAAAGTTTTTCTCCACATAGGCTGATAGTGCCTGTGATCTAGCACCATGCACATACCCAGAAAATGGCTTTATTATGTTAGCCATACCATTTTGTTCAAGTATTCCATGCAGCTACTTGCAAAAAAATAAAAATAAAAATGCAATGACGAGAGAAGGAAGGCACGAGGATGATAAAGTCATCCCGTGCCCCATGAGCTACTGTTCTGAAAGGAAAGAACAACGCAAGACTCCACTTGCAGCCCCTCAAACCACATCCAAGTCACAATCACAAGCAAGTAGGGAGAGCATGTCCCAACAAAGCACCTCTACCCCGCAAGCCAGACGGGACCACGTTCCATCATCAGGTCTCACCCAGACAATTAACCACCCGAGTGAAGACTCAGCCTGCACACGAGAAGAGCACCGGCATACACGTTGTCACGGGAATTGGGTCGTTGTTGAAGCAATTTCCCCAGTGGCAGTGCAGACAGACCCTGCAGCTACCTCAGGGGATCTGTGAGCACCAACATTGACGTGTCTCAGACTACCACTTCCTAAATTCAGCAGGTTTCTTCTCTGCCAGGTCCCACTTCTCGAAGCCATCATCAGATAACACAGCATTTAAAGACTTTGCTCAAAGCTGTTATGCTAAGACCAAACTCAGGAAGTTAACTTGTCAGAAGTTGCTACCAAAAGGTGGGGAAATCCCTACTACATTACAATTTTTAAAAGCGTGATGAGAATCCAAAACTCCCTGCCATTAGGCACAACTGCTGTCCTGAGACTCCTGGTGTCAGCTTCCGACTGCGGCAGAAAGACTGCACAGTCTTTCATCACTGCTAAAGAGGAAGTCCTGTTCTCAAAACCTCAAAGTTTGAAGGACTAAGTTATACTATTAGCATGTTTTGTGTCACCGTTCTGAGTAGCTCCAGGTGCTTCCTTCTCTCTAGCACCACAAGCAGGACAGAAGTTACCAGGTGGTCAGCTTTAAGGTACACCACTCCAACAGCACCTATGAAACAAGAGTTTTATTAACTTCATATTCCTGCTTAGAAGCATTGCAGCAACATCCACAAAGCCTGGATCAAGCTTTCTTTGTAAGCTAATTCAGGACTACAATGAAAACACTTAAAATTTAACAACAGTTTCTGTGAAATTTCTGTCTGACAGAATCCTTACAGGGGAGATACCACAACTACCTCACTCTGAACACGTCCAACCCTGTACCAAACCAACAGTCACAATATGTTTAACTGTGAAGGGATCCATTTCTTACTGCTTTTTAAATGAGAAAGTCTGTTACCAGTAAACCACCCAGAGAAGTCCAGACCAGTCAATATTTGAGGATATTAGACATCTCTCAAAAAAAGAAGTCTGGATTTAGTTTGAAGTTCATGTACCTGTTGAATTCAGTTCAAGTCAAAATCACATTTAATGCAATCAAAATTAAATCCTTGAATCAGCTGAATGATCAATTCATACTTGAATTGATTCAAATGTCCCTGTAAGGGATGAAGGTACATGAAAGAAAAGCATTCTGTTCATATTTAAAAGTTTTCTGTAAACTCGGACCCAGGCTTAGCTTAAATTCCACTTTTTCTATTGGTATAAACTATTAGTTTGGGCATACAACGGGGATTTAAAAAGCAATTCAACTCCACAGGTATACCACAGCTACATAAGGCCATTTAACCTACAGCCGTGCCTCTGGAAATTAGTGCACTGGTGCCAGTATCACCATTATTACTAGCAGGCACAGCCACGCTAAACATCTGTGCACATTTTCTTAACCATGCATCCAAAATACAGGGACAAAAAACGGGGGAGGGAGTTGCTGTTTAGTAGTAAAAACAGTTTGTTTTTTTTTTTTTTTAATTGACATTTCACACTGCCAGCCTTGGGGAAGGTCTCAACTTGCTATAAAAATATTCAAGCTTAACACCTCAGTATTTGAGGGCCCACAGCAGGGAGAGCGACCTGTTTTTCCCAGGCCAGTACACAAAAATCACATGCTGTTCTAAGGTCAGTTCAAGCTTTAGTTATGCCATTGTGACGTTTGTTAGGAGTAACCCAGAGCTGTCTGCTTCTGATTTATGAACTTCAGTTTTTAAAATACCTTTGAGTATTTTCATCTTGGATGAACAGTAAATCTTACAGAATCCCAAGAAGAGGTTAAACTGAATGGCAACAGAAGTATTTCTCAGAAGAAAATGATCATTTATCACTTCACTTTCAAGTGGGGTATAGTTCCACGGCAGTTTAAAGCAGCATCAATTAAGGCTGACATATTCCTGTTATTTATTTCTTCCACTATAAGCTGCACAGTTTCATCCCACCTTTGCACGGATCTGTCTGGGGTGAGCCAGCTCCAGGAGCTGAAGAGGCCAACGAAGAACCTAGCAATAGAGCAGCGATTGCTTTTCAGCTGGCTCCTGTCACCAGCCAGACCCACTCACCACCATGCCACGTGCAGTACCAGCGCAGGAGAAGAGGGAAGACCCTCTCAGCCCACAGCCCATTTTTTTTATCTGTGTAAGCTCTCAGGGAACGGCACGTCACTGTTGCAGTCTGCTCGTGCCGATCTTGCTGCCACCTTCACCAGCCAGGCAAGTACCAACCCCGGCCCACCAGAAGCCGCCAGCCTTTGGGCTGCCTCAACCGCAGCAGGGCCCGGACAGGGCTTGAGTCTCTGGCACTTTTTGTAACGCCGTCAGTTGGTTCACTCTTCAGCTAGCACAGCCACCACTACCTATGCCACGGTCTGGTACCTGTCAGGGGGGTTAACTCAACTCCAGGGGCATTTTCCTGTAAGGACTGCAAAGCTACGGAAGGGGATAACGTGCCTCCTTCCTACCACAGACAGCACAGGGATTGGCGCTGGTCCTGGTACGAGAGAACAAAAGGGTAACGCACTGCAAACCTGAGTGTTGCTTTCAGTGAATACTTACAAAGAAAGTCTGTTGGACTGGCTGTCTTACTTCATACTTTTATGCTGTATTAGTAAAAAATTAAAAAATGTATTTCGTCTCCCCATTGAAGAGGCAAATAACCATGATATCCACAAACAAGCCAATTCATCTCCTCGGAATCTCCGCCAGCTTTATCTTACAACCAGTAATTAAGACTGCCTTAACCATATTCCAACAACCTTCACATCCGCTTAGACAGCGTTCGCTATTTAATCAACTAACAAACCCATCCCTTAAGCGCTGTATTTCATGTCATCAAAAACCTTACTCCTACTTCATAGCTTTCTTACTTTTTTTTTTTTTATTAGTGTGGCTTATGTCTGGCAGTCTAACACAGGCAAGAAGATAAATGGCTACGTCAGATTGAGCTACTGCCCCCAGACCATTCCACTTCTGGTTAAGAGAAAGAGACGCTGGTTTCAATACACTTTTCAGGAGTTGCTGCGCTTGCAGCCGGCAGCTGTGTGAGGGGACACGCAGCCATGATAAGCTTCCCAGCCACCTCAGGTCACGCACTGCAGCCGATGCAAACGCTACGCAGTTACTCAATCCAGCGTCAGTTCAAACCAAATTCATAACGCAAATATAATTGTCAGAATTTCTGGATCTGCCTCTCAATTTACAGGACGGAACTAAATTAATGTTAAAGAATGCAAATACATGGAAGGTTTTTTTTCTTTGCCTTTCTTTGGTTTAGGATTGAAGTGTAAATATCAAAAATACAGAAAAAAAGTTTTCATCTTTCTGATTCATTCAACGCCGAAAAAAAAAACAACAGTGGAGTTGTGAAGTGGGGAATTTTTCCTCCTTCAGACTTGCGAAAGGAGAAATATTAAACTCATTCTAACATATCAAGTTTAAGGAAAAGGGAACCACATTTTCCCACACTTTTAGGCAGCTAAGGATGCATATAATACTTCGAGGCTTTTGCAAAAAGACCTTTAAGCAGGTTAAGCAATTAACTCCCGTTCTTTAATTCCCACTGATACCAGTAGCAGGTAAGCACCTAACCTGATTAGAGACTTTAAATCCAAGCAGGGATTTCTTCTGTACCTGGTGCCTGCATACCAATACAAAATTATCCACTGCAGCTGAGAGTGGTTTGAGTTACCAACTTCAAGCTGGTTTGTATGTCTTATTTTTACTCAAAAGCAAATTAACAGTTGGCAGTAACGTTCTCCATCCTGAGGACAGCCTTCCAGAACCACTCTAACATTTAAATGTATGCTTAAAAAAAATTGTTACCCAAGTAAGGTGAAACAGCACTAAATCCACAGGGCAACCCAACATTCAGCAAGCTGTGCTCCTTAAACCGAACCAAGAAATCCCAGCCTTTCCCAGACTTGCACAGCTCTCTGTATTACGTTACGCATAACCCCGAAGACAAGCAAACAGAGAGGTCATTTCTCAACCCCACCGGTTCCTCAATTCAGTTCACCACACAGCTGCACAAACAGCTACGCCCGCACGACAACAGGAGCGCTGCTCTCGCCGCCGCTATGCCTCCCAAAACCCATCGGCTGCCTCAGAGGCCTCACCTCCACCCGTGGCCAGGCCGGTCTCACGGCTTTCCTCCCCCACAAGGGGAAAGCTCATTCTCCCTGCAGCTGCGAGGCCGCCGAGCTGGCCCAGAGCAGCTGGAGAAGGATGCGATCAGCAGGAAACCCAGCGCGGGCTGAGCGGCAGCCTGGGGCAGGAAGCCTTGGCAGGGCACGTAGCTTTCGATACCACGCTGCTCATGCACGTTTCCTACAAACCTGCACATCCTCCGGTGCTTCGTCACCAATGAGAGTTCATCTTTTATGGAAATAGATTGAAGTGAGTCATCCGCCCAAAAACATGCAGATTTCTTGCTCGTTTGATTTAGATAGCTGCCTTGTGATTTCTGTCATTTGTCAATCCGCTCGCCAAGTGACTCTTCTGTGAGCTTAACGTGAAGCAGCTGTTAAATTTCAGAAGTTATTTACAAAGATGAACAAAACTAGCCCAAAGTTTGTTTTTCAGCACTTGCTATTGTATCTGAAACAACAAAACTTTCTTAACCAACTGCTGATGAAATCAGTTCATCAATTCTCCCTTTAAAAATCTCAGCGCCACACCCATCACACACTGGGATTCGTTTCCTTGCTTGAATGCTAATTGCTTCTCCTGAAACCCCCATTCAGTGACTCTCTTGCACAGTTCATCGCAAGATATTTAATGGTCCAGTCTTTTCCTTCTGTTTTACATGATCTGCCAACTTGCTGAGGGCTGCATACTCAGCTTTTACAGCCAAAAATGCCCAGTGAAATCAGTGAAAAAGAAGAGAAATGCAGGATCGAGCTCAATGTGCCTGTCAGTTCATGTGTAAAAAGAACAAAACCGTGCTGCTATCTGACCAGATCCGAGATATCTGTTCTTCAGCTTTCACTTAGCAACACGCTCGCTTTGTGCTCAAGTAATGGGAAGAGCCTGAGTTTTATTGTTTCAACTTCATCTTTTCTTGGTTATTTTTGCTGTTTTTAAGCACCGAGGAATTGCACAACGCAACTGTAAAGTAGCAGCAGACCGATAAAAACATCTAAAGATACACTTGCGAGGTCACACCATTGCATAACAGGCAGATTAAATTACTAATTTTTGTTAACTGCACTCACAGCAACAAATTCTTCTGTGTGAAGCGCTTGTCCGAATATAGCCTACGACAGTAGAAACACCAAACACTAATCCTGTGCTCTCTCATGCTCAAAACCATAATGACCACACCTTCTTCCTCATTTAACTGTTAACATTTCAGTTAAAAGTGTTACTTCACAAACAACCAGGATTAAAATCAGGTATACCTGAAAAAAACATGTGAAAATTGCAATGTGAAAAGCACCCGGCTATCTACTTGCTTCACAATTAGTTACGCACTTCTACTATACAGCAAGAGAAAATGTGATAACCATACATCCTAGGAAAAGATCCTCAACCAGCAACACAGAAGAGAAACAGCTCCAAGCTTTTGGAAGCTGATCAACTCTAGCAGCCTTGCAGAAACATGAAAACGGAACTTGTTAAAAGCCTCATTATTTTATTCAAATACTTCTTTTTCCTTCCCATACTCTGTGCTTGCTGCAAAGATACACTGATAAAACTAAGTAAAGCAGATTATTGAAACCTTGTTGCCACAATGAGCATATTCCTGAATTTTGGGGATTTTTTGGGGGCCTATTCTTAGCAAGTTTTAGAAGTATACACTTCAAGAAGCTTTAAGTGTATGACAAACCTAAAAGAAGCCTACCAGGCTCTACCATTTAGAGCACAAACACTTCATCTGAAAAAAAAGATAAGAAACAAATGTGATTTTTACAGCAGGAGGCATAGCCAAATCCAGTGAAATACCGACCTGGAATGTCATTCCTTGATGCACTTCAACAGAGCCTCTCACGCACTTTCCACCAAACCCCAGAAGCGTGGCAGCGAGCCCCACTACAAAACCAGCTGCACCAGGTGGCAGTAAAATGATCATTATTGTGGATCTAGGCCTTGGCAGTCACAGTGGAGGAGCCTTTAAGTCATGCTCCAATCCAGCCGTTTTCCCCCATGCCCAGCGTAACTTACTCAAGCAAAGAATGACATCTATTTGTCAGCACGGAACACAAAAACCTTATCTACTTCTCATTTTTCCAAGCCTTTTGGAAGAATCGCTCCTTTGATACCAATGCACTGACTCCCTCAGCAGCATCTTCATTACCCCGAAGCATTTTTAAAAAACTTAGGAGGAGCCTGCAGGTAATAATAACCACATTTTTGATTACCGGCGACATCCAGTTCATTAGGAACAATGTCGAGGGAGACTGGTGGGTTGTACCTATTACGAGACGGGGCACAAGAGGTTTAGCTAGCACTCCCAGTCACCAAATGCATGACCTTCAAAACAAGTTCCTTCAGCAGCGTTACCTTGCGGCTGTACCTCATTCTCCTCCATTTTCTTCTTCTATTTATAGTCCATGGGGACCAGAAACAAACAAAAATCCAAGTGAAACCAGTTTTCACATGACAAAATCACTCAAAACAAGTTCTAATTATTGATCACTTCATGCAGCCTCCTTCCATCCGAAGGACAGCACTGGAACATTGCAGGGAGAAAAGCACACGTTCCGAGAGCACAGCTAAATCTGGGTTTCCTTATAGCAAAGGGATTTTGATTCCAACCAATGCTGTTACATTTTTAAGTATTAAAAAATATAGAGGGGATGAGTTATAATGCAGATATTTTGTTACTTGACAAAGAGTCTGTTCTCTTTTCAAGCTGTGCACTGCCCCCAGAAAAACAACTGCAAATGATACCTGGAAATGCTGAACTGGAAAAGCTGATGCTCTGTTTCGTTCCCTTCTCGCACCCAGCAATAATTCAGTGCTAATTCAGCTCCTCGGGTGGTTTCAACAGGCTTTAGGCTGGGTCACTGAGGTGACGAGGTGGCTGGTCCCCACCAGCCAGCCCCTGGGTTCGTCACCTCAACAAAGCAGCGACCGGCACCATGCACCTGCGTGTCATCTCCCCCTGCCCCACCCCACCCGCACACACCCCTCTGTGACAGCATCCAAACCTGACGCAAAAGCGGAATTCCGGGAACGCGAAACCGTTTTAAGCAACTTCAAGAGAGAAGTAAAATCGAGCCCGTCCCTCGCTAAGATGGGAGGAACAATTAACCAGAAATTTCCTCAAAGGAGAGCACTGTAATCACGTTCCCTCAAAAGCTTCCAGACTATATACTTAGCATGTAATTTTATGCGCACATCCTTCCACATCCTGACTGAACTCTTCTGCGCCCAAAGTTTAAAAAAAAAATAACAGGAAAAAACAGTTGAATCAAGTAAACTCTTGATTTGCATGGTTAAAACTACACAGGGTTGTTTAATAATCAACTCCGACAGCAGAGAGCATTTTGGGAGGTCAGCCTAAAGGGTTACTCCAGTAACTTTCACCACAAATTTTTGCAGGATGACTAACGAATTGGGAGCTGCAGCTTGGCCACAATCGCAGTGAGTAACCTGAAGTCCCCTCCTGACAGGGTACGGTATGTCTCAGTAAGTTTTAAAGGACCGAAAAGCATCACCACATGAAGCAACAGACGTTATTCCAGCCAATTTGAGTTAAAACCCGGCGTTTACCCTCGTTTCCCTACCCAGACAGGTTCACTCAAGCCCAAACGTTAGCGCTTCGAAATCCTCAGCACCGGGGCTGCGGCCAAAACGAAGCTTAATGATTAACCTCCCGGGGCACAGCCTGCTGCCGAGGTGCCCCCTACCAGGAGGGGCTGCAGCAGCCGCCGGCACTGCGGTAACTCAACGCCTCGGGTTTTTTCACCTCAGCTTTTCGCTCTGGGCTTCAGCATCTACTCCCCTGCATGGAAACGAAGAGAAAAAGGCCAAGCGGCGACGCTCGCACGGTGCCTGCCTGAAGCCCGCTGCGCCGGCCCGGCCGCCTCCTCGCCGGGCAGCTGCAACATGTGCGCCGGGGGAGAGGGAGGCTTCGTGGCCGCGTGCTTGAACCCCACCCTCAGCGCCCGTCACCTCCCCCAGAAAAAAAAGGGGTTAAAAAAAAAAAAAAAAGGTTAAAAATATATATATATATATAAAGTAAAAAAAAAATCCTAAATAAATACACACGGCTCCATCCCCCTTCCCGCCCCCACATCCACACAAGGGCGGGGAGGTGAACGTGAAGTAAATATATATATATAAATTAAATTTTATTTCTTTTCTCGCCCTCCCCCCCGCGGCCGCTCCCTCACCCACCTCGCCAGGCTGCTGCCGCGGGGCTCCGCCGGGGCTGCGCCTGCCGCCACCTCCACCATTGCTTCCCCCGGCTCCCCCGCAGGCTGGGCTCCCGCCGCCGGCTCGAGAGGGACCGGGAACGGGAGAAAATGAGGGAAAAGAGGGGGAAAAAAGAGCCTTAAAGAGAGAATTTGGGTGGTGGGGGGGGCGCTTGGGGCTCTGAGGTAGAGCGCGTTCCCGCCCGCGGCGCGCGCCGCGAACCAACAGCCCCAACCGCCGCCGCGCGAGCCCCTCACGCGCTGAGGGGCGTGGCCGGGCGCCAACGGGCGCGCCCCTCCCCTGCTCAAGCCCCGCCCCCGACGGCCGGCGCCGCAGCGGATTGGTCGGGGAGGGTGAGCCTTGGGGCCGGGTGGGGCACGTGAGGAGGGGGGCGCGGAGCCCACTCCTCTCCCGCCCCCCCCCGGTTGGTTTTGTGGTTGGCGGAGCTCCGCGCCGGCCGCTGGTGTGCGGGCGGGTGGTGGGGAGGAGGGCTGGCAGCGTCCCCTCGTTGGGCCCTTTCCGAGCAGGGCACCGCCTCCTTGTCACCGATCTCCCGTTGTCCCCTACAGCCCCTCGGCTTGCAGGGGGCTCGGCATCCTCACGGATCATCCATCCCCTCGCCATCCATCACGGAGCCCAGCACAGCTGCCCAGTCCTGCTGCCATGGCGCCCACCCGCCATGTTCCCCCCCTCCCAGACGCCATGATTCCCCTCGACGCCTCACCTCCTTTATAATGTTAATAATTATAATAATAAAGAAATGAGACGGGAAAATCAATGTCCCCAGCTGCTCTCAGATCACCAAGACATCAGCACTGTCAGCACAGGAGGGAGGTGTCACCGGCTCCCCCGCCACAGGTCGGTGCCCACCTCAGGCACCATTTTGAGGTGCAGGGAGGTGAACGCATTTCTGCCTCGCAGAGGTGGGTTTCACCTCCTTCCCTCCTTCATACAGCCATAAAAACAGGTTTTCTGAGGTAAATACTTACCCTGAAGAATTTCTCTGAGTGGCCGCCTCTACACTCTGCTGAGAGTACAAAACATCGTTGTGACAACATTTATTCCTTCTTTTTCCACACAGCATTGAGCAAAAAACAACATCCCCCAACCACACTGGAAAGTGCTGTCACACATCACGTTTTTCAATAGGTTTCTCCTTCTTTTAAACAAGAAGGCAGTTGGCCCAGTTTAAGGTGATGGTCCACAAAGCTTCTGTCAGATTTCAGCTGGAAGAAGAAAGGAATCGATTTAGGTTATCAGTGTTTCCCTTAGTAAGGAAGGTTCTGAGAGTTTCAAATTTTGGAAATTTGCCCTGTAGAGCTGATAATAATCATGCATGACTCACTCGTTAGCAAACCTCTTTTTGTTGCTGTTGCTTGCTTACTTGCAAAGTTGATGAGACTACAAATCCTAGCTGAGCAGCCCTATTTAAACAAACTAGAGAAATCTCTGAGACCCAGGACGCTCACTGAAATAAAACATAGACGCTGTTACAACAAGGAGCACAGTCTTCAGTCTTGTCATGGCCAGATCAACAGCAACTAGCAGACCGATTTACAGTTCCCTAGGACTGTGATCCTCACATCTTTTTGTCCTATACAGGAAGAAAATGAACACATGTCATTTTTGCTTCTCTGTTAAGCACCTGCATTGTCAAACCAGTTGAAGGAGAGATCCAACCAAAGCAATGTCATCTTGCACAGTCATTTAAAAATTGCCTTTACTGCAAAGCAGGAATCTCCATAAAATTATACATGTATGCTCTTCCATTTTACAGCTCTCTTTTTCACCAAAACTGGGTAGCTGATGTGCACAGCCATAGATGCAACTGGTTTGATAAGCAACACGCGTATCCACAGCACATACCCAGCTCCCCATACTCCGTGTTATGAAGCGTTGGAGGCCATAGAAGACCTGCAGCAAGTTTCCTGAAGCAGTCCTAAGGCTGCTCCAAAATCTTATTCAGGGGTAAGAAAGGACCGTTCCCATCCATGACACATTCAGAGGGACAATGCGTATTTCATTCCTCTTCAAATATTTATATATGTACTTCACGTTTCACTAAAGTTGTCCTTACTATCAAAGTAGAAAGATTACAGAAGAGGGATGAATTACCCTAAACTGGCAAGCATTTTTGTCTATTAACTAATACAAGGCTTGAAAGGAGAATTAAGTGTCTGGCCGCCAGTAGCTAGGCTCCACTGCAAAGGAGATTTCCTAACACTGTACTTCAAGATAAATTAAAAAAAAAAAAAAAAAAAAAAAAAAAAAAAAGGAAACAAAAGTGAAATAGAAGTGTTCTCCGTAACACTGGGTGCTAAGAAGCCTGGAAAAAAAACATTAAAGCTGCAGAGCTTGGACCTTGGACGATGGTGTAATGGATAGCCTGCTGTCTGGGAGAAAGACACTTCTCCCTCCTCCCGGTCCCACACCCACAGCCGTGCCTGCTCCTCTGCAATCGTGCCGACTCGACTGGTCGTGGGGCTGTGTTGTGAAACCTTAAGGAGGAGAAAGGGTGTTTTAATCCAAACACATTCCCTGATCCAATTCACATCTCCACCAAGCAAAGTGCATCGTCAAACTACTGCCTGAGTGCCATATCTCTGCTGTGCTTGGGGCAGCTGTACCCTAAAAACTTCAGTGGGGAGTAAGGCAGGAGCTTGATTCCCAGCACCACTCCCCTGAGTGTAGGCAGTGTGACCTTCCCTGTATCTGCACATCATGCAAAGCCAAGCGTTAAGTTTGGGGAGGTTTCTTACTTGGCACTGACAATTAAACAGTCCCACCAGGAGTAAGAGTGAGTGCAATGCCGGGCTGCAGGGCTTCAACCCAAATCTCCTCTGTCAGTCATCAGGTTTAATGAAGTCTTGTTATCACAAAATAATCCCTCTGAGCAATTCTCCCCTACAACCTCCCTTCAGGCTTCACCCCCCCTGCCCCAAGTGCTCTTGCTGGGGCCAGGACATGTCCCCATATGTCCCTCACCCCACTGGGTGAGCACTGTGGCTAGTGCAAGCTATGTGACAGTGCCGTCAGGAGAAGACACAAATCCACCTGATGCCCTCCCATCTCGTGTCATGACCTGATACAACCTCAGACATGAATTAATGGGAACCAGTTCCTAACAGCACCTAGACACGCTGTTCCCAGGCTTGCTGTTGTTGTTGTTGCTTTAAGCTGAACCATAGGCAGCTTGGCAGGGCCTGCTGGGGAAGAGGATTTTATATCCAGTTGTTGAGGCAGGTAGCGGAGTGGCAGAGTAATGAGTAACCTTATAAAATACACTTTTTAAAGCACTGGTGATGGAGTAGATGCTAATGACACCTGCCAGTGTAACTGTTGGGGAGCATGGACCCCAGGCCACCTCCAGCATGCACGGTAGGATGGAGCACGACGTGATGGACTGCACTGAAACACAGTCCCAGCACAATCTCTCCTGGATGGCTGCTTGTGCCTGGGTGAAAATAAGGAAGCCCTGGAAAAAAAAAAAAAAAAAAAAAAAAAAAAAAAAAAAAAA
>CM021767.1:6243275-6377614 GCA_011076525.1 Nettapus auritus
AAAAAAAAAAAAAAAAAAAAAAAAAAAAAAAGATATTAAAAATGTTCTGAGGATTGCTTCATGAGAAGGGAAGTAGAATTTTCATGTTTTAGGTCCGTAAAGTTGAGGTTTCTTACAAGCGCAATAGTAAATTGCTGTGTTTTGTTTCTCCTGAGAAAGAGAGCAAATGCTTTTGATTGCAGATGTTGTCAGAGGCATGCACACACCTCAGTCTGAAACTGGCATAGCTTTTTGCCTACGTATCAAAAATATCACCTTCACACACCATCACAATGCCGATTATTAGATGTGGTGAATCGCAGAGCATCAAACTGTTCTCACGGGGTGGCTACAGTGAAGTTGTACGTCCAGAGCACTGGTGTTGGGTCACTTGGTGACATGAATCCTTACTGCCCGAGTTTTTCCAGGGGAAGTGTGAGATGCACAACAACCAGAAAATAAGAGTCTTGTAGAAGGATTCAACTCTCATTTTTGATCAAGTTCAAAATAATGTATGGTTTTGTTTCATTTTGTTCTGTTTGGTTTTGTTTTCCAGGCTATTTATTCATCGCTTTGAGAGCAGTGGGGTGCACTGTAGTAAAAAGTTGTCTTGGGGTGCTACTGTCTTTACATCTGAGCTATGCACATTGGCTTTTCTCTAGTATTTGCTTGTTAATAATTGGTACATTGCCAGGAGCAAAAGAGAAGTAGGAACGAGGCCCAGGTTAGAAAATCTTCAAGGTTATCTTGCTCTTCCTGTTTTGCAATAGCAAAGTAAGAGTGAGAAAAGCTGCAAGCGAGACGACTGCGACTGCTGCGATGTGGGGCTGGGGCCCTCGAGCTGCTCCCTCGAGGTACCTGCTTGCAGCTGCTCTTGTGAACACGGTCCGTGCCTCCTCCCAGGACCCCTTTCATCAGAAACACTTAATAGTCCTTTCCACAGTTATTCACGTTATGGATGTGTTGTCCCAGACCCCTTGCACCACGTCCCGTAACATTAATGACTTCTGTTGGCACCACCGCCCTGGCTCCGGAGCATGCACTAGCCAAAAACGCTGCTAGCCGCAGGCAGGCGTGTACTGAAACACTTTTCAATGTCCCTCTTGGAAATACCCGGTTCTCTGGGTTCAAGTGCTCCTGCAAGGCCAGTGCAGCTGGAATTAATTTTCTGTGATGGACCAAAGCCTGCCTATGACAGGAATCTATCTGATTTCTGTGGATTGAGTGGAGCGCCTAGAGAAATCCAGCTGGAAAACATGGGACAAACCTCAGTGTGCCTCTGTGACCAAGAGGGTTAAAAACACAAGATAAGAGGTTAAGATTTAAATAACAACGGGAGCCTGAGGATCACTCCCTTGCATGCATGTGCTTCAGCGGCAGTCCTGATTTTCAACTGCTGGAGATAAGAAGGAAATAAAAATGCAAAGGCAACATGTAACTGGAGCTGGAGCATCTCAGCTCTTCCAGGAACGAGCCTGTTGTTCCTACTCAGAAGGTTTGAGCCTGGAATTCAGCCAAGCAAAAAGCCTCTCCCAGGGCGGGCAAAGTTTACCAGCACAGTTTGTCAGCATCACAACCACCACTGCTCAGTGGTCTCCTCACACTGCAGTTTTCCCCCTCTTCCCCTGCCAAGCCTCTCGTGCAAACCGGCACAGCAAGAGCAACCCCGCAGAGCTGCTTTGCTCCCGTTCCCTTTGCCTTCATGCCTCGGTGAGATGAGGGCGATGAGGACAGCATATTCAGCTCGGGCAAAACCGCTCGAGTTGAAGGGATCCGCACATCCATCCGTGTTTCCTGGAGCACCATGGCATCTTATTTTATTTTTTTCTGGAGCATTGCAGCTTGCTGTTGCAGGCAAACTGGGGCAGGATAGCAGTGGTGGAAAGAAACTTGTCCCTGCTGCATTGTGTACTGTCACTTGCGAGCCATGGGCAGAGCTGTGTCATGCTCTCATTGATTCACGTTTGCCAAGAATAATTACTCCCTGAGCTGCTGGATTAAAGTGAATGCTCTAGAAGGACATACCTGCCTTTTCTAGACAAAGGCTGCAGTAACCAGTAGTGTTTTCCTCCCTTTCCTTGCAGATCAGAGGCACAGCAGTGCAGGCAATGGGATGGAGAAGAATCCACCTGAAATTCAACTTCTACATGAGCAGAAACCGGACAATAATTATTTTGCAAACAGCAACAACAAAAACACACCCGCCATGCACATAACATCTTTTTTTTTCAGTCCTGGAGATGTGAACACCTTATGCCTCTCCTTGCCTCACTTCGGAGGCATCCCACAGAGTTTTGCAGCAAGACCCAAAGAGCTGCAAAACTGAAATCTGCCAGGCAGCAGAGGCTGCAGCCAAGAAGTCTCTTCAAAGGTGAGAAAGCAGTTTACACTTAGGAAAAAAATGTACTGGGCCAGCTTCAGCTGAACCTCTTCCATTTTTTATTTTTATTTTTGCAGATGTAGTTTTAAGCACCAGTAAAACACCAGCTGTGGGACAACAGCCAGTCCTCACGTGCAACTTAAGATTTTTCAACCATCTTGACTTCAGGCGTCTCCTCGATGAGGCTCTGCTGTGTGATTTCCCTCGGAAAATCACAGCGTGGGTAACGCGACTCCGATTAAAGCCAGCCTTCCTGCTGGAAGGATGCTGACATCCAAGCTGGCTGTTGTCTGGCCAGCAGGAAGGCATGTCAGCAAGCAGGGGAAGCTAAACCACCGCCGTGCGCAGGAGGTTTTTCAAGACACTCCCAGAGGTTTGGCAAAGAGCTTGCAGCCACAATGTGAGCCGCATTCCGCTCAGCCCACGGGCGCGCAGGGCACAGCGGGCGTTTCACTGCCGGCCTCGGGGCTGGCACGTCCCCACTGAGACAGAGAGAAACTGGGCTGCTCCAAAGCTCCCTTGGAGGCACTCATCGGGCTTGATCCCAAGGGAAATGTGGCGCATCCTCGTTGCGCTGGCTTGCTGCAGACCCTGGCAAGGCAGTGTTTGCAAGCAGTGGTTTTGGAAAACTGGAAAGCTGGAAAACTCCTGCCCTGCACCATCCCGTTGCTGCACGCCGCGGATCCCCTGTAACTGGTTTATGTGGTTTTATGCTCGTAAAACCCATGCTGGAAGCCATGGGCTGGGTTGCACACACCAGTCCCTGCCCGTACCTCAGGCTCACTGGAGCAAGTCCCCCGAGGTGCAGGATGTGACCCCCAGCACCCCTCAGAGGGGCTCCCCGTGCCCAGAGCAGGGCAAGGCAATGGCACATGAGGAGCAGAGGTGCCCAGCTGTGTCAGACCCAGTCCCCTCGCCACCTTTGGTGAGGATGGGTCGTAGAAATATCACAAAAACGTGAAAATGCTTTTCTTCTGCGGCAATATGTACGCATACCGGAATTATATCGAAGAAGGAGGCCAGAAAGCTCTTATCTTGTTGTTGTAGGGCCTGCAGATAAACTTCAGAAATAAATAGCAATAAAAGAGGGAAAGGGAAATGGAATAAGCCACATATCTCATTTTAATATCCAGCCTCATAGCTACAGGTTACTAAAAAATGAGCTGGAGGGGAGATACGCTAGGGACTGAGACCAGCAACATAATCAGAGTAAATAATGGGTTTTCGTCATGCGGCTCCGTGGAGAAATCCCTCTGCCATGGCTGTGTATAAATAAACAAACTTCAGAAACCAGCACACAGCACGGACGAGATCTGGCCTCGTAATTAGCAAACCACTGCCTCACGTACAAAATCACTGCAGGTTTTTGCGCTTGATCCTGTATGTATTTAAGCTTCCCCATGTAAATAGTCCTCCGAAGTTAATGGAGCTGTGCTAATTTGCAATGGCTGGGGGTTAAGCCAGTGGGCTTAAGCATTTCTGCCGGCTCAGGTTGCAGCACACTGTGGTAACCGGGCTGCGGGATATCTCGGAGATGTTCCTGCTCTGGCAAAAACCCACCCGTGGCCATCGCACGGCGTGGCTGCGGGCAGAGAAATGCTGCTCCAGCCCTGCAGAGGAGGGTGCAGACATTTTGTCAGCCGCCGCGACGTAAAGCTCGTTTCTTGCATTTTCTCATTCTCGCTGGGGATGTGCCAATCTCTTCCAGAGACCATTTCATTACCATTATGCTGCTCGCAAGCATCTTCATTTAAATCACATTACAGATGCGCCGAGGCACGATGATCTATCCGCAGCCTAAACAGAGTGAAAACATCCTTGGGCTGCAAGAGGCCAGAACACGCACTAATTGAGATGTATAAACTTACATAACATTATTTATAAAAAGGAGCCCAATTGTCAAAGGCCCTAAGAGAGCTGGAGCATGGGAATGTTTGTTCTCTCCGCAAAGAAAAATTAATTATGTAAGTTTATAAATTCCAGTTGCTTTGCTCGCTCGTCTCCTGATGTGCCCAAGGACTACTTGAAAGGAATTTATGGTTCCCAGCCGCTGCTTCTCGACAGTGTTTTTTATCTTTGTACTCGTGCACACCGCTGCCCCGCAGGATCTTGCGTTGGGGAGAATGAGCTGTGAGCACCGTGCTCCTCGGCTCTAAAAAAATGCAGATTTGCAGAAGCAAATTTATTTTAGGGAATGTTGGGCTTTCCAAGTCACCGGGTGCTTTGTGGAGGGCAGTGGGGTGGCTGCTGTGTTTGTGGGTGAAGGCAGAGGCCTGAGGTGGCTGCAGTCAAACCCATCCCTCTCTCTCTTCCATCATGGCTTTGCTTATTTTTTTCTTTTGCTGCCAGGGACACAGATGCCATGAAGACCCTCTGAAGACCCTCATGCAAGGCTGGCTGTGCTGCGGGGCAGCCAGAAACCCAGCGTGGGGACAAACATCCCCCAGCAAGCATCTTGACCCAGCAGGGGAATCACTTTTATCACAGAGGAACTCGCTTATCGCATGCTCTGCGTGGTTCAATTTGCAAGGCAGGAAGACTGCCACTTATTACTAAAATGCATTATTTTGTATAATTTCCTGGTAATGCTGGGTTTGGCCAGAGCTGCCAGCTGGCTGGAAAGCATAGGAAATATGGCAGGGAAATTACATAGCACCAAACCCAAATGAGGAATGTTTCCTCCAGGGCTCTTCTCAGACGCACTGTGGCTGTGGGTTTTATGCTGCAATTGCTGCTTTTCCCCCATCGATATTTGCAAAACTTCACTCCTCAAGGATCCAAGATGCTCACCAGTACCCCAAAATGCCATTTGTTCCGTTACCTTCACATATTCTCCAGTACCATCTCATTGTGAAAGCTGCTGGCTGAGTGCTGCAGTTCCACCATGGCTGGCCACTAAGAGAATTAAATGCAAGCCACCTGTGCTCCGAGGAGGTTAGAAACCAGAAACTGTCTTTGGAGAAACACTTGGTAGCGACGTACTCTGGCTGCGTGGCAGCACAGCACTTTGTTGGTTCCCCTCAGAGGCAGCCCCAGTCATGCCCTGATTGCTCTGATAAAGCTAATGGCCACCTGCAACATGCCCCGGGGGCAAAAGCCCCAGGCAGGCTCTCCTGACCTGCTTTTGAACCTGTTTTCCTGCAATTTCTTGCATTTCAAGATCTGCCTTGCTACCACTGAAAGCAAGGAGGAAGGGCGAGGCGTTTGGGGTTCTGACCCTGAGGAAAACCTCCTCCAAGACTTTGTCTCTGCAGAGGATGAGGGCATGAGCTGGCTTTCCCCTCCGTTTGCGGATCGCCTTTCAGCACCCACAAATCCCAAGACTTTCCTTCTAACAGTGAGTTGTCATTTGTGGCTCAGTTCCTCAATTCTCATTTCTTAACGGGTTTCCTCCCCCAGGCAGCCAACACAGCGAGGAAGCTGCAGCCAGGAAGGGTGAGGCGCACGGGCTCCCTCAACCCCACTACGTCTCAGGGGCACCAGCCTTTTGCACCCACAGATTTTGTGTAGGGACAACAAACTCAGGCAGCACCCCAAAATAATCCTATCCAAGCAGGAGTGCTGTGGTGGCCTTCTGGAGCTTTATTTTGGTACGGAGAAGGGAGAAAATGTTGACGGAGATGGCTGCTTGTGCTCCCAGGGAGCCCAGGCCAGGACTTGTCAGAGGACGAGGACAGTGCTGCCACCAAATGAGTGGCCAAGTCTGCACGGGGGAAAGGCCCTGGTTCAAATTATAAACAGTCTTTCTTTTTGGTTTACTGACTGGTTTAAGAAATTTAAGTGAAAATCACCTGATTTGCCTTCTTTCTGTCTAGCTGAAGGTATGCCCCACACATGCTGAGGTAGAGCAGCGGTGAAACTGGGCTGGGAGGCCTATGAGCCATTCCCAAAGGCTCCCTCTGTATCCTCCCTACCTTCTCCTAAGACCCAGCTTATTCTTTTGATTTGAAAACCCTGCTTGGCCACTGCGGGCTCAAAGTGGGGACGAACCACGGCATAAAGCCCTGTGCCACATCTCTACCTCCCAACACAACAACGAGGAAGTCTGAGGGTTGCAGTTTGGCCTCCGTGTGTGAACAGCACCCCAAGTCCTGCTTCCCTGGGATTCTGAAATATGTTGGGAGAGGGTTTTTTACGGACCCAGTTCCACAGCAGGGAGGCATCGTCTATTTTTCCAGTCACGAACCCCATGAAAAGCAACGCATCAAAACGTCATCGGTGGCTGCTGCGAAGGACTCGGCGCTTCCCTGGCCAGGCTGTCGCCTGTATGCTGCCTTCTTAAAAAAGTACTCTCCGTACCCAGCACTGACTGAGTAAACTTTTTGTAAATATTTGGAATAAATGAATAAACTGTTCAAATTCCACAGAATGGGAAGGAAACATTTCCACGATCGACATGGAGCAAGCGTGACTCATCAGGTAAAGCTTCTCAGAGACTTGCACATCCAAAAGCATCCAGTAAACAAATCAGGAAATCTACTAAGATGGTAAGTGATTTATTTTATCAATAGATAACAAAGAATATAGGAACTGGTGTATGGAAAAGTAAATCTATCAAAATATCAACCAGTTTATCAAGATAAAGCACAATGAAAGGTCATCGACTGCAGTGGCAGCCCTCATACAATAAAAACACAAATGTAAATTCTGGTATTTGCACTTGTAAAAAGATCTGTAAGAAAGAGAAAGAAAAATAGAGAGAAATGGTGAATTAAAAAAAATGAAACAAAAGTAACCCAAACAATGGGAAAGTAAATCCACATGAATGTAATGTGTCTCTGCCTCTTCACATGGCCCAAAGCTTTATGAACTGCAGTGGTTGTTTGGCTTGGATTTGGAAAAATGTGCCGTGCCTAAATTATTTTTTTTTCAGATACAGATATGCCTAGAAAAATACTCTATGAATTAAGCAATTCTGGGAATACGTGGACCAGGAAAGAAGAAAATTGCATCGAGAGGGATCTTTTTGCAAACAGAGTGAATGCAAGCCTTGCCAATCACGTAACACGTGATTTAAGGCGACAGCACTGGTAGATATTTTAGGGAGCAGATCATAAACCAGCGGCAACTTGGAGGAATTCCCAGAAAACAAGAAGTCACTGAATGAGTAAATTGCAGGGCATTTCGGCGACCCGTAAGGTGACATCAGCTGAAGGTTGTGACAACACGTGACTGCCGTTCGTGAGTTTTCGGCCGCAGTAAGAGGTTGGGATGAGATGCACCTCTGGAGCTGCACATCTGGAGTCAACATGTACGTGGTGTGGGAGCTGCAGCCACAGCCCCATCCCACTCTTGCTTGCTACTGGTTAAATCCACCACAATTTTGGGGAACAACTGGCTGGGTTAGGAGGAACGTGCTGGCAGAAGTGGGACTGGAGGAAGCTGCTGAAAACCCTCGCAACATCCCAGCACACCCAGGCGGTGCCGCAGCTCCCGTGCCTTCCTGGATGCTCCCCGCCCTGTCTCGGCCCCATCTGTATTTGTCAGCCTGAATATCCGGGCTCTGATCGAAACCAAGCCTGCCCCAGCCCAGGGCCATGTGGAAGTCCCACTTGTTCCTGGTTTCCAGTCATTAGTAAACCGGGAAGGATGAAAATTTGGCAGATTGCAGGGCTGGGGAAAGGCAGCCTGAACTGACTCCATGGCCAAAAGAGAGAGTGAAGCAGAAAGTTTCCTGGTTAAATTCATCCAGAGCTTTGTCTGGTTGGAGACCTCTATCCCCAGCCACTGAGCAAGCCATGGCAGGGGTGGGACAGTGGTCACGGGGCAGGAAACAGGACTGGTGGCTTGGGGCACGCTGTCACCTTGCCGCTCCCCTGCAGGGAGGAAGAAGAGGAAGAGGTGCCCAGCCACGAATTCGGGCTGATTGTAGTTTACATCTGGACAAGTAATGCCCATGAATCCTAACAAAAAAACAAGGTAACATGGGTCCTTCACTCAAGGAAGTGAGCAGAGCAACATTTGAGGCTTCTCCTCCATCAAGCCCAGCCAAAAGCGGCCAATAGCTTCAAATCTCCACAGCAAGGATCAGATGGATGCACATGCACCTCATCCATGCCGGCAGGAAGGCACGGTCCTGCTCAACGTGGGAATCTGTTCTTCTTACCCAGCCTGGGGATGCACAGCGTCCTCTTTCCCTGCCCATGTCAAACCTCGTGAAGCAGAAATGATTTTGCTGCCCAGTGACACTCCTGTGCCCTTACGAAGGGCTAGGCAGAGCATGGTTCCCAAAATATTAAGCTGCCTTTTTTTTTTTCCAGCTTTGCGTGATAGTTCGCAAAGACACACCAAGAAGAAAAGAAGGAGGATTAGATATTTAGGGGAAGGAGGACTGGGAAGAGAGAAGCAGCAGCCCCTACCAACATGCTCCTTTTTAACATCTCACCTCTCCTAGGAAAGTACCCAATTATTTCCTAAATGACCCGACATTATTATTTTTTGCCTCAGCCTCCTTGCCTGGTTAGCCATTTCACATATTTATTATTCTCTGTGTGAAATAATACTTCCTGACATCTGTTCCCAGTTTGTTTCTCTTTAATTTCCATTTATAGCACATTTTCCTATCCTCTGACCACGTTAAAATAAAACAATAAGTATGTTTGACATGGTGCAAGTTACTCAAGATCACGATCCTTCCCTGACCTTGATTTTTTTTTTTTGCTTCTTTTCACATGCACTAAAACGCAGAAGAACATTTTAATGAACTTTGCTGAAGAGGCAAGTGGCAAACTGAAGGCACTCAGCATTTCACAGCCCTGCTGGCAGCTGGTTACCAGGGGCTGGGGATGGGATCGGTGCTCCCAGCCCCTTCCACTCTGATGAGGATCAGCTGCAGCCAAATTCAGAGAGCGAGGAGCTGGGGCTGCGTGGTCCCTTCACAAGGGGGAGGAGAGATCCAGGTGGCCCTAAGAGCCAGGACAGCAGTGGGATGAGCATGGGAAAGGAGATGTTAATGCCATGAGACAAACCAGCCTGGCTGATGCTTTACCTTCTGACCTGGCAGACAGGAAAAGGTGCCTTCTTCTTGCTCTTAAGAGAGAGAGCCCACTTCCAGAAACAACCTGGCAACTCCACAAGCAACAAACCCACAAGAAGCAGTGAGGAGTACTTCGGTAATGGCACAAGAGCATTTTATGTCATCATCTCTGTCTTGGTACAAGCAGTCAACATAATTTGAGCTCGGAAGGTTGCTTATAAAGCTAAGATAAAATGGAAAGAAGCAGTGTAGCCTCCAACCAAATGTATAAGCATGCCTGCCTGCTAGGAACAAAAGCAGCAAGCCAGCGTTGTGCTCCAGCTGCTCCATCACCGTTTTATGGACTCTCAGGCAATTCTCCAGTGGGAACCATCATGCTCCATGCAGCTCCTCCACGTCATCCTGCACTGATAAGCTGGTAATTACGGTTATTCATCTCATTGTGGCAAAGTGGATAAGATCGCAGCCCTGAACTGAAACCTTTGAGACGGAAAACATTTCAGCTCAGTCCTCCCCAGCTGCAAAGGGCAATGGATGCTCTGAAGCTTTGCCTTTTTTTGTGTGTGTGTGGCTTTGGAGGCTCGCAAGGAGGTCACTGGATTATGCTTTTGGACACCAGTGTCACCTCCCGCCACCCCAGAGATGTTCCCAGGATTGTCCCCTGGCTCTCTGCGGCACAGGGCAGGTGTGCATCAATGGGTTAGCAAGGTTGGCCACCTCATGCACTTGGGAGCAGTTTAATCCTCAGCAGCACAGAGGCTCATGATTACGGAAATGTGCGTTTGCACCTCCCCTTCCTGAATTCTCTGGTTCGTCTGCTCCCCTGGGCTTTGAGTTCTACATGGCAGAGTTTGGGCGGGCATGTTTGTCCTACGTTGCCCATGGTTTGGAGGGATATACTTGAGCTCACCCTCATCTACCTGTTCTTTCTGCTCACTTTCCCACTGCCACAACCGTCCTATTTACCTTTGCTGTCCATCCGCTTGGTATTTACAGCACCTGGAAGACTCAAAAAATGATTTGGGGGGGGGAATAGGGAAAAGCTACTCGAAACTCAAGGGCCTGATTATGCAAAGCTTTATGCAAACAACACCACTGCTGCTTTGGAGAACAGGCCTGGAGGAAGGGTGAGAGAAGGCTCCACAGCATAACTTAGCCCATGCTTGGTTTTGAATGTATTGTATGGCTATAACTGGGATTTATAAATCTTTACATATTTTATTTGTATAAACAGGCATTATGAAAAAGTACCGAGGTCGTTTGACTTCTGAGTTGCAATTCTCTTTATTTGCTGTAAGAGTCAAGTGGTCTGAGTCAACGCAGTCATGCTCTCCTCTATTTCCGAGAGTTTCTTCAGCATCTGGCTCACCTTGGCCTCATTGAACTCCAGGCAGAGAAACTCGGATTCCTACGAAACAAAATTGAAAGAACAGCAGTTGACAATGACGATCGTTTTTCAGGCATACAAAGGAGGAGAGAGAACGCGTTCCGGTTTCTTGGTGACATGTGCCCTGCATCTCCTTTTTGCCTGGTACCACTTCAACACCCGCAGCACACCCAGGGATTTGCCACCCATCACCCATCCACCGAGCGAGAGCAGTACGTGCTGGCAAGCCAGCCAGCTGCTGCCAAAAAGGACACACGAAGGGCCCAGAAAATAAAGAATATGTGTTTTAAGAGTTCTAATCACATGGAACTTATTAATAAACACCAATGTGAACCAGCGTCCTGAGACCTCCAGCCCAGTAGTCTCACCCACTGGCATGTCTATGGTCACAAAGTACTTCCTATGGCGATTCTGGCAGGCACAAAGGGCATCCCCAGGTTGCTCATATGGTTTTGAGCACACTGAACTCTGTCACTATTTCAAAATACTTTTCATATAATTATCAGCTGCCAAAAATTCCGCAACCTCATCCTTTACATTCACAGAATAAATAGTTCATACACAAGGACAAAGTCATCAGAGAAATGCAAATGAAAAACATCAATTTTTACTAACTGAATTTCTTACTAACCATATTTTACAAGTGTTTTTCCCCAGACATGGGGAATAGTTTTACCTTTTACCTTCTGTCACCCTCACAGGGATTCTTGGGTTGTTCTGTTTTTTCTAAGAATCAAACCGGAAAGTGATATGTAAAGCAAAAGGCTGACAGAGGAACCAAAGGGGATCATTTTGTGTACGATAACCGCAAAAGGCACTGCCAGAAGAAGGTGAACAGGAAAGAAATGAGGTGACAGATGTTAATGATTATGAAGTCAGGCATGTGGCAGTCCATTTAAAGGCTGTGCCAGGGTTTCTGCCCTGACATGAGTCACAGGGGGAACTACCACAGTTCAATGTAGAAATCAAAACATTGATTTAGACTTTGAAACTGGAGCCATAAAGCTGCACACTTACATCCACACTCCATGTGCTTTAAGAAAAGAAACCTGGCTAAATAAAAGCATCATGCACTTTCAACTTAAGTCGCCAAAGACAACTGCATCTCCCCAAATGCTGCTGTTCAGGCACTGGTAAGCCGCTTCACAGAGCTACGCTGGGTAAGTCCGTCCTCGTGAAATGTTTGTCTTCTCCGCCAACTACCACACAATCCAGCGGACCAAAGTGCAGAGATCATATTATGTGTTTAGTATATACTTTAGTATATACTTGTGTTTTAGCAAGTACTTCTGATTAGCAAAGGTCTCGTACAATTAGGAGAACTTATTTTATGCCACTTCATCCGATCAGAATTCAGCAACAGTCACGTATCTGAGTAGGTATCAGGTAGAATATACAGATGACTGCTAGGAAAGACCTTTGCCTGAGTGAGCAGTTATGCTCATAAAGAGCATGCTGTTGGAAACTTCCACCACAGGTTGTTGTTTGTTGTTTGTTTAATTATTAGCCTCTATAAAAGTAGTCAGGTAAACAGTAGCAGTAGACATTCAGGATCAACAGCAACACAGATAGGAAGACCATGACTTGGATGTTTTCTTGTCCTTGACAATGGTTATCAACACATCTTATGGAAAGTGTCTTGGCGCTGGAGCTCGCATATAAAATACCCCAAATACCTCTACAAGGCATAATTACAGCCGGTCAGCATGCAGAAAGGAATGTCTGGTGAGACATTAGACAGCTTAACTCCATTTGGCAGTGGGCTTTCCTGTAGATTCCTCTCTGATTAAGAGTTATTAAAAACATTGGTTGTATCTGCCTGAGGAAGATGCGTTTGCAAGCTTAGGAGATTACATAAGAATGCCTAAACAAAACCCAGAACCATCTCCCTATGCATTCCTTTATTAGGAAGCACTGGAAAAGGCAAATCTCAAGCAGCCAGCCATTTAACAACCCGAGCCTTTTGGAAGCACGGTGCTGAAACCAGACGACATACCCTTGCTGGAGTGAATCATTCCCTCTGAAATGAACAGAACAGGGCAGCGTCAGCCCAACCGCACAGGTTTTGGTGCAAGGGCGGCAAATCGGGACTGCAGAGCTAATGCCTCTTCAGCTCCCTCCGCTACATCTCCCCAGCCTTAGCATCCTGGCCTTTCCAAACCAGACAGGAAAACAATTTTGAGCTCGCTTTCACAGAAGAGCTACTGCAGAAGCAGAAGCTTTTCTTGCCAGCCTAAAATACTCTGAGCATCAGTAACACGTTACAAGTCTTGTTTCATAGACAACATCTGAAAGCAGCTCTTCTCTCCATAACCTGACCTCATCTTTCCCAACATGTGTGCCACAGCCACGGGATAATTTCTGTCTTGACCTTTCAGGCAACAACTGGCGGCACCACGCTTCGCAGCCCTGGGTCATAGTCCTCAACAGGATAAACTCCAGGGCCAAACTCGTGCTGACATCTGTGGCTTTCTAGCCACAACTGTACACCCCAAGTCATGCGTGCTGCTGGTCATGAACAGATTTCCCCAGGGCAAGGTCTGCCGGTGCAGCTTTCAAGATCCGCAGAAGCTGATTTTACAACTTAATCACACAGTGAGGGTGAGCAAACAGGAGAAGACCAAAGCTCCCAGCTCTGGTGGGGGTGCTTTTGGCCTACCATGACCTTTCTCCTCTTCAGGTTTTGTCACTTCAGAGGACTGTAAATTGAGCAGAAGGACACTCTTGCGTTACAGCCAAAACTTTCCTATGTGGATGGGACAATAGCTGAGTAATTGCCACATTCTCACGTGGACCAACCTGAAACATGAAGGAGGGGGTGATAAATCAAGCTGCTCAGAGCTGCGTTTTACTTTCACGTAATGCTCAGCTAGTTCATATCCTCCACAAAGTTCCAAAGATAGAGAAAAAAGAGGAAAAAGTAAAGAAGACTGAGCTCTGAAATCCAAAACTGATCGCTCCCTGAAGCTGTTTTCTAAGCAGGACAAATTTGGTATCCTCAGCAAGAAACAAGGCATCCTTTTTGATATTTCTTAGTGCTATAAATTTTTTCAGCCCATTCAGATGCCTCGCAATTAAGCAAAACCAAAACAGAACGAGTCATTCATTAAAAACAAACCCAGAAGCTGACAAACAGGAACATCACCAGACTACCAAACACTCGCTGACGTCTTATCCGAAGCCACCAAACACGCGATGACAGCGCCATGAGCCCCTCCGCTGGAGGGGGACCTGCTGCGGTCGATGTTTCATACTTGAAGCATGAAGTGGTGGTGCCTGGAAGCTCTGAAGCACGGCACGCTTGACTGCAAGACAGAAACCTGGGCTTAGCTGAGCCCCTCCTGGAGGTGGAAGACGTCTTTAGGGAAGGAGCGTGTCCATGCATGAGTAGGGCTGTCAGAGCACACGTGTGTGCAATGGAAACAGGACGTGCGTCCCCGATTTCAGGCTGGAAAGCCAGGCTCGAAGCACACAGCACACACCACACTGCTCTCCCACCATCAAATCGAGCCTCTCAGGAAGAAGTGGGAACGGACATCCACTTCCCACAAGCGTCTTGGTTTTCTCCCCACACGCTTTCCCACCCTCCTCCCATTTCCCTTCCAAGCCTGGGCTATAAAAAGGAGCTGCAAAACAAACACCCAAGAAACACACACTCCCCCCAGCCATGAATCAGGTCTTCCAGGTTTGCTTGTTTTTTTTTGTTGTTTGTTTGTTTGTTTTTTTTCCTCAATAACAACAGGGAGCTGAAAAAATATTTATATGAGAGACTGTCTTTATAAACATCAGTGTTCTTGCTATCTACTAGAAAAATACTAAGAGGACAGCTTTCTCTAACTCAGGAACTACAGTTTAAAACAAAAGTGGTTTTAGAAAACCAATTCTCACACATTGAAAACTTAAAATAGTTGACAGTTGCTCTCTGTCACATCGCTTTGACCAGCTATTTTAAAATGTTCCCAGTAACTTAGATACTTCTAGTGTTTTAAGTTCTAGCAAGAGATTTGCTTTGGATGCTGAGACATCTCAACTACTGCTTGTTCCACGGGGCAGGGGAATGTCCCAATGCAGAAGTGAGGAAGTCGAGCACAAGGAGTCTCGAGGGAGATGCTGGCACAGGTGCAATCAGTGGGGCACAGACGGTGCCACGCTTCACGCTCGCTGGCCCAAGGACTGGGAAGGTTGCTGCTCACAAATATTTGCTGACCCAGGTGGAAAGAGCTGGGACAAACCCCTGACAGAGGTAAGGGGAACAACCTGCTAAGTTGTGGGGACTAGAAAATTGCTCAATAACTGAACAAAGACTCCAAGGAGGTAAGCCCCCTCACAGCCGCAGCGATTCCAGTCTGAGGGGCTGCAGTGGTGCTGTCACAACAGGCCCGGAGATGGAGGTGCACAAGAGGTCCTTCAGATCCTGCAGAGGAGCAGAGAAGCCACAAAGGGGGATCCCTGCCGCTTGTGGTGACAGACCAGGAGGGAAGAAGAAACCTCAACGACACCCCAGGACAGGCGCCCACTGTCCAGGCCCACCCACAAAACCCCTCCAGACTTGACGCCATGCGGTAAGGTACCAACAGCTCCGTGTGAAGGAAATGTCTGGCCTCCCCTCGTACTCCACACCTGGGGCATACCCTGGGGTGAGCCACCAAGAAGCCAAATTCTTCAGAAAGTGACAAAGGACAGACTTCTGATGCCTGCACACAAAGCCAGCCAGGTACAGACACGGAGCTGTGCAGCTTTTTACTGGAGCAATGGGAATACAACCATTTCTTAGGTCTTAGGCCGTAGGTACAGTCACTTCCTCCACAGAAGCTGGGAGTCAATGTAATTTCATTGCTCTGGAAGATATTTCATTCGTCTGGCTCATATTTTGCATAAGACTATAATTTTTAGATTTGGCTGCCCTTTGCATGAGTAAAAATCAAACCTGTAGTGTCACCAGGATCCGAACTTGCCTTCAAACATTTCGAACATCTCGGTACCTTCTGTTGTGATTAAAAGCCCACATTCATTTTTCGCCTTCCTAATTTTCTTTTGCCTACAAAGGCGTTGAGTGGTTTTAGAAAGGACTAGCTGATAAAACAGTTTCATATTCAAGCAATGTGTTCCTTTGCTAGCAAGGAAATGATATCTTTATTAACAGTTTGTGATACTGTGATAAGCAAAGTGCCTCACTTAAGGAGGCTTTTTCTTAATTAAAAGAACCGTTGAAGCCAGAATTCCAATACAATTTATTTCCCAAAGTGGTAGAGTTTAGAAGTGTTGCTTTATTTTGGGCTGAAGCCCAACCGCTCAATGATAGGTGATTAAAATTGAAAATAATTTATTTCTCCACTTAATCAGATGTGTGAAAGACTGAATCAAATAAATTTCTGACACATTTCCTATATAAATTAATCTTTCTGCTTTCTAAAGACCTCTTCATTCCTCAGGGCTAAGCAACAGATAACAAATTCTTTACTTTTACATGTCCCTTTTCCTTCCAGATCACTGAATATTATGCACCAAGCAAATCTCCTGCCTCCTCTGTTCACCAGGAGAAATACCAAGTATACCTTACATAAGTAATTAAGCCCATCGCTGGTAAATAAAGATGCTGAAGCCATGATCGTCAGACTTCAATATAACTTTGCTGCAACAGAGAATGACAACCTGCCTTCGGAGGTTTTCACACATCGTTACATAAGGCATAAGAAATGCGAGGATATGGAAAGCTACATACATTATAAACCACCCAACCATTTTCCTTCAAACAGAATTATCTCTGTACGCACATCTAAAAAAATACCTTGAGATTTATTCCTCGTGCACCAAAGCAACCATGGGCTTTGCTTCCAGCAACGCAGCAGGATTGGGGTTAAATCAGAGATGTTTTAACACCAGATGAATATCGCGCAATTTACAGTGCAAGCAAATTAGACAGCAAACAGAAAAGCCAGCTGGGGGTACGTAAATCAAAACGCTTTGTGCAGCACCAAGGCACCGGTCAGCGCACGTGACGTGGGAGTGAGCAGGGCAGCGGGCGTGCGAGGAGCTCAGCACGCTTGCCTCCTCCAGCTACAGCCACGGGCAGAAACAAAACTCACGTGGCTTCCAAGGCAAGAGTTACACGGCAAAGACCAAATACTGCTCTCAGAGTAAATCTACAGCCTATCCATTTTATTTTTGTTTCATAAACAAGTATTAAAACGCTGCTTATCTGGAATAAGAGGAAATGCATGCACGTGCTTAAGATATAACCTGCCTCAGCAGTGGGAGTTAGGATGAGAAGAAATCTATTGATTTATCAAAAATGTCAACTCTCCCGCTTCCTCAAAATTTGCTAATTATATTGAAATGTTTTTCATGAAACACCGCAGATATTACCCCTGTAAGTAATATCCCAAATTGTAAGTATATCATTATTTCAGTAGGAAAATAAATGCATAAATATTGGACAACTACCTAATAAGCCAACTTCTTACACCCTGCTGCCCTTCCAGATGAAACTGAAGGACTGCACACTCAGCATGAGCTTGCACATACATTAAAAACATAAATTTTCTGAACACCTCGCTGCAGCATTATTGGCCAAGAAAGCATCCCTCCCTGCCTCTGCTCGGGGCTGATGGCTCACAGAAAACCGTTATGCCTTTTGGGGACAAGCCAGGCTTTCCAAAGGGTCAGAAATGATGTTCCCCGTGGGTGTGCTTGGCACACAGAGAGGACAAGAGATCCCTAAAAATATTTTATAGAGAGGTTTTGTTGGCTTCAGTCAATCAGCACTTTTCCTGTGAACTGCAGCACCTCACAGCCCAGATGGGAGCAGGTTGAAGCTAGGAGTGATGATGATACAGCCCAGTTCTCCCTTCCTATAACCAAAATGGCACATTCCTGGTTACCCCTTTCCTATTCCTTAATCACTAACGAACTACAGTTGGAAAGAAAGTATCTGGAAATGGCCAGCGAGGAAACCAAAAGAATGTGCAGAGAGCTAGCACTGACCTGAGAGCAGTAATGGCACCTAAAACCCAACAGGTGAGGAAATTACAGGACAGTCCGAGTCTCTGAGACCTCCTTTAAGCATCACTCGGTGTGCCCCTGCTGGGCCAGCTCCCCTACCACTGCCAGACAGTATTAACAGCGATTGTCATCGTGGAATTGCTTCTCTGACACTGACAGAAATAGCAAGATACAACCCTCAAGGTTCAGATGGACCCGTTTAAAGGCTTTGATGACAAAGAAATGCAGATCTCAAAATAAAACAAAATAAAATGACTTGTCCCGGCACTACCGGAAAGCCCTCAAGTTCTGGTTTCAAAGAGTTGTGTTGTTTTTTTTCTGTTTTAGATGCTGTATTGTCCCACCACCCTTCTTCCATGAAGACGCCTGTGGAACTGCTGCCTAAGTACCAGAACACAAACCAAGCTACACCTGACCCTCCTGCAGGCTTCTGGGGAGCCACATCCCTCCCCGCACGGCTCCAGATTTGCTTCCCCAAGGAGTGGTTGTTGACGCCAGCCCCAGCAGGAGTGGGGGAAGAGGGAGACAAAAATGACCTGCATAATTCACGCTAAAAAAAAAAAAAATCATAAAAGATAATGAGTTACCATGACAATGTTCTGGAAAGCATAAAGAGATGACCCCTTGAGAAGAAAAATATTGGATTTGAGCTTATTTTTCCTTCTGTAAAAATCAGAGTGACAGGCACATTGAGCTGGGTGATTCATGCTAAGAAGAAATGTATCGTCAGATGTTTATGAGAATGGTTTACTCTCGCTGCTTAGATTCTCACATTAGGAACACCTGATAAGTGGTAAAAAAAAAAAACAATAAAAGAAAAATGAACAAGAACGGGGCTGCTAGAAACCAAGGTAGCCTGATGAAGTTGAATTTGCATTAAATCTGCTAAAAGATTGCATCAATCATGATCCCACTGCAAACTTTGGAAGTGACTTTTGGATTCATTAATGTTCTGCAAGGCACACTGGGGCTAATGACAGCAAAGTTCAGCTAATTCCAGAGAAATTGGAATGGATGGCAATCCATTGATTTCATATAGCCATGCTTCAGACAATGCTAAATTCATTACTTTTAATTAAATTTAGCTATTTTTGCAACAAGCGTATAGTCATGGCCTTCAAAAACAGTAGGGTAAAGAGCAATTCATTTCCATAATACCGCATAAAATAAAGCAGAAATATTTGTTAGTGAAAGGGCATCCTAATTCCTCTGCATTATTTTGTATTACATGAACCAGGAATCTCTTAAGCTAATGATTATTACATCAACACAGAAAAAAAAAGTCTACCCTCCTGCAGATCTTTCTTTAATTCTTTTAATGTAACATCAAGCCTGTAATAGCACAGATTAATCAGAAAGGATTGCAGAAATTGAAATAATCTCAGGAGCATAAGATTAGTTCTCTGATACTGCACAGCAAATGTAATGTCATTGCTTTTATGTTATCAATCTACCAAAAATATTCCATTCGGTATTTTAAACCTTAAATGAAAGACGATTATTTATGGACGTGGAGACGCACATCCCTTAACCCGCCTGTGCTTATGCCTTTTGGAAGCAGAGTTTTCCTGTCAGAAAATGCTAGGAAAAAAAAGTTAACAGTGCAACTAAATAGAAGGAAGAATACACTGAAATTCTTACATATTTCACATCATAGATTTTTTTTTTTAAAGAGCTTAATAGTTTTAGGCAAGGTATATATACTTCATAAATGGCTATACTGTTTTCAAATGAGTGAAACTGTTTCCTAGTCTGTACTGTATACCATATTTTATCTGTAAGCCTTCCAACTTCCCTTTTTTTTCCTTTTTTCTTAAAAAAAACACACTTTGGTTGGTGACTGCTTCCTTTTCTGAATGGTTTGAACCTCATAAATCCCCACATCCCACTCACAGAGCAGGATCCCTACGTGAACTCTTCCAAGGGCTACCCAATGCAAGCTTCCACCTAAAATACTGTACCGTGATGCATAAATGCAGAGTTTGACAATGAACAAACTGCGTCTAGCATAGTTAATTATCCTGCATTTGTCATCAGTGATGGTGCGTTTTGCCTAGTTACTGGCGGGGCGCTCAGTCACAGCCACTGCCTTCCAGATGTTGCTAGGACACTGCTCGCTCATTATTGATGGAGATGAGCTGAAGCACCCCGTGGTTTTGGAGAAAACACCACAAATACCTTTCCTAAGAGCGCAGCACCGCCGCCTCGACACGTTCAGATGGCCCAAGTGCTGAGCCAGTTCACACGGACACTGGCTGGGAGGACAAAAGGAAAGGTCACAGAAGTCACTGCCCTGCTGGTGCTAATATAAATTGTAAAAAAAGCCATACCCGTTTATGTTGACAAAATGCAAATTTAATTCTCATTTGTAGATGACTATTTGCAAGATTATACCTGTAACTTTTTCTGTGGGCATATCTGATCAATAGTTACTTGCCAAGCTTGCTTACCTGGTTCCTATGTTACCCTTTTACAACATGTCCAAGTAGTTGAGAAAATGACTGCGTAGATTGCCTTTCCAAACCTGCTGAGGTCACTGGTTGTCACAGGAGGCGAACAGGATGGAAAAACCCTTCGGCAGTCCCTGGCTGACCAGCCCCACATGCCTGAACGTACGCAGTGCAAAAACCATTTGGGCCTCCTCTCTGCTTACAGTTCAAGTAACTAACTATAAAACTGTGAATTTCAGAGGGAATTCCCAGTGATTTCTTCAACTCTGTAGTCAACCAACTTCATAAATGTGATTAAAACACATGAAGAATAACTGCTTGAAAATAGCCTGGTTTATTCCCCTGAGTCCCAGCTGCCGATGTTGAGAAACAACACTGAGGTTGCAAAATCCACCATCCCCACGCCAGGAAAGCCGTAGCCCCGTTCCTTGTTCACTGCACACATGGAGCAGAAACTCTGCTCCTTATGAACAATTCAACAGCGGGTTTGGTGTTCTGCTGTTGACTGTTCCACATGTACGAGTAATTTCACCCTGGCAACCTTTTTGTGAGCCTGGAAGCTGCATCGGTTTAATTTCAGCAGATGGTCTTTTCGGTCCCTTCTGACCCAAACCATTCGATGAATCTATGACTCTATAAAACACTAACCTTGTAAGCTGGTCAAAGCTGAAGGCTGCTAAGCACAGGGCTGGGAAATGCCAGCTAAAGGCACTGCCATCACTGTTGCCTTCTCGAGACAGGAATGGAGTTGTGGCAGGAGAACAAAAAGCATTAAGCTCTAACTCCCAGTGCGGAAATGAAAAGTGAGACGTTTCTGTATCTAAACCACACTACAAACACTATTTTGACACAGAAAGCACATCAGGACCACGCTCGTTTTGCTGAATCACAGCGTCTTTGAAAGTAAAGCTGAACTCAAGAGCTCTTTCAAACCCTGCAACAGTGAGTACGGGATGGTTAATCTTTAACAGAGCATTTTTCTCCTGCAGCTTGGCTGGCTTGAGATAAATAAGTGTAATAGCATGCAACACAAATCACTGCACCTCCTTAGTCCACTGACACTTCCTTGGTAATGTTGGTATACAACTCCGGAAGGGTCTCCAGCCCAGAAGAAAATGTTAACAAAGAGTCAAAATCACCAGCTGAGAACCACATTTCCCTTCTAACTCTTCTCTGCACAAATTTCATTCCCACTAGGCAAGCTTAAAAGACCTCTGAAGAGAAGACTTGCAGAGCACTTAGGGAGAATTTATTTAGGGGATTTGGTCAATATTTGGAAGTCACTGGTCTAATCCCCCTTTGGGAGATGGTACATAAAAGTTTTATGGGGAATCACATTAATGCTGTAACAAACACGGTTGCCAGTCCCCAATCATCTGAAAAGCACAAATTAGGCTGCAAACTTTGTCGTTTTACATTATTTGTCCTCCTTTAGAAAAGAGCTTTTGGGGATCCTATACAATTCCAGCGTCTATCGTAAGATGAAGTCTTAGGGAAAACAGAGAGTGAAATTTTATGCTTAACATTTGTATTTATCTTTCTCCACATTAATACCC
The DNA here is from genome assembly GCA_011076525.1 of Nettapus auritus. Taxonomy (NCBI): domain Eukaryota; kingdom Metazoa; phylum Chordata; class Aves; order Anseriformes; family Anatidae; genus Nettapus; species Nettapus auritus. The sequence continues at coordinate 6,265,006 of CM021767.1, forward strand.
TAGAGCACGCTTACAGGTACCTGAAAGCATTTAGGAGGTTTTAAAAGAAAAACCGATATAGTAACACCTTTAAATTTCACCAAACTGTACAGAGAAGCATTCAAGACAGCACTAAAAATAAAGCCTTATTAAATTCCCTTTATATCACCACTACATTTGAATCGATACTAGCATTTAAAAACTACAGAAATGCTCTATTTTTGGCAGAGTATCAGGTTCTTGTCTTACTTCCCAATCACATTTCCCTCCAGCTCATCCCAGCTCCCCCACTGCTGGTAGTCCTTCCATTGCCAGTGCTCACAAGGGTACCAAAGAACAGAAAGCTCCATCATCGTTTATTTGAGCTCTGCTGTGTCAGCTCTTCTCCAGCAATGACTCTCTTGGGGACACCGCTGCAAGGTTATGTACTTTCCTTGGAAAGTCCCTGGTAGGGGAACTTCAGGGTTAAAAGGCCTTCCTCACTTAAAATCATTGCCTTTCCATGCTGAGCTGTATTTTCATAGTTCGATCTTGTTTGACAGCTGTACGTGTTTTCCTGTACTGTATTTTTGTTGTTTGGCTTTTATGCCTGCTCACAGAACTGAAATAGCCATCCACAGTTTTCTCTGTACATGGTTAGGCTCCAAATACCTCTCTAAGCTTTAGTCTTGTCTCACTTAAATGCAGCTAAAGAGCATGGCATTAGTTTCAGAAAGAGAAAGACCTACTCAAAGGATCTCCCACTTTTACCCTAAATTCAGCTTCTCCAGTTCTCAGAGCTGGAATTCACATTCCTTATGTTTTAACCTCCCTATTATCCAATACAGCGTTACAACAGACTTTCCTTTTCACAATCAAATTTCAGTTACTTTGTGATGTTATTTACCCTTTCCTTAAGCATATCAAAAAGCATCTTGTTGGAACATCAAACCCTTCATGACACTGGGGAGTATTTTTGTTACAAGGTATTGCCACGGCGGGAGTTTCCAAACTGTGCACTTATCTAACTCTTAATTACACAAGGAAATTTCTGTAGTTTTAGCTCTTTATTTAGTGTCAATTTAGTGTGAAGCCTGTTCCTCTCAGTTACTGCAATATTCATTGGCAGGAATATAGGAATGAACTGTGGGATTACGAGTTACTTTTATACCAACTACATACACACAATTCATGTAATCTGCATTTATAAATAATCAGATAATCAAAGAACACAGTCAAAACCTGAGCAAAGAATAGCTGACCTTTAGGAGGTCGTGTGACTTTGGATCCTGGCATATTCTGCATAGTTAATTGCTTGGTTAGCATCCCCCAAACCAGATCTCTCTTGCTCTGAGCTTTTTAATGTTTATCTGTTATATAAAGGCCTCAAGTGCCCATTAACGTCCTGCCTAAAAGTATTACACTGAATGTAAAAGCTGAGTGGAAATTAATACCCTAAGACAGCTCAAGCGGCCGTATTTTCCATGACACCAGGCGATGCTGGCTCCTGTTGATGTCGATGGCTACAAGAGCTTGGCTTTTCAGCTCCAATTTGTCTTCAGCAGACAATAGTTAGGTTCGGTAGAAGAAGAGAAAGGAGATTAAAATGACTGAAACAACATTTTGGAATCAGGTGTGTTTAAAACCTCCTTTCCTGATCCTTTCTTTCCGAACCACGCAGGCTTGCGCTGAGGCCTATAAAGAAGCAGATGACAGAAGTGCAGAGCACGTTGCTGAAATATTTGTAAATGCAGAACGGTGTTGATTTTGGTTGTTGCAAGTCTCACAAGTGGTTAATAAAGGCTGTGCAAGGCCTTTATTTTCCAAACAGCAAGAGGCAATGCCCTCCACAAGTCCCACCTGCAGCTCCATGCCTGTACCTGCACCCTGAGATCAGCGTGACCCGGCTCAGACAAACCCATCCGTGTCCACAAAATGGTGCTTTTCAGCAAGACAGGGATTTTTTCAAGGGCATCTCTTTATCCACATCCATCCTGGCTGTGTTTATAGCAACACGGGCATTAATTTCCTCCAGGGTATTTTACCACCTAGAGGGGGAAGAGCGCAGAGAGCAGCAAAACAGACAATCGCAGCAGCATCATGGCCTCACAAAAACACAGAGCCTCTGCCAGGGGCACGCTGGTGAGTCACGCGAATCCTGAATTGCACACGAATGTGCCACTAAATGGAGTTAAAAGTAACTCTAATTAGGGCAGAAGGGCTCGTGTGGCAACACAAAACCAGAGGTTTGAAAATAGGCTTGCAGTTCAGCTGGGTTTTCTGTGAGCTTTTTAAAAATATTCAAGACAATAAGCTTGGGCCAAAAAGGCTTCTCCCCGCCCTGTTTTTAGGAAATTTATCTATACTCTTTCCGGTGATCTGAAAATAGAATTTATGGGGACAAGGACTACTCGGTTACATTGCCACTGCAAATATGAATTCCCAGGGGGACCAAAATAACTATATTTGCTTCTTCTTAATAATTCAAATATATAACTTATAAGGGGGAAAGAAAGTTTAACAAGAATGGTTTTATTTCCTTTCTGAAAACCACGTTTTTCTGCTTATTTCTTTCAAAATGCAAACCGTTCTCTTCTGATTCACCAGAAAAAACCCCCGGTGAGAAGGAGAGCAGCCAGGTATTTGCAGCCCAAGCTGTTTTACAGCCCCTCCAACACCACCGCTGCTCCAGAGCACCGGGACGGGCATTGAACTCGGATTTATCACCACAACAGCAGCTTCTGCTGAGCGTGGTGCAGAGCCCACTAAAGATAGTGGGGATCTCTGCACTGACCTTGGGATCAAATGCACCAAAATATCAGCATTACGTGCAGGCAAGGAGGTACTGAAAGGATATAGCTGGAAAAAAGACTCGCACTTTGCTTTGCTTTTTTCTTCTACACACAGATGTGCTTGCTAATATTTGCTACATGACACATAACTCCCTGCTTTGCCTGTGTAAGAGGAAAAGCAAAGGCTCGCAATGAAAGCTGAGGCTGTAGATCCAAAGAGCTTAGCGTGGGAGGACACTTGTGCCTGTGTACAATCCCACTGAAGTCAAGAGGCCCCAGGCTCTGCCCACACAGCTCCCTTTGCCACAGCTGATATTACAACTTTGTTTTATTAAAGCTGCCATTTCCAAATCCATCTCTAGAAGTGAACGCAGGCAGGGCTAAAATATGCAACCTGCCTTACAGGCGATGCATGGCACAGAGCTGCGTCTGCCTGAAAGTTTAACCAGCACCGGTCCTCAACATGTTCACAGAAACAACCTTGCCAGGAAGGCTGTTTTAATGCATAGCACTTCAGAGTCCTCTTGACAGACATCATGTCCAACCAGAGCTTTTTTTAGAAACAGAAAAGATGCAAAGGAAAGTTAGCTAATTTTGGTTGACCTCTCATTCTCAACTCAAGGACGAGTGGTACTGAAGTAGAAATCATTTCCATAACTGAATTGCAGAGCAGTTATTTAACAATTAATGTGTGATCCACTCAGCATATGGGAACCAAATATAAAAATAAGCATGTGAGAATTGGAGATTCTTCTGCACAAAAAAAGGCTACAGCTCCTCCACGACAGATATTTAATTGGCTACTTCTTTCTTTCTTTCTTTCCCATGACCAAGGGAAGGAGAGGGCTATGAAATATAAAAGAACTTAACCAGTTCTCCAGAAGAAAATGGAGATGAAGTGAATGACTCATTGAGCTTTCTGTGCCTTTGAAGCAGAGCAGAATTCTCTCTCTTTTTTTTTTTTTTTTTTTTTTTTTTTTTTTCCACACCAACCCCACATCTTTGTTTTTACGCACGGCATGGACACCATCAACACCCGCACTGGGCAGAGGGGGCTCTGCCGTACACATCTCTCACTGGCAGAACATACATCACGCTGCAGCCTCGTGCTCCTGCATCAACAAAGCCCCAGATCTGTAAGCGGTGCTCCTGGGCAGATGTGAGGTCAGGGGACTTTGCTTTAGGATTGCGAGAAATAGGATGCGCCACGCATCCTCCCCATTTCTGCAAGAGCAGTAAGACAAAATTCGAAGTCATCCCTTCCGTAAGGAAGCAGGAAGAGGAGGAGGACGTGCAATATCAAGCCTGGTGCCTGTTTTTAGACAGCTGCACAGAAGCGGATATATAACAGAATTTGTGAGTGGGCCCGTGTCCTTAAATGTGTTTCCTTCTTTCAAACTTTGGAACATTAAAACCTTGACAGTCCTTACAAGCCTGTGGGCTTGTGCTAATAGCTGGTCTTTCTGCTTTAGTCCTGACCAAAAGACACTAACAGAGGCAGGAATTTTGCAGACCATCAGTACACCATAGCAACAAAAATGCTTGTCCCTGGTTTAAGTATCTTGCCTTTTTACTGTATTTTACAGTCCCCACTTACTGTCCTATTCAAGGGCTGGGTGGTAGCAAAGACCGTATGGGAAGATCTGGACGGTGTTGGGGGGCAAAAAAGGCACATATAAAGGCAAAAATGGTCACAAGAAGAGGGACCATCTGCCTCCCACAGGATTTTCACGTCCCTCTTCTCCCTGGTCTATGCCCATTATATCTTTCTGTGTCTGCTACATCTTTTGTCAAGGTTAGAAGACATGAGCCAGCACAGCTTTTGCAGCAGCAGTAAATAATTAAATTTCCAGCTTTATTTCCTCCCAGCCCTTTTGCTTGCTATCACGGGGCTCCCTTTTATCTGCGCCACTGCTGAATGCTGAGCAGGGATGCTGGCTGGCCCTTCAACACTCGCACCCTGGCTGTCCCATCCTTTGCAAGCTCACACACAGCTCAGGGAGGTTTACAAAACCCAAATGCCTCCTTCTCAGGGGCACCACTGCCTTCCCTCTGGAGATTTAAGAACTTATCTCGCCGGTATTAATTAGCGAAGCTGGGTTCAGCTCGTGTTAGCTGTTGTTTGCATGTACCACAAAAACCATAGTGATTAATTTCCCAGAGCCTGCCAAACCGTTTTCGGGAAGAAGGCAGGAGTGTGTACCAGCACTGCTGCAGATGGAGAAAGGTGCATTGGCAGGGATGCACGGTGAACGCTGGAATGAGCTTGCCTGCATTATGCTTGACGCAAAGCCAAAAACAGTGCTTCATTTTCAGAAGGACTCAATTCGCTCATAAATTTGACAAACGGCTGAAAAGCTCTAAGAGAGAATGTATGTGGTGGCACATCGGGCTTCTTGCATTAATTCTGCTCTACTGTAGGCTTGGTTATGTGCCACTGGCCACTATAGAAATGTGCCATAATTTTCTTGGATAAAAGGATTTCCCTGAGATCAAGTATGCTGGGAAGCAGCCTTACATTTGGAACTGCCTTCATCCCCGCAGGTCCAAGTAACAGTTTTTTAAAGAAGCCATGAACACACAAAGAAAACTACTATATTGGTATTTTCTAAAATACCAGCCTGGCTTAGGAAAAGGGTGTCCTTGCTATAACGAGCTGCTAACATAAACAGGTTGCAAAAATGGCATTTTTTCCCGTCTTCGACTGATTCTCTGATAAGCACTTGATCAGAACTTAGCATTCCCATTTAATGGGTCTGTGCTACTTTTGTATGCACCTGCTTAACAAAGGACTGCAATTAAGCGCTGATGAAATACCTTATCTTGACATTACAGACCTCAGCTCCTCACTTCAAACGGCTGCGGTGTCAGAAATGGGTTTTTGTTTGGTTTTGTTGCTGTTGAGGAGCACAACGGGGGCAGGAGGACACGGGGCACCATGAGCATCTGCTGTGCTGTGTCCCTCAACTAAGTGCTCCTGGGATCGAGAGAGGACAGGCAACAGAAGAGAAGTTCACAACCAGACTCAACTCCGACACTTGGATGAGTTAGGGGGCACCACTAAATCCATACTGGCATTTCCCCTCTCTGCTTTTTTAGATAAACCAAAAACTAACTTCCACTACGACTTTTAACACAGCCCGTCAGCCACACAAGGAATGGAACAAGTCCATCTTTGGAGCATATCGAACCAGGACAATACATATCTGGAAAAAAAAAAAAAAAAAAAAAAAAAAAAAAAAAACATCCCAGGGATGCTTTCTGACAGAAACTCTTCTGACAGGCAGTTGAATGGTGTGCTACTGTGAAAGGGTTGATACTGATTTTAGCACGCTACCGAATTTTGAACAATAAAATGGTTACAGGCAACCTTACAACTGACTTCTGCTTTTGTAACCTTGCTGGGTTTATCTTACATTGCAAAAGACAGATGGAAGAGTGGACAAGCTGTTCAATGGTTTTCTCAGAATTTCTCTTGGGCCGGTATACTGATTTGGCGACCTTGGTTTGTAGAAAACATTGCCTTACCGGATCTGAGGAAACTCTGATACAGCAGTTTTGGATATCATTGAGAAAACAACAACTCCCCAAACAAAAAACAAAGTTCAGGGATAGGTGAACTCTTTGGGAGGAGTAATAGTAAAGTGTCTGCAAAAGCTGGCAAAAGTCTGCCTAACCTTTCTTGCCTCTGCCAAGGAGCATTGTCCTTCACTGGACTGGGGCTTCTGCATCCTTGACTTTCTTAAATTTCACTGTGACATCAGGCAGTCCTGGGCAACTTTTTGACAGTACTGACCATACGAAAGACTTGAACACTGCTGATGTTGAAATCAGACAAACTCGGGAGATGTCCACACAGGCAACACCCAACAGTGACCACCACTCACCCTCCACTTCACCCAAGCACACTGGACACCAATTTTCTCCTGAACACGACTCTAATATATATTCTCCCTTGTCATGGCTTACTGCCTCCTCTGGACTCGGATGGCTAGTCTGTATTTTGGGGTATCTTAAGAGCAAAAGTTGACAAAGACTGAGAAACACGTGTCTGTGTGCACACACCTTGTATATATATGCCCACAAATTTTTGTCCATATGGACAACGAGTTTTGTTCAGGCAGATGTGGTAGGGCATCAAACACCAAGAAGACATTTCCTTGCCATCAGTTCCAAGTTTCCATCCAACACTATCTGAAAACAAACAAACAAAAAACAAACAGCTCTCCTCTCTTCCAGTCACAAACCTCCACACCAAAGGTTCTGGTTTCGACGCGACAACCTTTCCTCTGCATCAATCCACATAACACAGCAGAGAGCAAATCATGAGAGGAATGGTGACATGCCACACTTTTCAGAGCATATTTCCCTCCCTACCGCCCACACTTCAGTTATTGCATTGTCCTGTCCTGTCCACGGCAAAAAAAACTTCCAAAATAGAAGTATCACCTTAATTTACAAGCTGGGCACCACTTACAAGACATTCTTGTCTGATCTTGACTGCTCTGTAGTCAGTGTGGACATGGGGCAAATAAAGATGATTGCATTTAGAGGTGGAGAGAGGAGAATGGGTTTAAAGAGCATGTAAGTGCTGTGGCACGTAAAGCACCATCACCTCTGCTCCACTTACAGCACCAGGAAACGAGTGCCCATGAAAGGACGAGAAGCTGAGGGCTGGCTACACTTCTATTTTAATCACAACGCCAACACATCAATAGACTCAGGGACTCCAAGGACACGTACAGAGTAAACATAAAAGAGGAATATTTCAGCAGAGCACAAGCCCCATCTCCTTCTAAATCCCACGTCCTGTCACAGCCTCCACCACCCCGCACCAAATCTGAGCTCCCAGGGGCAGCGTCTGTCCACTTGCTCCAGCCAAGGAGCTGAGTAAAGTTTAAAAGGCATGTAGATGGGGGTGCACAATTTGGAAGGAGGGGTTAGGAGCTTGCATGTGTTCACTTAGGGCACACATTGCCTCACAGTATGGAAAGCAGAGCCGGGGAGATGTGTTCACACAGCTCCTTGCGGCCTGCTCTGCTAGCAGGAGGAGATCCAGCGGTGAATCTCGAGCAACTTCGTGGATGCATCCGGAGTTCAGGCAGGGCAAGGCCCTGCTGGACTTCCCCTCGAGGGAAAAACAAAGCAGGGATGAGAACGAGCCTGCCTGCTCAGAGCTTGAGAAAAGCAGTGAGGGATTTCCCTTACTCGAAACCTCTCCTGCATATTAACAAAACAAACTGCGCTCCTTCCTCCCTCAATGGTTCTCCAGGGCTGCTGCTGAAGAGCTCATGAGGTGAAATCTCCAACATGTTTCCAAGAAAGCCAAAGTCTTCCTGACAGGGGACTAATTGTGGCGTGCCCACTGCAGAAAAGCCTGAAAACCATGGAGCTGTGCAGTTTATCACCTCCTGTAGAGGAGCTGGGAAGGAGGCAGGAGGGTCACTGCCCATCTCTTTTTCATGGGACGGGATAAAAAAAGCTCATTTTCCATCTGGACCAGTCCTTCAGTCCAACTTCTTTTTTATTACTTGTTTTTGGTTGCCTGGGACTGTGTGTCTCAAAACAGCTATTAATAGGAAATTATAAGCAAATACAACATCTCTTCTTATCCCTACAGTAAGTGCTAAATTCTTCGTGAGCAAAATGACGTGGACTTTTTAAAATTGTGGGGAAGTATTTTTAACTGTTGCCAAACTCATGTTGAGTCATTAATGACCCAGGCACCAGAAGACTTTACATTCTAAAGTTATCGCTGCTTATTATTCACGAAAACAATTAGTCAAAATTAAAAACGAAGCCCTAGAGCTTCCAGGAACTGGATACTGTTCTTTGAATCATTCATGAACAGGATAAAGACAATAAAGGCCATCTGGACCATCCCCTCACCCTTCGTAATGGGCATAATAACTCGAGACATTTTCATCAGCACAGGACAATGAAAATGTAGATTCCCTTCAGAAGCTTTGGATGCAGGGGAGGGAGGGAAGGAAACACTGAAAACCAATTCTTATTCACTGACCTGAGTTAAAGCCCAAGCTACATGTTTTTTTTTTTTTAAAAAAATGAAGTAACAAACCAAGGAAGCAAACAAGAAAACAAGAGGAGACTTCAGTATTTAAAAATAATAGCCTGAGAAGAATACTTACACTGGAAAACCAAGGAAATAAGTTCTAATAAAAAGACCTAGTGTTTAAAACCCAGATTAGACTTTTTCCAGACAACACATTTAAAAGATAGTGTATTACAAGAAACAGAACTGAGGCCATTTCTTGTCATTAAATAATAAAACAAGATACTTCTCTCCGTCTCTAACCCTTTTATCTAACTATAATGAGGAGCCAGCACTTGATGTTCTGATCTCTACAGGCTCACCCACTAAAATGTAATGACTGCAGGAGGAAAAAGATCCTGGTACCCAGGTCTCAAGTGCCAGGAGCACTCTCTGAAGATCTTTGGTCCCAGAATAGCTGCCTCCGAAACAACAAATGGACACTGCTTGCTGAGATTTACTGCTATTAGGTAAAATGACCAGAAAAACAACAACTTTTTTTTTTTTTTTTTTTTTGGGGGGGGGGGGGCGGGGGCAGGTAAAAGCTCTAATCACCATGCTCGTTATTTTCAGCTACAAAGGGTAAAAGGGAGCTTGGTGTTTCTGTTTAGGGAAAAAACAAAAACAACAACAAAAAAAAACAACAAAACAAAACAAAACAACACAACACTACTGTGCATTTGGAGTTTTCTTTACATCATCACCCCCTCATTCCCTCGCTGACCTGAGACATTCTGCTGCAGACACAGACATGCACCATCAGCTGCCAGCAACAAAACAGAGCCAGCAACAAGCGCAGAGTCTCATGCAGCTCTGAATTTACTTATGAAAAGAAACATTTTGGGTCACTTCCCAAAGGAGGGTTGGAGAATCTGGTCTGTGGAGCCTACGGTATACTTTTCCCTGAACATGCTTCTTGAGCTTAGTCTGTGATCTACTTTTTCCTTCTGTCATAGATTCTCTTCCTGATATTGCTTGTCTTTGTATGCCTCAGTGCAGGCATTTTGGGACTCTTCACTGCCAGCAGGAAACACAATTTTCAGCCATACAAGTGGGAAAAGAAGCATCCTCTACAGAGCTGAGTTTCACATCTCTTCTTTGGAAAAGATAATGTCAGTGCAAAAAAAATAAATATCATTTTAACGTGATACATTCAACTGATATTTGAAACATCAACCTTGATAGCTTCTTTACATTGAGGTCATGACTGCACAATTGCTGACATTTTCTAACAGCAAGCAACAGCTCTAATGCCAGTGTTAAAAGCGCAGAAACGTTATAAATATATAATGAAGCATTAGAAGAGCTGCTTGCTGTTCCTTCTGTTGACTTAAACATCACACTTCATTTTGCAATCTAGAATTGAGCGTAAGTAAGCGGCTGGCTGAGGATTGAATCTAACATTTTGGGTCACAAAAACAGCTTGGAAAGGGGTGAAATGAAGGAAAAGAGCAGTTACTGGCTTCAGCGTTCATTTTGCTGTTCTGTCTCACTTCATTCATTCCCACACCTCAGTCTGTTCCTGACACCCCTGCTCGAGTGGCTGATCTACTTAAACCTATGGATTTGTATTCTTCCACATTCCTCCTCCTGTGGTTTCAGCAGGCCTATCGTTCTTACCCAAACCCCGGCCTGCAGTCCACTGGTTCTCCTCCTTCATCTCACACCCTTCCCGGGCCGCACACAAGGAGAGCAGCTTCCCCTTTTCCACAGAGGTGTAATAGCTTCACCTGTCTCTATCTCACGTTGTTGATACCCCAAACTTCCTTCCAATGGGTTTTCTGATTCGTGCATCATCCACCTACACAGAAGCTGTAAGCAAAATGACAAGCAATGTTCATTGCTTACAGTGCCCTTTCCTCAGGACAGCCTTTGGTACATGTTTTTCACTGGATCAGGTTTGAGACTTCTTCCCATTTCCTCCCCAGAAACGTCTCCAGGGGATTGTTCTCCCACCCAGCTCTCAGCTGTGCAAAGCCTGCTCTGAAATCCTCACAAAACAAGGAAGGCAGCTGTACTATGAAATCACAACACAGCCTTTACTCCTACCACAATAACTATGTGATCACAGCAAAGAGAGATGAAAGAAAAACCTGATGGAGAAGAGTGACATTTATAATGGTGGGAAAAAAAAAAAAAGGAAAGAAAAAAAGAGTTGTTTCTTCATCTTAATCCTCCCTTGTTGCTTTCCATTAGTAGTTAGATAGATAGAGTAACATTTTTGGCATGCCTAATGAAATGGATTTTATCCCAGAATCCTAGAAGCATTTGCAATGGATGAGGGAAAGCTAACTACAAAATCTGATCTCACACTTTTACTTTGGAACAACCTGCGTGTGAAACCTCCCAGGTGCCCAGCAGCTCCAGCAAAACGCTTTGGGCTCCACAACTCCAAAAAGATGCTTCTACACTACAGGCACCATCCCAACAGCCTGCATTGAATGGGATCGTGGCACTTCTGTTCGTAATTCTGCTGTTTGTCATTTTGGTCCTTCATCCATGGATTGAGCATCTCTAGGTGCATAACAGCAGACTGATACCTCTCAAATGCAAAACTTGGGCGTTTAAAAGAAGCAGTGTTTAAAAAGTGGTCCTCCAGCTAGTAGCAGATCTGTTGCATAATATTTATACCCAAGCATCTTGGAAAAAGCACTTTCTCAGCCACACATGCTAACGTTAATGATTAATGTGCTTCTATATGGAGACGAGAGGAGGAGCAGGTGTAACAAAAAGATAACAGTAGGAAAAGGGTTGTTAGGGAGCTAAAGAGTAGAGGTCAACAAACAGAGAAACAAGGATCCATCCTTATAGCTAGAATCATAAGTGTTGGAAAAGACCTCCAAGATCTTCTGGTCCAAGCATCCCCCTACTACCAATGTCACCCATAACCATGTCCCTAGCAAGTTTATTAGCTCACAGTGAAGGAAGGACAACACTCCTTGCTGTATATATAGAAACGTTTCCTGTTGGGAGGGAAGAAACCCTCACAAAACCTTTACCACTCCCATTACACAACTAACATCAGGCCCTACAGATGGAACTACATAACATGCATGAAAGACTTCTTGCTGAAGAAGTCAAAATTAGGGTGTATTTTCTCCTTCTTCCTTTTTGTGAGCAAGCAAACATGACAGGGCAGCTAAATAAGCGACCTGAGACTTAATTCCTATGAAGCACCACTTAGGATGGAAAAGCCAAAATCACAGCAGCCTTTAAATGAAGTTACCCATCTCAGAAATGCTCCTCAATACCAGAGTCTGATTTTAAAGGTTTGTCATGTGAATGGTAAAGGCTTAAAAAAAAAAAAAAAATCAAATGTGACCAATGTGACCAGACCTTTCATGAGTTTTGCTCCTCATGTGGGATAAAACACAGCTCCTGGCTGAGAAGAGGAGGGCTCCTTCCTGATGACCCACTCTGAGGAAGGACTATGGAGTTCACAGCACAGGGACAGAGCAGATGAGGGCCATCCTCATCTGCTTCTTCAAAGATTCCTCTTGATTAACCCAAAACAGCCTTAAAATTGCACTGTCACACGCGTGCAGCTCTTCAGAAGAGCACAGACAAGAAGCACGGATACAGCACCCCAGCAACAGGAAGAGAGCAGTAAGGCATGGGCGTATTTTGACTGGGCAATCAAGGACCGGTTTTATAACCAGAATTTGATACCCTGCACTATTCATAAGGACTGCAGAAGACAGTAAACGCCCCAAACTTGATAATGTGAATACAGCAATCCTTTGGGAACTACCGCAGCAAGGAAATTCACACAAAACTTTGGCTTCAATGCCTGAGCCAGCCCGGTTATTTGGAAGGGAGATACCAGTTCACAGGGCAAGCGATCACCTTTAGAGTTTTAAATCCACAAATTTAGTAATCCATTAGCAGTCTGTCATCTTCCATTTAATTTCTAATGCCCTCACTGTTCTGCTCATGGATTATCCAGCTTTTGCTTTAAAAATGGTGAGCACAGCATTAGACTCGCATTACATAAAGCCATAATACATTCAGCGCGAGAACAGTTTGGCTAAGAGCGCAAACCTGTTACATAAGCTTCAGAGGAAAATGGATTGTAAATGGATTTCATCTTGATCAAACTATCCTGAACTATAATCTAGCTCCCAAAAACGTTGCTGTAGTTCCCTCCTTGTAAGAGAAAATCATGAATATGTCTGAGACTAGCTGGTGAGAAAGCAGAGACGCTATTTGCTGTGAATGCTTACATTGGTGATGAATGAATGTTAGCATAAATGTTTTTGTGACTCTTCTTTTTTTCCCTGAGTGAGCTTCACATTAATTTTATATGTATTTACCATCCATTAATGATGACACCTACAAAGCCAGATTGATTTCCATTACAAAAACCCCACAAAATCCAGAAGAAGCAGGGAAGAATCACACAAACCGATGGCCTCATCAGATGACAAAGACTGGACCTGTTCCTAAGTCCTGGTTAGCGAGGGGTCACTGCAAGCTAATGATGGCAGCTGATGGACAAATTCAGGTGTGGATTAATTTTCATAGCTGCTAAACAGGCTTTACGCCTGAAAACCTGGTGGTAGGTGAAGGGATGTGAAAGACCCAAGGTTAAGGCAAGGAATCTTTCTGATCCTTAAATCTGTGGATGAAAAATTGCATCTGGGAATTGCCAGCTGCAGAAAAAGAAGTCCCGGCAGCAAGCAATCCCATCCCTCCCAGCTAAATCAAGGAAAAGGCAAGGAACCACTTTCTGAAGCTCTCTGCACCAGGGCAGGGCTATCATTGATGAAAAGGAAAAACAATAGGCAAAACTAAAAAAACAGGGCTGGCTCCATCTGCAAACCCAACCATTGTTCCAGGAGCCTCCAGAAGCCTGAAGAAATTTTAAGTCCCTTTCACTTATATTTGATTTTTGTTTCTTTTAAGGCACACTTTGGGGGGCATCAGACTTGGTGAAGGAAGCTTCTGGCCTTGCAAAGAGATTTCTCCCATTTTTCAGTTTTTACAGTGCATGCTTTTGAAATCAGAGCTCTAACCTGAGCGGAGTTTCCAAGTGAACTAAAAGCAGAAAAAAATATATATATAAAATTAAGTCCAAACCTGAGATTACAAACTTCTGCTATTACTTCCAGCAATCTTGATTAATTTGAGACTTGTATATTCTCTGTACAGTAAGCAAGTGCCGCCAGTGCAGTGTCTTACGCTGATGTGAAGTGCCTTGTTCGAACACATCTTACTCCCATTTGAAGGCTTCATTACCAACAATTTTTTGAAGCTACTAAAGCTTATTTTTCCTCAAGCCTCAAAGTACCTGCAGGTACACTTATTATTTGTACATCTCGGAAATTATTCTAGCAGATTAAAGACTGACAGAGCAAGACACTCAATTCCTAATCAATGTGGCACTCGATGAGCCAGCTTTCAAGATCTTGCCAGTAATCTCACCCCTGAACCATTAAGGCTGAGAATCTGTTAAATGGGTTAAGTGTATAAGGGAAGAGAAACCCATAGTTTCATTTGATGACAGCACTTGGGCTGGGGCCCTTCTTGACCGCAGCCAAGTACTTCATTCTTCTGTACATATGACATTAGCTTAGCATCACCTGGAGGCTTCGGCATTTCCTTCATATAGCCCTGTTTATTGATACCTGTCTAAATGTTTGTTCTTAAAATTTAGGAAATTGAGCTCTCTGGAATCTGCTAATTAAAGGTTTATACATTTAATTGAGGGTGACTTTGCATCTGGGTTGGGTTTATTACTATTTTAAACACAGACCTACTGCATTATTAGGAAATTGTATAAACCGATCGATATTCTGTAACATAAAAAAAAAACAAAGTTATTTTGGGTAATCAATGAGAAAAAAGGCACAATGCATCTCCCCAGCCATTTCTGTTTTGCTCCCTTGGTGCAGAACACCTTTGCTTTAGTACCTTCCCTCAATATCTACGTCCTGCATCTTGTCACAACTATGATCCACAAAAAAGCACAGGCAGAGTAATTAAAAACAAATGTCAAGTTACAAAACAAAGTTGATCACATTAGCTGGTAAAACAATCCATATTCCTGAGTAAGCTTCAAAACACCTCTGTTAACTCGTGCCTCAGATAAGCTCTAAAAATAGCTTGCCCTTAAGAGAGTTTTGACCAAAACAAATAACCCGGTTTAATAAGCATCGCTCCCTCATTATCCTCAAAGCGTTATGCCTGCCAAAGGAATTAGGAACAAAAATAGCAGTTTTATCTTTCTCAAAGCTACCGAACTTACAGGGTCCTAACAGAGTTTCAGCTTGGAGGAGTGCACCAGCCTGAGCTATGTGGCTTAAGAAAAGAAAGCCAGGAAATGGTTAATGAGCCCTTCCAGCACCTTTAAAGGTAGGATGTATTACAGTCAACAGAACAGAAAACAATTCCACAAGCTCAACCTCAACTCCTGTTGGTAGATTATCAAGTGTTTACATTTTCCTCAAAGCGCAGGATTACAGGCATCACCTGTGAAGCTAGCAATTGAACTTTGTGAATAACCTCCAGAACAAACCCAAAATTGCAAGTACTGTAAATAACAGATGGCTGTGAAAAATACAGAACGAACACACGAGAAGACCATACCTTTCAATGAGGCTTTTCATTAAAACATCCACACTTAACTGTATTTCTCCCAAGTATTGTTCAATGTCCATGTAAAGTTCCATGTTTCAAAAATCTTCTCTGCCACTACCAGGACACTTACTGGTAATAAAACTGGTAATAATGATGTTTTATTCATGCCAAATATGCCACAGAAACATTTGTTGCATGTGTTTTTTTTTCTACAGAGCTGGTGTCATTGTCAGACCTGAGCATCTTGCACAAAATAGACATCCCACCCCCAAAATCCTGGAAATCAACTTCAATTTTGAGATAACCAGAGTACTGGGTCTATCTGCCCTGCTATTTTAAAATATCATATTTATTGACAAAACTTCACATCCAAGGGCCTGGACTTGCTTACTTTGGCCCCAAAAACTACTGCTTGTACTGGATGACATGCGAACGAGAAAGACTCTTTTTGTGTAGCCACAGTTAAAGAACAACCCCGATTAAATCCCTATGCACACCCCTGGGAGGGTGCTTGCTAGTACTTTTCCATACTTTGTACATTTCTCGCTTTGAAAGACATGCATACCTTGTGCATTTCTACCTAATGCATTGTCAGAAATAGAAATTATTAACAGCAGATTCTGAACAGAATCTGGCAGTATTTATAAACTGTCTCTGCAAGTGAGGGGTGAGTCTTCCAACTTCTCCAGAAAGACCCAACATCTGAAGATAGAGAATTATAGAGAAAGAAGAGACGCTTTTAATTAAAATGATGTAAAATGAAGTGTAAGTGGTTACATGCATATGGTTAAAGTACTCACAGGAGCACTGGGAAGACAGCTGGTCAAACACTGTCAGTGTCTCCCTCCTTAGAGACAGAGGATACCCCCAGGAAATAAAAAACACTCTTAAGAAATCACAGAAAGGTCCCAAAATGTATTCAAAACCCCTCCTAGAAAACAAAGCCTATTGCCCCATGACACGTGTCTCATCAAAGCGGGCATGTGTGGGTGCTTGCTGCCAGAGGGGTCTGGCGGGGGAACAGCAGCCCTCATGCAAGGGACTCAAGCCAGCCCCGTGCTGCACTGGAGGTCATTGTGCAAGCTGTCCGGGGCTTGGAAAAAAATATCACAAGCTAAAAATAACCCATAATCTTTATTTTTAATGCTTGCCACTAACTTCAGTGATGCAGACTTTCCTAAACAGTTGGCGGATGCATTTTTGAAGCAGATAATGAAATTTTGGGACGTTCTGGATTTTCCTTCTCAACACTAGTGTGAAAATCTAAATATACACAAATGACTGGATATGGTGTGAGAGAGCATATCTGACCTCCAGTTGCTTTTTTGTTGTTTATAATGCACAGCAACAACCCTCACCCCGGAACAGTGATGGAAACAGCTTTCTAAGGGTCTGTGAGTGTTAACCAGCAGTGGAAGAAAATGGGTGGGAGACTTAGGCCCAGAAGAACCAGAGGGAAGAGCATCACTGAAGGACAGGTTGTAATCTTGTCAAAGATGACTTCTAAATGAAGAGGCAATGCCCGGGTGAGTAAGGTTGAGAAGAGTGAGGTAAGTTCAGAAGATGGCAATACTCTGCATCTCACCAGAAACTGTTCATAAATCAAAGGGCTGTGTAACTTCAAAGCAGAACGCCTAATTGCTAATAAAACCCCTGCCACACCATTTTTGAGATAATGGCATGAAAAACAATGTTTTAGGATTTAGGATTGGTTAGAGGTGCTATCTGGTGGTGTCATCTGCACCTAAAGAAATGGGAAGGACAACTCCACCCGCACATAACCAGGAGCTGAGCAAATCTCCTTGCACCTCCCAGCAACCCAGACCGGGGAGTCTCAAAACCTCATTGCAGCAAACAGACATTAATTGTTCGAGAGGAAGGGAAGCCTTGGCAAAACAAGCCCTGTCTCTGGGCAAACACACTCCCAAATAATTTTCAAAGAAGCAATTCGTAAACCAGAACAGGCACTTTGAGAGTTAACTCAGCGAGCAGTTGCTGGAAATAGCCCTGACCAGATACCAGCCTAGTCCTGAATGTGAAATGTTGAAAACCAAGTGTCCACAACTGCTGCCCAGCTGGCAGGAGGGGATTGCTCACAACGCTTGAGTCTCCTGCACTTCACCAGACAAAAACGTCTTTCTTGGGAGATGTGACTTTACAATCAGGCGCTGTAACAAGGACTTCGATTCAATGCCAAGCAAACAATAGAAGACCCAATCCTTCCCACGTGAACGAGCTGAATGCTTTATTTATTCAGGTCACCGTAAGGCAAACTAAGTTTTAGAGATCAGGCCTGTGTTTTTCATGTATCAAGGCCAAAAAGAACTAAATTTAAATACCACAAATAAAGGAGACACTGTTCCAGTCCTTCGGTAGATCCTCTTCACCGCTATGCCTCCTTGACGAGGCACCTGGCAAGCCAACGTGAGAGCAGCTGAGCTTCGCAGCAAAACACCTCCTTCCCTGCTGTAAGGAACTGAGAGAAGAGAGTGCCATCTGACCCACAACTGCACAAATGCTGCAATAAAAGGGAAAAGCTCTTATTTTTCCTCCCAGGCTTTGTGCACACATGCACACCCGTGTCTTCTGAAATGTATGCCCACCAGTGACCCTGCCAAACCGAGCGTAACCACATGTAAAAAAAACACATTACCAAAAAATTTTTCAAAAGCACTTTGCAGAGTTGATTTATAAATGCTTTTCTCTGGGCATTAAACTAACATTACTCAGCTGCAAAAGCAATGATAAATTACTGCATGTGCATGTGTGACAGTAGGCAGAATATCAAATGACAGAAATAACACTGTCTCCTTCATTGTTTGTTGGTTTTCTTCCGTTTTCATTTAAAATGCACTTCGGAGATAAGCACAAAAAGATTTCTTTTCCCAGGTCAGATACAATGAAATTGTCCTGAAAGAATTTAACCTTACTTTCTTGTGATTCCCCAGAAACACTACAAAAACAAAGCATTCTGCACAGCGGGAAGAGCAGAAACAAAAAATGAAGCTTTAAAAACCAACCACCGGGGATACTACCAGCAAACTGTAATTGTCCCCTGTCCCAGTGCCAGACGCAAAGAATTTGCTTTGCTCATCCTCACATGGCTCTGCTGTTCAGCTATCACCCATTACCTCACCACCTTTTTCTGCTTGGGGTTTTTCTTTGGCTATGCAAATACACGCACAGCACGACAACGCGGCTAATTGGATTTTTTGGAAGGCAAAGTTAAATTCAAGGCTACAGCTTCTCTCTGAACACCTGGGTAGAGAGGGCTGAAAACAAAGCTGTGGCGGTGGGAGCTGGACGTCAGCACAGGTTTTCCTGGCAGCAATCTTCCCAGCATGGTTGGCAGCACTGAAATGTGAAAATTTGACAAGTCTTTAAAAACTGGTATCGTTTGCAGGGCAGGATTCGACGAAACAGTTCCTTAAACTGAAAGCCCCAAAATGAAACCCAGCAAGAACTGTTCCCTTACCAACATATTAGCTGATATGTGGTTTGCATATTTTGCATGCATTTTTGTGTATTTTGGATTACAAATCACCCCATAATCAAGTGCATGACACACATTCTCTGGTTTATAATTAAGGTAAAATATACTTCTGTAAAGTTACAGAGTTCTGATAGCCTCAACTAAAATCTTCCTCTTTTTGACTGACACATTTCCAAACAAAACCAAAATTAAAGAGAACTCATTGTTTCTGCAGAAGCATTCACATCTTTGGTTGCAGGTTTAGAAAACTACTTGGAGAACATTTTGTTGGCAACAGCAGATCAATTTTTGTGTGAAGGTTTTGTTTCATATGGACCATTACAGGAACAAATTCTTCAGCCAACTCTTATTATTTTATTTTTTTTATAAACAGAAAAGCATCTTATGTTTCCATTATTTCTCTTACTATAAATGTGTATCCTTCATCACAAAATCAGGCTCATCTTGAATTTCCATCTTGTTTTTAAAACTGTCCAAGAAATCAAAGTATAAAAGTCAAACTAAACTCTTCCAACACCAGAGGGTAACAACCAGCAAAGTCTCAGCTTATATTTAAGGATGGTGTTACAAACACAGCTACTACAATAGCAGTGAGATAACACGAGACGAAGAAACACCTCACTAAAAATTCCTTTCATAGCACACCCTTCCTTTCAACCCCCTTCTTACTGCTAGTTAAAAAAAAGATTATATATAGTGCAACCTACCAAAAAGGAGCAGGAAAATGCTGCCACTTGAGGTGTGTGTACGTGTTTGGGGAGAGTCAGGGTTGAGCAGAGGCAAGATAGGACAAGATGACAAATGGTCATCTTCTCCAAGGACAGGCAGCAAAGAAATGTGTTAAGTATCACAAAAACTTCTCTTTACTGCATCCTTTGAACTTGGAAGGTGGCTTTCTGAGATGCCCGTTGAAGAACCAACAGTATTTTACAAATATTTGTAGAATGGATGCCTCTGAGGAGTATTCATGTCATATTCCAGTTGCTGAGGTGCTTACAGTAGGCAGCCAGACTTGGTCAGGCTACATTTTCCCTCTGAATCCACCCTGAGTCATGCCCTGAAGAAGCCTCTCCCTCCACTGACAACACAAGGGACCTACAGACGAAACTCAACCCACGCAGGTCAGAAGCAATTCGGGTTGCCAAAGATTAGGTAGGGAATGAATCGTCCCAGCTGTCACCTTGCACTTCTCGGAGGCATTTGATTAACTTAGTATTTTTGAGGGTTGGTTTCTTCACTGTTTCGATCACGTGGCCTATTAGGCCTTGGTCCATCAGGCCAAAGGTATCTTGGGCACCCAGGGTACAGGCCCCATGAACCCATTCCCATTATGAATAACCTATAAGGAACAGCCAGAAGGTCTGTAAGTGTACCAGGACCAATAATAGCAAGAAAAAAAAAAATCCTGTCCTTCAGGTGGCAGGGAAAAAACTAAAACCCAAGCATTTCCATTGATTTCACTGTAACTCCTGTTTTCAGACAATATCGCAAGCCCTCGGGTAATTGAAAAAGAGGTGTAATGAGACTAGGGAAAATTAGTATTGCACAGGAAAGTCAGAATTGAAGTCTCCTTGAAAGGAAACGTATCGGTGCAACGTTTCCAAAATTCCTGCTACAACATCTCTGCACAACTGATACTGCCAGATTTCACCTACATCTCCTCAGCGAATTACAAGCCATTGGTAAAAATGGACCTGCGACCGATCAGCTAGAGCTCTCTCTCTACTCTTTTAGAAAAAGCAAGGGTAGTCTTAAAGACAGAGCTTTGGGTGAACAAAAAAAATCCAAGGGCTTTGCTCCAGGAAGCTTCACCCAGGCCTGGCAAGCTCTGGCAGAGCTCCGCAGGAGGGTGACTCAGAAGGGCTGCCGACATCTAGATACCGCTCCGCATCAGGCTATTTCACCGTGATGTCAGCAGCTATTTTGTCATTTGAAATACATAGTTCTTCATATTGCAATCAGTGTGGTGATTTCACTGAACCCAACACAACAGAGGGCTGAACTCTAGATGTCTTTCTCCAATGGCACTGGAGAAAAGTGTTTTGGATGATGGCACACTGAATCTTCCATGTGTTGCTGTATTCAGTCAGTTCTTTGTATTTCTGGCAGCTGGTTTATTATTATTTTTATATCACTCTTAAGTTACAAATCTGATTATTGCTAACATGAATTAGCTTCACTCTTTTAAGCTCTTCGTAAGACCACAGCAAAACAGGGTCCTTTCTGTTGAAATTCAATAGAATTCATCAAACCCACGGTGACATGCCTGTGGCCTTCTTTTAGAAGGAAAAAAAACAACAACACTATTTTGAATCGTAAATCCAGAGATTAGAAACAAGTAACCTCCCCCAAAATCAATAAAAGAACCCTTCTACTTTAGATACTGAGGATTAGCCTTTGTCACGCCAACATGATGAGCTATTTAGATACTGCAGAATTTGATTTTCCGTGTTTCGATGTTTATATTCTTAGAGTTCTCCCAGAAGAAAGCTATCCCACTCAACAGATTTTCTTTTGTGGTTTGGTGGTTTTATCTTTCTCTCTGTTTTTTTTTTTTTGTTTGTTTGTTTTTTTTCAAATCCCAACTTCCTGATATGCAGTTTGTTAGTTTTTAGAGCTTCTTGCCACTTGGTCCTTATGTGACCCATGAAACAGAAGGGAAAAAAAGAAAGAATTATGGTATGCCTCTGTAGTTCAGGTTTTCATTAACTCATTTGTTGAGTTTACCAAACTTAACAGCCCCCAAAATAAACTCTTAGATTATTTTGCTTGTTGAAAACAAATTATGCTTCAGGCCAGGAAGAACTAGTAATTACAGAACTGCTGGTTTACAGAGAGGATGAACCACCCGAATCACGTACTTGCTGAATCAGGACCATCGTGGCCAGCTTGTAAACAGTACCAGTTGGAGCAAGTTTCCAGCAGATCCTCCTTGAGTTGCACAAGACAGCCAGACAGAGGTCTTTTCCCCCTTTCCAGCAAACCCTGAAGAAATACGCAGCTCTCCCTCCTCCAGCCCCCAAAGCCTCGTACAAGCAGTTGTTTCCCCTGTGCCAGTTCAGGTGATCACTGGAGACTTCTGCAAGCAGATTTTGTCCACCAGTCTGGCAGAAACTTATCCCAGCAAAGAAAGTGAATAAGTTTCTGGGAGAAAAAAAGAGCAGAGCTAGGGGACTAAATCTTCTTTTAGTTGCAGAAGTTTGTCACTACAACCCCCCTGCTACCCAAAGTTAACACAATTTAAACACAATTTTGAGTCAGTTCTGCTCTCATGGATGTAGACATGGCCTTAACATCCAAATGCAATACATTTTTCTGTGTTTTAGGAATTTCTGTTTTGTTTTTTTTAGAACAAAACCACTAAGAATTGCTTCCTGAACAACCAAGAAACTAGTGAAGTTGGAACAATACTGTTTAATTTTTACTGTGTCTTTTCTAGCCTTAATGATTCCGTCATTTTGTATTTCTACTTTCAGAGTAGAAGTACAAAAGCGTTCCTTATCAGTAACCATCTGAAAAAAATTCCTAAAAGGCGGGGTCCCTTTCTATTTCAGTGAGCACTAGTTTTACAGAGACTGATTCCTATGGCTGTCAAAAGTTGTCCTCCTTCAAGCTAAAGCAGTAAAAATGTAACAGGCACTGATAAGCACTAAGCAAATCATTAAAGATGGATTTCTTCTAAGATAAATAGGACGACAACGCGCTGGGAATTATACATGTCTGTTGTTTAATCATCTTGGAATCGATGCAATCTAACACTTATAAAAATTATTTGACAAGTACGTGCAGGCAGTGTGACAGGGTTTGAGATCACCATGGTACCTGACTGCAACGCTGCCGCAATGACAATGACAGCAATCCAGAGAGCTGGAGGTGTTTCAGACAAGACAAGCTCTGAGGCTTCCTTTTAAATTCCAGTTTCCTTGGCTGGAAAAAGAAAGGGGAGGCAAGTGCCCAAAGAAAGACATTCCCTCCTGCAAGAGGAGAGACCTTGCCACTAGGGGAAAGAAATACAGTTATTTCCATTATTTCCTTTAGCACTCAGAAAACCCCATAAAGTTGGGTTCCTAGTCTATGGGAACGAAACAATTGCAGGGTGATGCAACTTACACCAGTAATTTGCCACTTTAAGAACGGCAGGTACTTTCCCCTTCCCACTCCCTCGTGTGCTTTTTGTTTTGCTTTGCCTTTTAAAAACATTCCTGACCTCCAAATTATTAGAAAGGGGGAGCATCCCACACAGGTTTAAACCACCTGCAACAGAAAAAATATGCTAGAGGAAAAACAAAATCTTTGCAGATTCACAGATACACCACACGACAGTATCTTTGTAAGGTTAGGACTGGAGCTGGCTGTTCACAAGCATGACATATGGGACTAAATTCCCTCTCTCTTCCACATCTAAAAAGAAATGAAGGATTTCCCTTTCCTCGCAAACCTATGAGGAGGAAGACAAACAAAAGAGAGGAGAGCTTTTAACAGGGAAGAGGTGCTATGACAAATCTCTCTGCAGAATGTAATTATCATAAGCAAATGCTGAGAACTACATTGCCTCCATCTCCATCCCCAGAATGGAAACAACTGCCTGGACCACATCCTATGCCACAAACTACTCCCCATGTCAAAGTTACTAACTGCATCTGATGGTTCTGATATGAAACAAATACAAACAAACAAAGGTGAATGCTGATAGCATTGGCATTCACACGTGTCAAACACACCTCTGCCTTTATTTCTAGTGGCTTGGATTTCCACTGAAATTGCTAGATTTCCCTATCCTTACAGGAAGGTAAGAAGAAATGCTCCCTGGTTATCTCTGGCTATTTCCTCATCCACCCTGCAAATTTGGGTGCCAGCAGCTGATCACTTGTTCCTGGCAAACCCAAGTGCAGCGAGTCACAGCCTTGCATGTGACCAGCGATCATTTACACGCAGGTTTCCAGAAAACCATAAAAGTCCTCAAGCCAACGAGCATGTATGGTTGTGAGGGGGTGAGTTACAAGAGCACCCAACACATTGTAGTGCCATGTTCTCAAATGAGAGTGAAAAATTCAGAGGTGAGAAGGTAGACAAAACAAAATGAAGGGCAGGAAAATCCAGAAGGGCCTGTTACAGCCAGACTTTTATGCAAATAGAAGACTGCACTTGAGACAAAACAGTCAGAATTTATTCCAGGGGCATTCCATTAGCTTTGCAAAGCGTAACGTTTTCCTCCCATGAGCACACAAATCTAACCGTGCCGTGCAGCACTTGCTGCGCACGAAGGCAGCGTTTTGGCAATGTAACACCCCTAATTGTAGAAGACGTACCTTTTCTGTTTGGGTTATTAAGCTATCACTTCAGTATCCAAATACACGTTCTCCATGGACCTGAAAAGTCCTCCTGCTTATCCAGAAGTACAGACCATACTGGCGATGTGTTTCCCTTTGGTCTAGAAAGGCCAAATCTTCTCCTCACCACCTGACTTTCCACTTGGTTTACTTCTTGTTAGCACCAGCCAAGTCTAAAGTCTCAACAGCAAGCTTGAGAGGAAAAGACTTGCTTGAGCAGGGGAGAAAGAAACGACAGACAAACCATGTCTTCATAATATTAAGAGTAAGAGATTTGAACATTTTTGGTTTCAGCACAAGAAGTCGTGTTCCGTCCGCTCTGCTGACCCAACCCTTGCCTCTGTCAAAAATATCATCAAGTGTCAACAGGATGCTGAGCAGGCGCTTTGCATGAACAATGCTTGTACTGTGAATTAGCTAACCACTGGGGAAAGGAAAAAATAAAAATAAAATCTATTTCAGTATGCAACATACAGAGCTAGTCTTCTCGAAGTAAATGGGCCCGTTTGTTCATATGTTGATCTTCAGTCCTCAGAATTTATCTTCAAATAAGTCTTTTTTTTTTTTACTAGAATTAGAGGGCAAAAGAGGAAAACTTTTGTACAGGCTACAAACAGATGACAGATGAAGTAGAGAGGGTTAAAAAAAAAAAAAAAAAAGATATTATGCCATCATTTAGCTAACATTTAATGAGATGCCCAAAGACTTCATCCAATGAATGCACAATTGATTCTCTTAGTAAACCTATTAAACCCCTTAATGGCATCCTGTTTGAAGCTGAGATTGCCACATGATCCATTAGTCCGAAGGGAGAAAAAATGTCATAAAGAAAAAAACCAGCATCCTCACATGCTTTACGGCCATATCACAGAATCACAGAATCACAGAATTTCTAGGTTGGAAGAGACCTCAAGATCATCGAGTCCAACCTCTGACCTAACACTAACAGTCCCCACTATGTCGGAGCCTCAGCGCGTGGTATCATTTGTACAGGTCGGAGTGCAATTTTAACAGTGTTTTGCATACCTTCGTGGAAGCAATTTTACTACAGCTTCCTTGCAATGCAAACACGTTCACTTTTATGCTGCCCTCTGCCAAACCCTGGCACCATTGCTCATCAGACCTCCAGGGTAAAAAGCCTGGTTTCTGCTTGTGTCTTTCTCAAACCTGATTTGCAGTATAAGCATCACTACGAACAAAATTATACAGCTCGGATATGTAAACCTACCCAATAAAGCTTATTGTTTAGAGTATATTGGAGTATGTGGGTGCCAAGAAATTCCTATAGGCTCCAGCCTTGTTTTTAAAGCTCTGCTTTGGTAGTGCACTTCGCTCCACTAAATCCGCAGAAGAGAAACCACAGACAAGGAGTTTCATGCAGTTTCAAACGAAGACTTCATATATTGCTTTAAAATAAATAATAATAAGAGCAACACACAGAGCAAGAATACACTGCTTCCCTAACACAACCCTGGCCTCTACAATAATGTGGAGCCACCAGAAGTGTGGAGATAGCTTGCATGCTCATGCCTTCTCCCGGAGAGTCCCCATCCTGCCAGGTGGAACACGGGCAGCTCTGACCTGGGACCTGCTCTGCAACCCCAACAAAGCAAAAAATAAAGAAATAAAAAAGTATCATTCAGAAAAGCAGCAGTGTCCTCGCAGCAAACCCTGCATGCTGGCGTGCCACACCTTGAACAACCTTCAGCAGCTGTTCTGAACACAGCTGCCTTTCTCTCCTGCTGAAAACAACACACACCTCCTTGTACAAACACAGTCCGAGGCCAATTGTCTTACAGTGTGCTTCCAGCCTCGCTTCCCAGCCTGGCAAAATACTCATTTCAGCCAAGAAAAAAAGTGGTAACACCTGCCCCGTGTGGACTGTAGCTGGGCAGCCTCTGGTTTCAGAAAGCCCTGGTGTGACGGGCACCCCACTGCACTGCTATAATTTAGACTTCTCTCCGTGTTTACCTACTCCCTTGTTTAAGCTGTAGATTCACTTCACCAAATATAATCACGATTACATTTCACTATATATAAAGTGTCATTGCTTAGCCCTTCCACATTTGGGAAAAAAAAATGATGTTAGGGAAAGGATGAAGCACTCTCAAAGAGCACAAGTCTCCAAGGCAAACCACTCGAGATAAAAGTGGCATTTTACTTACACTCTAACAACAGGGAAAGAAGAGTGAAGCACTAAAAGCCAGGTTTCTGACAGGGATGCATTAATGTGCTCCACTGCACCTCCATCTCGGATATTCTTTGGCTGAAAGAAACCCACGAATATTTTCTCCAGCGGCTCATGAATATCACGAATGTTCTGCCCTTATTTGCATGGAACCATTAAGTAAACTTGTTTGCCCAGAGGTTCTTGTGTACATACAGGAGATCCAAGCGAGGATTTTCTGCACACACCCTTAAGAAAACCCTCTTTTCAACTTGCTTTTTAAGAGGGTCAACTATATTCCAGGAACACAAGCACTGCAAACCAAAATTTGTAAAACACAGAAGATGCTGGAACTGGAGTTGCCAGGCAACCTCAGATAACCTCCTGCCCTTTTGCATACAAAGCGCAGGCTGTCACTATGGGATCCAACCCTATTTTTTTTCCACCAAACCACGGCATTCGGCGTGCCGGCAAT
Organism: Nettapus auritus; assembly: GCA_011076525.1. Taxonomy (NCBI): domain Eukaryota; kingdom Metazoa; phylum Chordata; class Aves; order Anseriformes; family Anatidae; genus Nettapus; species Nettapus auritus. The sequence continues at coordinate 6,291,852 of CM021767.1, forward strand.
GAATCGGGGCTGTGTGGAGAGGCAGGCTGTGATCTGCAGCGCACTCAGGCTCGTTCGTTGCAGGAGCTGGAAGGTGCAGAGTGGAGCAGATGGGAAACTGCAGGAAGAAAAAGAAGGGTCTTGTGGTTAAGCAGCCGAACAATGCCCTGGGGAACACGGGCTGTCACAGGAAAGCCCCTGAAGTCGCACCAGCCACCTTTTCCCAGGCGGTCACTCCTTGTGCACCCTATTTTCTCAGTGCTTGGTCCGAGGCACGTGGGGCTTGATTTGCAGAAGGACCAACGTTCGTCACAGTTGCAGGCGTGCAGCCAGAAATGCACTCTGGCTGTGCTATCCAGGCTGAGGGGCCTGGAAACTGAGGCTGCACATTTTTCAAACAGGGTGCAAAAATTAGCGGAAATCCTTATATTTACATTTTCTGCATTTCTGAAATGGGAACTGTAACACCATCATAACTGATCAGTATTTATGAGGGTTTTATGACAGTAAGATGGTTTGTATAATCTCCGCAGTAATAAATATTAAAATAGACCATGAAGAAATTTGTATTCAAAGCACGCTGAAAAAGAATGCTCAATAAGTGAGAATGAATGAAGACGACAAACTGCTTAACAGCACCCTTTCAACAAGCCCCTTATTATTCCGGGCAGTGAATGAAACAGAGACCGTGGGGGAGAGAAAACAAACACACAACCAGAGCCAAGCCAAGGGCGTAAAAGGAGCGCGCAGAGGAACCGCATCCAAGCTGGGCATGCCAAATGGGGGAGGCAGTGAGATGACAAAGGACAAGCCCCACTGACAGCTCCATGTCTGAAGGACAAAGCCCTGTGGAGCAGTGCACAGTGGGCTGCTGGAGAGCACATCCCCTTCAGATGGGAGATCACCAGCCAGGCTGCTCAGGAGCACTGTAAGCACTCGAAGTCGCACCCAAGCCCTTGGCTAAGAGATAATTCTTTGGCCCAGTTTGCATGTAAGTACGCTTGCAGCACTCAGACTCTGTCCTGGAGCTCTGCATGCTGCCCTGAGAACAAGGTGAGGGTTTGGATCTCCCTTAGGTGCTAGGAGAGCTGGTGGAGAGCTCTGCATGTTGCTCTGCAAGCACAGGGTTGCAAGGAACACACAAAAAAAGGGAAAAACCCGAGGTCACGTCCTGGTGCTGGGGCACAGCATCATACTCCTGCTCTCAACCGGTGTGGGCTGCAGCTGTTCATAGGCAAGCTGCCCCCACAAACATCTACCTCACCTTCAGCTGCAAAAGCTCTCTTCCAAAATGCCCTGGCTAAGAGAAGCGGTGCCCAAAGCCTCCTCTCCCCCCGCTGCAGACAGAAGGTTTAGGTCCTTGAAACCGATCTGTTTGTCCGCCGTGGTTCAGAGCCTTGCTCTTAGCTCAGGGTATTGTCTTCCTCCTGTTTACTCTTCCCTGCCGTCCCCTAAGCTCGATTCAACGTGTTTGCAGAGGAAAGTGTTATGACCCAAAGCAGCTAGGTCACAAACAATATTCAGGTAATTATGGCATTTCAGTGCTCTTGGATCACTGCTTATCAGCACCAGACCTGTCACAGGTTGTGTCTGGCATGCTTAAACTTGTAAAACTTCTGCTCTGAAACTCTATGCTTGTTTAACGCAGCTTTTAAAAAGCCACATGTTTAAAGAGGCTTTATTTGTCCTTTCACTTATATCTCGCATTCATCTTACCCTGAGAGTTTCGATTTAACCAAGCAGGTCACTGTCACCCAGCAGCCAGCACTGAGTTCGATGACATCCACTCGAGTACTTTTCCCCCAGTGTAAAGGGAGGAGCTGCCTCTCTCCCCTGGTTCTTTTTCCTAGAAAACGAGGGCTGAGCCAGCAGCTTGCCCAGCTGCCCTGAACTGAACACAGCAGCAAGGGTTTTTTTTACCCATACTGTTCGTCCAGGGGGTTGTTGTCAAGCCACCATTTAATCATGATTCATTTCAGAGCCTGGGTGGGATTTACCTCGCCAAACTTCAGGCCCACAAACCTGAAGACCACAGTGGGAGAAAAAAAAAACAGACATTTTAGTACACATGGAAGTCTACTGGATTCCGTCATTATCTTTTCTCCTGTTGTGGAAAGAGTAAGAGAGTAACGACAGCACACGAACCAACAGCTCTTCTTCAAGTCCTCACAACAGCAGGTACCATAAAAGCCAGTTCTGCCAAGCGTCACGTTTGTTCTCATTATATAATCAAGATATTTGTAGGCAGACACAGGTTCCAGTGTAATTAAGTTTGATCAAGCTCGAGCTTATCCCAGGCAGTCGTACTTGATAGCAGCCTCTAAGCACCACGCTGGTATTTATTGGGAAACGCAGGCGCTCCATTTCCATAAAAGCAGGCGGCTTAAAGTTAGCTGTAGATAATTCAAAATGACTGCTTAGAGCAGAAATGTAATTTTCTGAAAGGGGTTATTGGTTTGAAAATGATGCGTTGCACTCATGATCTGTCATGCCTCATTACTTCAGACCAAATAAGTCGGGCTAGCATAACTCGATCCATTAGAGGCTCTTCAATGCTGACTTCTTTTAAGATGCTGCCTTCCAGGCTGAACTCTTAAAAAAAAAGTCATTATCAAACTAATTTTCTCAAGTCCTGTGGCATATTTACAGGTTAAATTGAAAGATTTTTTTTTTTTTTTTTTTTAATAATAGCACTTAAAGCACAGCTCCACTTTTGAGAGTGATTCAATAGAAATGGAATCAATTTGACTTGAAGTTTACTGCCTGTAAGCATTCAAATATCACTCCACAGGCTGAAAGAAACAGTTATTAGAGCAGCCCTGCATATTCAATGAAGGTTCAGAAGCTGTCAGAGAATTTATTCTAATTCCAGCAGTAATTTGCCAGTATCTCATTTGGTTAGGCTGGTGCAAACTAAATGGAGGGAGAGAGGATCACTGCTTTGCATCGGTGGAGCCAAGCCATGTCTGAACGCAAGGAAAATTTGCTCTTTCCATTTGGATCTGCCCATCTAACTCCACCTAGTATTGTTTGGCTACTCAGATTACAATGCCACAATCTCCAATAGCTTTCCGTTGGTGCAGTTTATTGCAATTAAATTGTCAGGAATGTGACCACGGATACGAGAAGGACGAGAATTCAGATCCTTTGGTCCAGTATGGTCACGGTAAAAAAGCAATTTTGTCACTAAAAGGAGGTTTTAGACGATCATTGTGGCTTAAGAGAACTTTTTACTTTTAAAAGTGGGACTATATTTCCAGCATTTATTAACCAAATTAAGCAAATGAAATTTAAATTATGCTTTCATTGTCTTATTAACATATTAATGAATACACATCAGTGAGTTGAACTAAAAATATATCACAGATTTGCATGTCTGATTATCTTTGTGGAGTTTTGCAACTCACAGTTTGAAAGGAGGACAGAAAAAAGTTGTGTCAACGTCTCTGCAAAATTACAGCTTACAGAGCTTTCCTAATCAAAGGGTTGTTTAGTATCTTTTATAAGTTAAAATGAGAACCTCTTTCTGATTGAAGAGGACTTGTTCTTGGAATTATGCTCAAAGCAGTCATTTCCAGAACTTTTGAAGCGGTAAATGAGAATATTTTAACCCAAAGCACCCCCAGTGCACTCCTCTCAACTACCTTTTTTCAGAGAAATGCAGGCAGACTTGTGCTTTAGCACGCCGCCCCAGTAGTATTCTTGAAACAAGCAAAAAGGAGAAAAAAATGAATACACAAGGAAACAGGGAAAGCTATTTTGATGATGAAATTGTTGGGAGCAATCAGCTTGTGATCACCAAATTAATAAAAAAAAAGTATTTGTTAAAGCTGCGACTACTGAGTTAAGACTTGCATGGCTATTCAGCTCTGCTCCTTGCTGCTTCTATGCTTCTCGTATCACTACACAAATCAGCAGTCTGTGGTTCAGCCCGCCATACTTCCCCCAACACTGGAGGAAATAATTGGAGAATAGACAATAATAAATAGGACTGAAATACTTGATAACCATCGTGGATGTAATGAACTGAGAAATATCCTAGAAACAAAGTAAACTAACGCTGTTGTCTCAAATACCACAATTCCACTGCTAATGCAACCTTACCAGGTTTCCACCTCCAGGTACCATTTCAGATCATTTCCAACCCTGACACCTTTTCCATACTTCTCCAGATCAAATCTGCAATACCGAACACGCCCGTCGGCCATGTCTCTCATTTTCTATCAGACACCTGCATTCTTAGAAGAAAGGCTGGCACTACTGGAGGATATCCTTTGTGCTCAAAGCAAGCTGATGTACTTTTCATGTTCAAGAGAATCCTAGCAAGTATTTAAAATGGTTGGTCCTTTGAACATACGAGTTCAAAAGAACGTTTTTTAAAAAGATGGCAGAGTTCTCAATTTCTTTTGCTCAGTTGTGCTCTTACCCTGACCTCTCAGCAAATTGATGCTCACCAAAAATAGTTTTAGGGAAAAAAAAAAAAAAAAAGGATGGGGAGGGAACAAAATATTTTAATTTGAGCTGGACTCACTCAACCGTTTCACTTTCAACTCTGTAAATGCGTAACTAGTGGGGTAGCACAATGGTGAGAACAGGTAGCAAGGAACAGGAACGCCAAGTCCATGATGCTGCAAGAAAAAACTAACTTGAAAGTCCTACCTGAGGTTGGCACGTGTTTTCCAGTGGTAGTTTTCTTTCCTTGCTTCCTTTTGGTCAATGTTATTAGCAAAGTGAAGCAGAGGCCAGCGTACTCAGGTACACAAAGACAAATCCGTTTAATATGCACACAGAAATGAGGTAAGGGAGTCTGCAAATGCAGACAAAGTATTGGAGCTTCTTCAGTGCAAACTCCCACCAGCCATCTGCTAAAAATCCCGACCTATACAACGTGGAAGTCGGTGTCTGCCAAAAGAGCCTTGCTTCCTGCAGTTTTACCCCACTCCCTTGGGAAGGGGCAAAAGCTTCTCCCAAAGTTTTTTTTTTTCCTGGCATCTAGGATAATCTAGGTATCACTGTTAATATTATGCACGGATTGCAGTAACAACATCCGCAGAAGAAATGAGAGTTTGCCTTTATAGAGACATGGCACTAGTCTTCCAAGCATTTCACGTGTTGATTAACTACATTTCCGTACGGGGAGCCGCTAATACTTCAGCATCAATGCTCAGTTACTGATTGCCGAGGACAGTTCTGTATACCAACAATTTCCAGCAGCTGCAACTCAAATCCTTCAGTTAGCAATTTTATAACAGGAATGATAAGGAAAAAAAAAAAAAAAAAAGAAAAAAGAAAAAAGAAAATAGCAGTGATGTTTATCTTTTTTCCTCCATTTTTAACTAGGACAAGACAGATGACTAGAGGCACTGAAGGGACAGAAAGCCACAGCTTGCTAGAAATTAGAAGATAAATATCTCCTCAACAAAAAGATTGGGCTGTGAGAACTGCCTACGAATCGCATTCTCCTGCCGCCCATGCCTTATGCTGCCTGGTTTATTAATAGAAGGCCTCGCCACGTGGCAATTCAAATTGTGAGTAAAGGTGAAAAAGCAAAGCTGCTGGCAGATAACATACAAGCTGCTCAAAGAAATGACACAGGCTCACTCTTCCCTCAAAAAAACTAAAACATTCGGAGAAGTTCAGCAAGTTTAATTGTACAGTTCGGAGTGATTTTGCCTTGCTGTTGTGCACTTTTTTTGTTGGATCAACTCTTGCACAGCCAAAGCTGGACTCCAGCTTTTTTAAAGAATGTGTGTGTGTGTGTATAAACAGAATAAAAACTATTCAGAGGATTAAGCAGCAAAGAAGGGTATGAATTACAAGTATTTCACCCCAATTACGTGCCAGCTTTCCAATTTTATATCTTCTGATACTTTCTCCTGCAGCAGCTCTTCCTAATTAAAATAAATGAAGAACTTGTTCTTATTTACATCTCTGTACACTAATGTACAGGGATCTCAAGAGAGACCATGACAAACCTGGAAGGATCTCCAAAGAGCTTTTCAGCAGCAATGTGGCATACTGTCAAGAGTGGGAAAGCTGGCCAACTGGCAAAAACAACAATTTTAAATGTACTTGGCCAGGCTAGGCCTGTAAAAACAAGATGCTTTGTCAGCCAGTGCAATGGGCACTTACGTTCATAACAACTCCTTTTTTTGCTGAGTTTTCTAAGAACGAATCACTTGTTGTTGTTGACATCCGAGTGCTCTGAAGAGTGCAGATGGCCAGCAACACTGAACACAATACACTAAGACACAAAGAAGCCAGTTGCTTTGCTGTATAAAGGCCATCCGGCAAAAATTCCAGTCCCCTTTTTTTATTTCCTTTTCTTATTTTATTTTATTTTTTATTTTCTGGTGTGTTTCAAGAAAAACTTTCGACTTTGATTAAGAACAAGCTAGTGGAGATCACAAATTTTGGTCCTTCGACCATGTTCCCCTTTGAAAAAGAACCTGTGTCACAGAACACATTCACCCCAAAACCACATGCTGCTTGTTCTACAGAAGGTGGGCAGAGCCAAACCTGATTACCAACCTCCTTTAGTCACCCCTGGGAGGTCTTAAACCAGCAAATGATCTCTCTGGACGTCAACAGGTGATGGACACCATCTTTGCACTGTAAGCTGCTTTTAGTAAGCCAAGAATCAATGGCACGGGCCAAGCATTGGTCATGCAGCCACAAGGTGCCAGTCTGCATGCTGCATTTTGTGCTTTAACTTGTGTATTTGCAAACAGTCTCTATACAGCTCTGTGTCTTGTAGTGAAGGAACGACAGTGGAGACACCTGCTATTAGTTACATGACAGCAGTAGTCCAAGATTCTTGTTTAAGCTGCTCTGTCAATCTGCCTCAAACCAAACAAGACATTTGGTGATGGGGGGATATGCAATTTATGGTCTCTGAATTAACGTAAATTGCTGAGGAAACACCAAGGAAGCTCACAGCCATCCTCTGTGCTCATTACTGACACAGGAACCCTTGTTGCATGCATGAAGTACAAAAGCAACAGAAACACTGGCTCAAACTTCCATGTGAGGTTCAGAGAATAGAGAAGGAACCAAAATGCGTACAGCGACTGAATTAAAGAGCACTAAACCTTCTGTTTCAACCCAAAAATACTCAGGAAGGTTGTAGCATAGATTCCAACTGCATGTCTGACTCCAGTGACTTTATCCTGCTCAGAGCAGGACTTTCATAACCATACGACCAGGTGAGCTTTAGTTCAGTCCCGAAGATCTCAAAGCATTCAATGCCATAAGGTAACGTATCCCAGCCCTGCAGGAATAGCACGTAAAAGGTTGCAAGACCACAGCAATGCTTTTGGTACGGAGCAAAAATGAGATTTAAGGGCTGTAAGCTGAGGGCACGGTGCCAAAGGAGTACCTACCTGGTCTGGCAGAATGTAGCTGGAAGACAGGCAGGGTGACAATTTGCAGAAAAACCATGAGCAGAAAAACCATGAGCAGATGGAGAGAAAACAGGGAGGATGAGAAGAAGGAAAGTTCTTCTAACTAAACATAAATGTGTAGCACCAATTCCAGAAGAAGGTGTAGCTGAGTGATAAAATGAATTTGCTGAAAACATTTTTCAACAGCCACATCTACTGAATCCAGCTGCCCCCTTCCTGGGCTCACCATAGTTTGTATTCCAAGGTAAAGTATTTCAAGGTTGAAAGGCATTAAATATGTGTCATGACTATAACATTTATCTTTATACAGGTAACATTCAATTAATCCAGAATTCCAAACACAATATCCTAAACTTGGCTCCTAGCAACAATATTTGTCTCACTTAAGTTGTTCTATTTAAGTACTTCAGCAAATCTAGTTCCAGAGTAAGAACAGCTGACAAGAAATGTATGTGAGTGGACACATGTGTACACATAGCACAAATAAACAAGGATCAAAACTGTAAGTACCACTAACTGTAAAATATATCAAGAGTTACTCAACGTTAGGAACATTGCTTGCTTCATGTAGGATGAACAGATGAGGTACACACCAAAATATAGTCAAATATATGCAGTATAAAAGCTGGACAGTTATTTAACTACTCTCTCAATTTAATGCTCTTATCTCTCATTTACCAAATTTCACTTCGCTTTCAGGAGAAGGTGACAAAAATCGGACTGATGAAGCAGAGAACTACAGAGGGTACCCCGCAGAGGATTAAGAAATAACCGAGTTAAGTAAGCCAACTGTGCTCCAGTTTTCTCCGTGCCAAGTGACCCATTGCCCTTTATGGTTTTTATTTGCTTTTCGCCGTGCCGCGTTATGTAACTGTTCCCTCCAGCTCCTGGATTCCCAAGGTGAACAACAGCTCAAGTGATTACATTCGTCCTGGTCGCAAAGGTGATTTTTTTTTTTTTTTCCACCGGCTTCTACTTACCAGATTTTGTATTTTTAATCACATAAAAATATCAAGCCCGGTGCGGTTAAAGTGATCGATTCAGACTCTGCACTTCCCCACTTCTGGCAGGAACAAGGCTCCAATAACGTTAACCACTACAGAGATTAAAACGGGCTAAGGCTGGAAAGGAGAAACGGTTTGGTGGCTGCTCTTCCTTCCCCTTTGCAGGCCGCACTGCCCTTGTTTTGCAGTGAGGGTATCTAGAGCTGCGTTTTTATCTCAGTAGGCATCTCTTCTGGTGTCCTGCAAAAAGTGATCTGTCTTCTTAGGACACATCCTACACAAAAAGGACTGCAAATCCACCTCCTGAAGTTATTTCCAGCAACAGCTACGAAGCAGCCCAACCTTGCACTTCATTTCCAGAGACAAAAAGCCAGTGCAGACACAATCCCTCCTTCCCCACAGCATGGGTTTACTCATGACTTCTTCCTAATCTGATCTTGCTTCATCAGGAAAAGCTATTGCTGGAGATAACCACAGCCTGAGCAAACCAAGACTCGTGCTTACAAAAACATGCACAACACCAGCAGACCCTCAGTGGTATTCCATCCGTAATCCTGGCAAGGTAATGAGATTTGGAGAAGCTAAATCCTAAGATTTTTATTACGCTGTGAAAGCATGTTCAGTTTTAATATTGGTGAATGTGTATGAATTCAGCTTACCATTTGTTTATAGCACAGTTGATGCAATTTTTCCTCTAAACATCTGTAGAATACACACAAGGGACAAGTCAAAAACAGCTTTGGTGGCCCAAAAGAGTAGTTTGGGACCTACCTCATTATTTCCCAAAACAGCAAAAGAAGTTTTCATAGTTATGCAAACTAAAAGGTGATCAAATTTCAAGCTTCAAAGTAAATTTTTGATCTTCAAAAACTGAAAAATTTTGACCTTCCACCTCCCACCTAATAGCACATGACAACTGTCTACGGTTATTTTGAATTCTCTGCTTCTCTCTGAATTATTAGGGTTTGGACCCAGCCATTAGCAGAGAACAGATTTGATATAGCTCAGGTAAATCCTGAGTTAACAGTTACTTTTTCAGCATCTGCTAAGTTCTTGCACTGGCACAGGACTAGTTCATCTAAGTCCTTTAATCAGAAAGCATTTATCTCATTGGTGAGAATTTAAAGTGACATTCAAAATATGAATAGATTTTCTATTTATCAAAATCTGTAATTAATGTTGGCCTGTTATTTAAAAAAAAAATGCTTGTTTTATAATGAGGATACTTCATACTTCAGAGAAAAGGTATGGGATGTGAGACTGCTCTTTGCCCTTGAGTTTGTAAGAAACTGTTCCAATTTCATAACATGCTGTGGTTGTACAGTCATACTCACCAGCAGTATTCATGCATACCATTAATTAAGTTTTATGACACTGCTGTCAGATAGATACAACTGTTTTAAAATCAGGAAAAAGAAGAAAAAGAGAAAAAAAAAATATTTGCAGATCTTTATGTTTGTACTTGACACAAGGTATTGAGGGAAAAAACCTCTAATCCATAATCCTGATGCAATTTCCTCAAGTCTTTCTGGGAAGAATCCTGCAGCAGAATACCAAGCTTGATGTCAAAGCAGCACAGAAAATGGTATTTGCTCATAAAACGTTCTTGACTTCCTAGAAAACTCCAATAACAGTGCTACTACATGGACCACCAGTAAATTCAACGCTGAAAAGAAAAGAATATGAAAATACCCACTCTGTGAATTAGTCCAACTGTAAAAGCCAAGAGCAATAATCATGCTGATCTATCACTTGATCACTCTCAGATATGAAGCTGCAAAACATATAACGTTACAAGGAAGTAAAAGTTAATTGTTTTGTCCAGCCCTTTAATGCTCAGAATGAAGAGAATGGAAAAAATCATGACCTCCTTAAAAATCTGTCTTTCAGAGTCCTCACACTGGCCAGGTCTATTGCTCGTGACAATAAAGCACTCGAACGCACCGTTTGCTCGCAGCGTTTTTGCCCTCAGCTGTGCAATCAGTCTGTGCAATCAGTCTTCAGCGTTACCTAAAGCCTTCTGTCTCTGTTGAGTAACAGAAAACATGCACGCTGCTCTCCGGTTTTCTGTACAGCATATGATTGTCAGAGAAGCATCAGCAGAGCAGCCCCGGCATTTCTGATACAAGCAGTCTGCTTCAGTGCCTGTCTGCTTAGCCAGCGGGCCTAAGTGACAGGTATGCACGATGAGTGACAATTGCTGGGTAAAATATTCCTATTGCTATTGATTTCCAATTGTACATGGACAATAACAAGGACTGCCAACAAATCAGAGCAGAATACCAGTGGGAAGAAAACAGTCCCAAGGGCACATCTAACAGGAACACAAAGTCCGTAGTCCATAAAACAAATTTAAATACACCTTAATACCAAGCCGAAGTGCAAAAACAATATATATATATTTTTCTCTCCTATCAATGACAAGGTCAGATATAAATCTGTGACTTGAAAGGGAACACCATCACTGCAGGTAACCTGACGTGGTGTGGCAGCCAAGGTACACCGTATGGAGCAGTGTTAATCCAGCGGGGTGGGAAGGACGTGAGAAGGGCGGCTCTCCAGCTCACCTCTCCATCCCTCCCAGCAGATTCGTGTCCGGCTGAAATTTCATACAGAAACTCTCAGAGAGGGAGAACAGGATCGGAAGGACATTAAGAAGGGGGCAGGGAGCTATAGAAGTCGGCAAGGTACAAAGATAGAGATGGCTAAAAGCATTGTGCAAAAATCAGACGGGCTGTTCAAAAGGAAAGAAATGACTGGCAGTGATGAGTGCCAAATATCACGAACTGATAAAGGAAAACGCAGGCTAAAGTGCAACTATTTAAGGATTTCTTTTAGTCGGATTGTTCAAGAAAAGGAGCTTTCAAAGTAGAGCATTCATCACGGCAAGTACATTCATCTCCTTTTAACCAGGACGTATACAGAATATATAACCAATATAAAGGAGACTTCAAACGTCACTCTGAAATCTTCCCTGAAGAAGGGTTCAAACTGCAAGTTACACATCTTAAAAAAAATCCCCAAGTTCTGGAGCGCCAATATTACTGAATGTTTCTCATCAGAAGTGTCTTTAAGTGCACTAAGGTTTCAGTTTTCTTCTACAAGATGGTAAAAGTCAATTCATACAAGTTAGAATTAATTCTCAAAACCAAAAAAAATATATATTTTCCACCAGAAAACATTCATAAGATTTGACATACTTAATGTAAACTTTGTCTATTTATGAACCAGTCACTTAATACTGTCCCTTTCTAGCCACATTACGTCTTACATATATATTTTCTTTCTTTCCATCATGGAAGAATTGACTGATTAAAGTTCAGATGTGGCGAGCAGAAAGCAAGGTTACTTATTGAAGCAGGAGGAACAGACACTCCCCAGAGTGTCAGTCCAGACAGAGACACCGAGAAGAATCAAAGTGACTTTAAAGTCTGGAAAGGTACATTTTATACCGAACACATCTTGGGTTCTGTTGAAACATATGAAATATTAATGCCAATTCACTACACATCAATGCACTTGTATACTCCCCTGTTATCAAGTGTCCAAATGAAAACTGTCTATTCAGAATACTGTATTCCCGAATTATCAGCCGGCTTTCTTCTACAAATCCAAGAGATCTTCACTGTTCACCAAATTACACCTGTGATTGACAGTTTTTACCTTTCAGAAACGATGTTCTCTCTCTGTCAAGTTTCAGGAAGGCAGTAGCGTACCTATTTTTTATGTGCTACAGAACTTGGTATTTAGAACAGATATAAATGTGCTAACAATCAGGAGTACATAAAAAGGCTATAAAACCTGACAAAAAGAGTTTCAAATCTGGGGGCTGGATCCAGCATGCAAGAACAAGCTGTTCAACCTGTAGTAGTAGTATCCACTTCCATCCTCCCAGGAGTCCCAGGCATGCATGGGAAGAGGTTGAGAGCTCGATGAACTAACCTTGCAAACCACTTGCTGCTATTTTCGGTCCTGAGGGTCCCCCAACTGCCCTGTCTCAGCCCATCATGTGACAGTGTAGCCTGCTGAAAGCTTTCTTTTAATCAGAGAACCTATTTAACCCTAAGCTAAAGGTTATGCAAAACAACAGCTCCTTAAAAAATAAAAATAAAAAAAAAAATGACTCAAGTGGTGATAACCCTAATTATTCCATGATTATTTCCTTAAGTACCAGTCTCTAATACCCTTATTTGCACCAAATGTCAGACTTACTGACAGCTCGCTACTGCCCTGTCTTCAGCCAAGGAGGTAAAAGTTAAATCCACTGGTTGTTCAAAAAACACATTCACACAACTGCTTTTCGTGGTATGTTTGAAATACGAAACCACACTGCTAAAATAGTTCTTTCTGGTTCTGTCGTAGGGCTTTTTGTTACGAGAAACAACAAGATCTCAGAAGCATCTACTCTTGCTTCATCTTGCTTCATCTTCACATCCCCTTTCTCTGCACAGAGTGGAAGAATTACAAACATACTTGCTGTTTGATGTTACTGTAATAAGGCATTCCTGGGGGAAACAATCTCAAAACAGGAGGCAATACCTACATAACTCCTTTAAGAAATACAACCATGGTTCTGAGTTTAGGTGGAATTTTTGTTTTGGTTTGGTTCTTTGTTTTTAAATATATATGGGTATTTTATTTTTCACACTTGCTCACTAATGTACTCACTCTAATCTACTCATATAACCTTTGTTTTCCCCGCTTTTCGACTTGTTACTAATGGAAAATAATTGTTTCTCAAGACACTGAGCAGAAAACTCCACTTCTCTTGAGGCTGGGAAAAAACTAAAAACATACACCATTACTGTGTTGTTGGTCACTGCACAGACACACTGGGGGAAGTTGGAGGAGGATCAGCACTTAAGAAGGGTAAGCTTTCAAAGGCAGAGGAAAAGAGAACTAAAAAAGTACTTTCAACAACATATACCACCACAGCAGGATCCCAGTTCACTTGTGCTTTCATTCCAGCCTTGGTAGAGCCACACAGTTCCATTTAAATCATTGAGTCTGCATGGGGATACTCCACATGCCTAATACAAGTACTACTTTGCTATAAGCTATCAAAATATTACAGAATCAAAGTGAACTTCCTCAGTGTTAACTATCAACATCAAAACCCCACAGTATGCTCATAGTATGGCATGCAGTGCCTACAGTGAAGAAATTAATTTTTACAATCCACTAACATGTTGAAGAGGAAGAATATACCAAATTTGAACATGGGAAGCCATGCCTTTAGTTGTATGTTCACATTAAATTTACAGATTGAAATGAAATGCAGTGTTCGGCATTGATAATTCTCTCTCTTTCAGGCAGTTAAGACCAGATCGCGTAATGCAAACTGTAATAAAGATAATAATAATAAAGATTGTAAGATAAAAAAAAATACTATGTGAAATAAAGGGGAGTCTTTCCCATCCTTGGTCCTAAAATGCAAAGAATGCTCAATCATTTATAATGTGAACTTCACTCTTCTTCTGTTTCTACTTAGCAGATATTACCCAATTTTGTTATTTGATTAGTTAAAAAAAAAAAAACTCGCAGTGCATGGAATACAAATATAATTATAATATAATTGCTAGTATGGCTGATTTTATGTTTGATTTCAATGTCTTCAGATTTTCCAAGCTTGAAGTAGAGAGACCTCAACACACACATCAGCAAAAATTGCATTAATCTCACAGAATATATCTCTGCGTCCAAAGAGGGACCACAAGTTCAAGTACATTAAGGTTAAAAAAAAAAAAAAAAAAAAGTACTGATTTGATTTGGATGCAGTAAATTCAGCAATGTAAATTGTCTCAACGCATACATAGCTAAATCAGGTTTACATAATTTACAAAAGAAAGCTTACCTGACCATTTTTTCCCAGTTCCATTTCTACTATTGCAACCGGAGTATTTATCTGGTCAATGTGTCTCGACTGTGACTTCAGATCCACTCTCCAGTTCATGTTTTTCAAGACGTTATCCCAACGGCTTTGATTAATCAGGCTCTCGTGGATCTTTACTCGGTGGTTCTTCCAAAATTTTGCGAGGACTGCAGCTTGATCAGATGTGATGCCACCTTGTTTTTTGGTTTGGGCAGTGAGAAAAGCCTCCAGCTGATTCAAATCCATGTCTGCTGAAGCAATAGACTGTAGGGAAAATTAGAGGAGAAAAAGGGAAAAGCTTGCTCAAAAGTACTTTTTAAAACTGAACGGTCCACCAAAAGGTCGTATCTATAGGGTTTTGCAAATATCAGACTTTAAAGGAATAGTGCAAACAAAACTCAGTTATAGAAGTAACATGACAACTTGTATTACAACTCATTTTGCCTACACCACTTATCCCACACTTCTGCCCCAGGACAGCTGGAAGGTAATGGATCTCTAACAGTAGGAAGGAAGCTGGGAATGCCTTTGGGAATGCAACACAGGATAGCAAGGAAGCTTTTCACTGTCAGCTTGGCCCTTTTCCCCAGTACGCCCCAGGCATACCAACTGGTCTGTACTGGGTAGCTGGGACGGGCATCCAGAACAGTACTGCTGTCCTGATGGTCTGTTGTACAGGAAAGCAATTGTAAAAATGTAATTGTATCAGCTGTAATTGTAAAAATCTCAAAATGTCAAAAATGCAGCCGCAGCTTCTTCTGAAGCATGGGTGGACTCTGCTACAGTAAATGCCATATGTGTGTTTTGCAAAGGGATTGCAAGGAGTGAAGCAACAGAAACAGTTCTTCCAAAACCCATTTTATTTAACAGACATCCACTTTTTCCACTGATCTTCCTAAAAGTGGTAATCCTACAGCCTTAAATTTGCATCACCTAACTGGTAACGTTCACTAAATATGTCTCTGAAGGGAGGAGAAGACAGGATGTGAAGGGAGGAAACTCACTAAGTTTCCCCACTGTAATTTCAAGCAGACACTTCTGTTTCATCCTCACCCAAAACGGACGCGACTTATCCATGCAGTCTTCAAGCACACGTGAATGCAGAGAGCAGCAAAGCAACGTGAGTCTAAAATCCTTGCAATTTGTACCCATTTTTCTTGACACTGTATTCCTACTACAGCACACTATACGTTACCAGTGCCAGACACAGAAGGAACAAAGCCCTCTGGTCTGAAATGTCCCCTGGTTTAACACCTTCACCACTTCCCAAGACAAAACGTAATACATCTGTGCCTTTGAAAACTGCTGCTCGAAAGGAGGCCTAGCGCTCATCCGCACATGGCGCTGAGGGAAGCGGCCATCTTGCTCCCAAAGCCTTGGACTCCCCACAGATACATACAAGATCTGCTGCTTCTCCCCATTGATGGTCTACATTTGTCAGCAGACTGCAAAGCACACGATCTTAGTCACATCAAGAGTGGCCTGAAATACAACAGCAGATAAAAAAGAACAACAAAAACCCACACAAGAACTAGTCCTGGACAAAGAGCTCGCACGTTGTGCAAGTGATGGAGAACAGAAGCAGGAGGTTTCCTGCGTCAAAGCAAGTGAAGCCAACAACCACCTCCACAAATGCACCACATCCTTCTTAACCTGAGTTTTTTCAAGAGAAAATATAAAATTAAAACAGAAAGAGCTGCCCCCACCCTCCAAAAAACAACACGCAGCTTGTGATCTGCAACAGAATTCAGCCTTTTATCATCCAGAGCATAAGAGTTTTCTCCTGAAACTTTTGTACTATTTTGTTTAGGAGGGAAGCTCTGCCTTCCCTAAGTCTCATGATGGATTGGCTGCCATCTGTTACATGATTAAGAAAATAAATGGCAATCCATACTAGAAGTAACTGCTCTGCTGTATCAGGATTCCAGCTTAATCGGAGCTCTGGTAATTTATTTTAAGATGTGGGATGTCTAGTGTGCCGTTGTCTTTTTCAATTCATGGTATCTGTGCATCGATTGCTTTTCATCATGAAGATATTTACCTGGAGGCACATTCAACTCTAATTATCTTTTAAGTGAAAAAAAACACTTTTACTTTCTGTTTTAAAAGAACTGTTTAGACTCACATTCCTTTCATACATACAGGTCTTTCACGAAGAGGACCATCTTTTACAGCAGTGTGAAATATGTTCCCTTTTAATATTTGTCATATCAGTGAATTTGTGCAAGGACCTGTTCGTGTGTTCTCTGACACCTACCACCCTTCACCATTTTGTGCAGGTTTACGTGAATGGAAGAAGAAACAGGATGACCTACCAACCCCAAACCCCATCACCTTATGTACATAGAGTCAAGACCAAGATGAGATTTGGAGTTTCCCCTCAGTTTAGCTGTGCAGAAAATCGTCTTCTATTTTATTCCTACACAGAAGCCAAAGACATAAAGTACGTCCTCTGCACTGCAAGAAGCGAAGGTGTAATAAATTAAATGTGATTCCAATGCAGATTCACATGTGGATCAAATAACCAGGTAATCCTTTTCTATTATTGATTTTATAACTTTCAAATGTTTCACATATGTAATTGGTGGTTTGTTTTTTAAATCTCATCCCCTTCACAACTCTTTTTTGTAGGACACAGCAAAATTTCTGGCAATAATTTGCTAAGCTCATAAAAAACAAAAAAGGTCCTTATTGTGCTTGACACATGATATAAATCTGACTTCTAAGTGTAGCTCAAAGAGGAAGCTTACAACCAAACTTGCAGTTTTAAGCATAAAGAAGACAAAAAATATTACTAGGGCTTGTACAGGAAAATTAAGCTTGCCTGTTTGGCAAAGATTATCAGACTGGTGGTTAAGATTCTCTACGAGTTACATTTAAAACCTGTGTGTGTTCATGCAGAATAAGCACCCTGATATAGCTTGCTAACAAAAGGCTATCGCACCAAACAGAGGAAGGAAACCATGTGTCACAATTAGCAATCGTTTACATCTCTTTCTCTTGCAGATAAGGTGCGTATTTACATGCAATACAGATCACTTAATATTGTGGATGTACGTAGCTAGAAACCACAAGGTAACTACCATACTGAATTTTCGTGGAACAAACATCATATAGCCTGTGTTTTAAATAACACTGATACAGTCAGTCCATCATTCAGACTAGAATCTCTCTCAGCTTGCAAATAAGATTACTATCTCAAAGTTTCCTTTTTAAAAATATAAATGAAAAGAATATAAATTTTAATTGGAAGAGAACGCAAACAATGAGTTATACCTCCATATAACTGCACAAAGATATTACTGAAGGCATTTTCTTTGAAATTCACAAGAAAACCCAACAGCTATAAAGGTCTTCAAGCAACTAAAGAACAGCAACTCATTGTAATATTCTTCAAACTAGCTTGGAAACATTTAATTCTGGCACAGGAAACCAGACATAAATTACAAAGAATGAAAGAACAGTTAAGGGCTTCACTGATCTTCCATCTATTTTTTCTTGTACAACTTGTTTTTAAACAAGCACAGTTGTCCTCCTGTGAGTGCTCATATGAATGTTGACTGTTCATTCTGAATTCTGGACTTTAAGCTCGAGGAAATGTCTTAATTTAACTTGGCTAAAAATTATAGTTCTAGTTATATTCTGGACAGCATTACGAACAGTTTTTTCCATTATTTTTAACAATGCTCCTTTATTACATAGTCAGAATGCGAAATTACAGTGAATACACCTTATTGCTATTTCTAAGGATTAATTGAAAGTTAAAAAATGAGTGGTTCTTCTATGTTTATAACTAACATCAGATAAAATGCATCTGATTATAGGTCTCCCTCTCATGCTTTTTAAACACTGGGAGCTGAGGACGAGCGCTGAGCACCACCAGGACAGTGAGCAGCTGTAGTCCAGCTCCCACTGCAGTGCCAAGATCACACTGCCAGAGTAAACAACAGATACACCTTGGCACCATTACTGAAAACTCCTCGACACTCAGAGGTGTTGAAATCTGCTCTATCCACCCACTCCCACAGCTGAATCACTTTCAGCATTCGTTCACAAGGGATACAGACAGATCTTGAAGCGCAGGATCCACCGCAGCGCCGTGAGTCACTCCCTATCATCAGGGAGACATGTTAGGGTATTTCTAAGCTTTCAGATTCTGAGCTAAGTATATGCTACGTGGAGATCCTGCCTTCTTCCCCACCTAGTCTCTTCACAATAGGTGCAATTTTTGCAATATAACATTGTGGCCCGCTTTTTGTTTATAGACTGTCCCCATCTCAATCACGTATCAGGAAGTGTTGTGTTAGAAGCATGACACCAAGGGTAGATTTGTATTGGCTGTCACACATTATTTACTACTTCGAGACAAATCTTCAGCTAGCAAAGATTCCATTTACATTACTACAACTACTCATTCAAGTGACTAAGGCACCATGAAGTCTATTTTAAAAACCAGAGTCTGTAAGAGACCTTTTTTAGACATCAAAAGCTTCCTCACATTATATACTCTGAGATTTGTGAAAACATGCACTTTTTCCTGGGAAGCACAGCTAATGCACAGCAGACAGTGAGCAACCCGTGACAGCTTTACTTTCCAGAGACTGGGTAGGTGTTTATAAGCAACAAGAAACAGATGTGGTCTCAGGCTTTTCCTTGCATTCATCTTCAGTAGATACCCATTATCTCTTTGAATGTAATTCAGCCTATAAAAACATGACTTCAAATACTATTTCCTTAATGGAACAATATTTGATAATCTGGGGAGTTTTGTATTTGCTTAATTAGATCCATTAGACATGTGCTTTGGTACACAGAAAAGGAACACACTTAAAATCATTCTCTTCTGAGAAATAGAGCCTGACAAGCATGCAATACTAGTGAGAAACAACAATTGGCAAAATCCTCTGGGAAAAAGAGCACACTTCATTTCCAGAAATAAAACATGACTTGTCAACGATAATGGAAGAGCTCCAAGAGCTGGCCATGACAGTGTGTGCAGGCATTTTCTCATCCATCCAAGTGACTTAGGCAGCTTCTAGGGCCAATGGTAGCTTCAGGCAGGAGGGCTACAAGAGCATCTCTGCAGCCCTGTGCTTTCTGGACCCTCCTTCATAAGTATGTACTAAACAGCATTGCTCCAAGCGCTGCTGATGCATCCAGTCCCATAATAAAATGGCTATTCCCAGAGATGTCCCCCGGATATTAATGCAGCAGACTTTCCCACGTTTAAGACGATGGAAGTTTTGGACTAGTTGGTAGGCTGTGTCTCACAAACACTGCATGTCAGAGTCTATGAGCTCTCCTGAGAACTGGAATTTAAGACGAAATTAGATGCAACAGCCTGCATTGGAAACAGTGATCCGTCTTTCGAAAAAAAATAGACAACTAGAGGCCTGTCCACCTCACCAAATTCGTAATTCAGAAAACACAACTCACTTTAACAATACATTTATTCAAAGTACAAAGATTTTAATTAAAATTTAAGTCTTCATCCATGGGGTTTCTTTCATTCAAGCTCCATACTACATCCAATATTACTTGAGTTTGCTTTGCATTGAGCTGTAATACAGTCAAAGTGAACATTAAACCATTTGCTTACAGAAAAGAACTGACAATCATCAGGAGCATAATGTATTTTGTTTATAAACCCACTGTTTAATTTTTTCCTAGCGGGTATCAGAACTTCTGCAACATCTCCTTCTTACTCTAACCCGTAGAGCCTTTTGATTCATTGCCCAGGAGACACTAACCAAGTCAATGAACATCCAGTGGACACGTAAGTATTTTTAAGTCTGGGTTACCCTGACTTTTATTTACTGTCTTCTTGGACGGCACTCACAACACAGTAACGAAAAAATTATTAAACTGATACTGCAGATGGGAGAAAAAAAGCACATGCTCGTGATGAAGTTTCGGGCAAAATTACACCTTTCTTGCATTTCTAATCTTATTTAGCTTGATTTCACACAGACCTATCAAATGTGCACATGGAAGCTAAAATTCTTCTGAATGGATCATTGCCATGCTCCTCCATTTTCTCCTCCAAGGTTCCCACCAAGCAGAAACCCCTAAACCCAGTTTTTTTGTTTGTTTTTTTTTGATTTTTTTGCATATAAATTCACAAACTCCAATGTTCTCTGGTAAAATTTCTTTCTCATTTGAACATGAAACTCAGTAACAATTGGATAGCATATACGCAGCTATTTTCGGCCTAGCTTACAGCTGAATGCCAAAGAGATCTCAGTGTTAGTTTTTAAAACCTTCTGAAGTTACCCCAACATTTTTTCTCCAGCCTGTCCCTACCATTAGCCTGTATGTCTGCTAGAAGAGACAGTTTGGACTCGTAACTCCCTAATACGCCACTTCCTAAACTTATTTGCAGGAGGTGTCATTTTTCTGTGGTATGAAGGCTCGTTTGATGACAAAGGGAGGATGAAATGTTGATTAAAACAGGCAGCCACCACATGAAGTGCAACCTGAGCCATGCTCCTGTGGTCAGAGAGAACTTCCTGCAAACCTACAGCGCTGGGCTCAAAACAGCATCCCACCCCAGCCTAAAAAACATATCTGGCAGAAGGGAAACAGAGAATCATAGGGATTACTCTGTCTGGGCCTACTTAAAGATTCTGCCTGTGCTTACAGAACAAGAATAAAAATAAAAATACAACAAAACAAGCCCACCCACTAACATTAGTCATATCTAGATCTCTAAATGATGCCTGCATACTCAGATTATGAACAGATTATAAAAGCTTGGATTTTAAGCAATAAGCATAAAAAAGAAGCACCACCCCCTTCCTGAGTAATAGTTTCCAAATTACTTGTATTATTTAAAATAGAAAGAGGAAGAAACGCATAAGAGAAAAAAAGGCAATGGAAAGCACTTCTCAGAGAGCAGACAAGCACTGGATGGGCTTGAGAGAGGTAACAGGGAACTGAAAATATAAGGAAATGTTCTACTAATAGCAGATATTCATACATCTACAAGGGTCATAAAGGAGGATGAAAAATATGAATAAATTGATTCAATTGAGTACAGGCCAAGATGGACATAGTAAGCAAAAAAGTATTTCTAAATGAGCTCTGCTACCATTTTTCTCCCAACTTGAGTGAAATTCCTTGCTGTGGTTTAGAAAGCGTTTTGCCACATGGGGTGGAGGCAGAGAAACGTCACATTTCCAGCAGTTCTTAACATGCAGCCATGCTATGGACAAGTCTGGCAGGTTCAACCTTTTTCAAATAAATATGCATACACGTGTGCTCCCTGAGCTGTGCTTCAGCAGAGCCAAGTTACCTTCTTTAAGAATGTATAAACCTTTGCAGGTTACATTATTCAGTCCAAAATAGTTTCTTCTTCAGTCCACATAAAGGAGCCATATTCAGAAACAAGACTGTTCAACAAATGGAAGCCATTCAGTGCAGTAATGCTAAAGAGAGGAAAATTAAAAAGAAGAACAGATAGGGCAGAATAAATACCAGATGGTAAATACAGAGAAATTCACGGGCAGGAGCAAAAGAAGGAAAATAGACGGACAGATAGAGAGACAGTCCCGGAATTGGTGGCATGACCCGTCCTTCTCTGAAGACATCACATGATGGGCATTTTTTCTCCTCCTTTTTCCTCTTAAAATAAATGAGAACTGTGTTTATCAGGTTTCTACGATCATTCTGGGAAAATTACTTGCTGTCGTCGACTATTGCTTCATGTTTAATCTCATTTCACTTAGGAGAGTTAAAAATAGAAGTTGGATCAGCTCGTATTTTGAGGGCAAACGGAAAAAAAAGCCGTAGCCTTACCCTGCATGCAGTAACAGGGCAGGCATTAGCAGGGCTTATCGCAGTACTTTGCAGGCAGTGTTCTCGTAAGCAAAATCAGGGTCTGGGAACAAACAGCTGGAAAGCACCGCAGCCTGTCTCCGCCTTAGCTCCTACCCCTGCAGACACATTTCATAGCAGCAAAGCGACCGGCGCGTAGAGGAGACAAGTTTACAGACTAATCATTTTCAGGGGAAGCAGGCAGGAGTGCTTTACCATCTGGTCACTCGTCACGTATTTTGACAACTCGTGTTACATGCTGACGGGCTCGACAGGTGAGAGGTAAGCTTCCAGTCTCAGGATACCAGACAGCAGGTCGTCTCCTTGGCACGTACAACATGCTTGTTCCTCCTGTCAGCTCAGTGAAATACAAAACACACTCCCCAAAAACAAGAGCAGCCTTTGCAGTAGTTAACAGCTGAGCCTTTATGAGGGCAAGGGGGCAGCAGGTCAAACTGTTCATTGTAAGAGTCACAATTTCTCTGTAGGGGTCCCACTCCCCCAGCGGGGCTGGAAAACACCGCTGGAGCCTGGGAGCAAAGCCCAGGCTGGGATGCTCAGCAGAAACCTTTCCTCGCTTTCCCATAAAGATTTAAATACCATTTGCTGTAGCAAAAATGCTCTTAGAACTAAATCTAATAAAAGTTTTGGAAAAAGAAAAAAAAAAGTTCAAGACTAAATACCCATCTTAAAGCATTTTCCAGTGGAATCGCATTAAATCTTTATGACTGTAATTACCCCAGAGGGAATTCGCCACTTCAATCACATTAGCATCAAGTCATCTATCGGTAGAGCAAGCCAAGTAATCGGGTTTTCCAGCAAATCTGTAGGAACAACTCTCCTCTTCTTTGCCTCCACAGACAGCTTGCATTGCTCTCACGAGCTGGACGTGCACGGCGGCGGTTTGCTAAGCTCGCAGACACAGCCTGTCAAAACTTGGTGCGTAACAAAATCCAGCTTTAGGTTCCACCATCATAGGCCTCAACGGCAAAAACTTCAGCCCTAAAATGCCCCAGGGCAGCTTGGTCCCTGTCATCAGAAAGCATCAGTTCACTTTTCCCATGGCTTTTCTAGCCCGTTTGACCAAAAGCCCCTTACCACTTGTCCACATGGGCTAGACAATTTCTCTAGCACTTTCTCTGTCTCCTTACAGCTCTCAAGAGGGTTGAAAAGCAGTGTAACAACTCCTCGTCTCAAGGGCCCACCAGAACAAACCACAGACACACCCTGCCAATGCTGGGGGTGCAGATGCCAAAACAGGTGGTATAAAAGAAGGGGGGAGGTCTTAAACAACAGGGTCTAACCTCAAAGCCCAAGGCAGATGGGCTTGCACATCACAGAAACCCCAAACTCACAAACCTAAGCAGGTCCCCAACAAGAATCAGAGCTGCAGCTGCTCATCATCTTCAGTGTAGGTCCTAGTGGGCGAAGGGCTCGACGTGAGCTGGCAGCGTGTGCTGGCAGCCCAGAAAGCCAACCACAACCTGGGCTGCACCAAAAGCAGGGCGAGGGAAGGGATGGTTCCCCTCTGCTCTGCGAAACCCCACCTGGAGTCCTGCGTTCAGCTCTGGGGCCTCCAATATCAGAACGATGTAAACCTGTTGGAACAGGTCCTCGGGACAGCCACAAGGATGATCAGGGGTATTTCCTACGAAGACAGGACGAGGGAGTTGGGGTTGGTCAGCCTGGAGAGGAAAAGGCTTTGGGGAGAACTTAGAGTGGCCTTCCAGTACCCGAAGGAGCCTACAAGAAAGCTGGCTAAATGTCCTGTTTCTTCTTCTGTAGAAAAAGGGGGTTGTACACATTTTATTCACTCAAAACAAACAAACAAACAAAAAAAAAAAAACCACACAAGTTTAATAAAAAATACAGAAGAAATCCCAACTGCTACAAATTTGTAAATATTTGTACCATCTTTGATAACGTAAAACCAAAGGGTATTTATATAACCAGGCTGTTAAAACAGCCGATCAATTACACTCCAGCCAGAACTGGCAAAAAGAGCATGAATGAATCATGCATCAGACGCGACAGTCTTGAGTCAACCAAGTCACATGCAAACGTCAGACGGCAAAAAAGCGTCTGCTGCTCCCTTGCCTTTCACCACGGTTCTGCTTCAGGGCCTGCATGCATCTTAAGAGCATGTTTCTCCATCCTGACATCACGGTTTATAGAGAACTGTGGGGCAGAAAAAGAAAAGACTACCCACTGAGCTGAGGTAGGGATCGCCTGGCAGAGATCCAGATACATCTCACCACGAAAAAAATCTCACCTTACTTGGACAAAGAGAGAATTGCACTCAAACTGTACTTGTATTGCAATTTTTACTGTTAGGAGAGAGAAAAAAGCAATCTTTCCAGAATATATTACCATACCAAATGAGAGAATAACAAAAACGTTTCTTAAAACAACTAAAAAAAGAAACCCCAATTTTAAGTCCAAATAAAGGTGTTCAGCCAGGCTGGGTATTATTTCACAGTTGCTGTACGCTGTGTATTTTATGATTCCTTTCACCAAGGTTCTGCTGTGGTCTGTTTTTATTTACGTGGAGTCGCACATCGAACAGCATTGTTAACAGGTAAATGTGGAAGATGCCAAAGGAGAAGGAGAGGAAAAAAAACCAAACATGTTCCAAGATCATTGTCACCTTTCCAAGTGAAACACGTTGTCCTGAAGCAGAGCTGGTAAACAGACACTAAACTCCATGGGGAGCCGAGGAGAAGGGAGGAACAGATTTGCTGTACAGCTGCAGAAGTACCCAATTTTCTAAGAGATCGAGTACTCCCAACTAAATCTTGGGCTGTCAGCTCTACACAGGTGTTTGTGCACTGTAAACACAGTGAAGGAGAAATCTCACTTTGTGCAAAGGGTCCAGTCTGAGATCACTGGGTGGCTAAAAAGTGTAGGATGAGTCACTTTCCTTGTATGTAACTACTGGTAATCAAACAATGTGATAGAAAACCTACTGTCCTTAACCTTCAGGTGTTCTGAATGCGTAACAAAAGTGCCCCAGAACAAGAAACCAGTTTGGTTTTCCCAGTAATGAATACTCCTAATCCTGTGCCATGGAAGCCTTGCAACTTCCAGGCAGATCAGGTTTACTCCACATATTTATTAAATGCTTTTTAGAAGTTAGCACGTAGAAGTTCCCATCATTATCCACAATGATAAATACAAAATAACAAAGCAGAATATTAAAGGCTTTTCCTTTAAGGAAGTCACACTTCATCTTGCCCTAAAGACAGAGCACCTCTAGGGATGAATTTGCTCCTCAGTAAGCTGTAAGCAATCCTCCTACCCGAGGAGAGCCCCCAGGGAGCCGGGCAGGTTGCTCAGGCAGGAATTCAAGTCCTTGGAGGGTCTCACCTGGCAACCTCTGCCCCATGGGGCTCAACGGATAAAATGTAAACGAACAAAAAACATCACGTAACAGTAGTGGTTCCTGGTATTTTTATTTTTATTTATTTATTTTTAATAAACTATTGCAAATATCAACATCCTCTGAGCACACTGAAGAGTTCAAGGCTCCACCACACTCAGTCACCACGCTAGAAGAAAGCTCCACGTACAAGTTGTAAAATGGAATAATTACAGCAAGTCCCATAGCACTTTCTCCATCATTTGAGTTCCTGGTATTGAAAGATTTTTTTCTTTGTTTTTTAAGATGATCTGAGCAGCTGGGTACTGTACTTACCACAGTAGAACAACTATTACACATCACACCCATACCATGGTGGCTAAACCTTAACAGAAGCGGAAAACTTCAGCTGCTTAGCAAGTAAAGAGACGACGTAAGTGTCACCTGAATTTCTTTGTAATACTAACGGTGAACTTCAGTGGCTCAAGTGAATGCCACAGTTCTGCAGCTTCGCTAATGGCGTTGGTTATGCAATGCGTGAACAGCTTTCTGCTCCTCTCTGCTCGTTCTGAACTTCCTGTGAAACATGGATGTGTGGATGTTAGCAGAGATGATGGTCGCTCCAAGACTGAATAGTCTCTTTCTCTAGTAAGATCGATCATTACTCATGGTTTAAAAGTCTGCATATTTGGGAAAAAAAAAAAAAAAAAAAAAAAAAAAAAAAAGTCTTATCTGCTCAGCTGTGCTGCATCTTGATAGTGGCAAGGTTGGAAGAAGAATTTTTCCTCCATTGCCAACTTTAAATATTTTCTGGCTCCAGGAGAGTCCTATTCTCCTTCACAACAGTAGTAACAGGCACAATTTAAAAAGTATCAGATCACAAAGAATACAATTTCAGTGTAGTCCTGGGTAGGGTAAAAGAAATTTAGTACTAGAAACATAGTAATAAAGGAGAAAAGAGACGTTAAAAACAGATTAAACAGAGGAAACTTGAATAGTTGAACTGTATCAGCCCAATCCTCCATCAAAACCCAGTGTCAGACAGGATCCTGGGATCTCGGAAAGAGTGTAAGGAAATGGTAAGCAGTGACAATTTCCCCCAGTAAGCACTCCCAGCTTCCACATATCCACAGTCTGTGGACTTCATGAGCTACACATCACACCCAAAGCTCTTGACAGAAAGCATCTTTCCACTCTTAATCCCCCTGCTGATGGGGAGGAAGCTGGTGCTTACTCCCCGCCTGCAGCTAAGCTTTAGGCTCCAGGTAAGAGGCCAGCAGTTCCTGAAGCTTCAAAATCAGGACGCAAATAAGTAATGATCCTAAGAAGGGTTGTGATCATTCTGTCCAAGGTGAAATTAACGTAAATGACAAGAACAAACAAATCACTAACTTGCTCTGGATGGTCTACTGGTTTCTCAGTCTTTCACAGAAAACAGAGCAGTCAAGACTCACATAAGCGCAGCCTTTCCTTTTCCTTTTAGTTCTTCTTCAGGCATCAAACAGAAGGAAAAGGAGAGACAACTCAAGTTCCCACCTTTTCATAGGCCACACTTAAAGCAGAGAGACAATTAATACTAGTCCAGGAAACCATCAGAACTGAGACAGAAGGTGGTAGTGACTTCATTGTCCTCTTCAGCATTTCCCCCAGACTTTTGGGAATCGGAAATGGAGAATGAGTGTTACTGAAATAAAGGCACGAAACCACACCTGAAGCCTAAGAGGGTCTTTTTTCCTTTTCAGGTATACTCCATGTGGCACATGTTTGATGAATACTAATTAAGAATAGTGGAAGCATTTAATCTGTAGCAATGAACTTCAAAAGCAAGGTCTAACTCCAGTCTTCAGTCAGACTAGACTCCTCTTAACGGAAGACTGCAGCAACCAGCTGGGACTAATGAATTCCAGCACAACCAAAATACTTTCCTTCCTGTGCATGGGCACGCACCAGCACACACACATATGTGTTACATGATAAACTCACCTGTGGGGTTTTATTTGTTTGCCCTTTTTTTTTTTTTTAAGGGAAAATTGTTATTGATGACGAAATACTACTTACAGAGTCACCAGATTTTTGGTAGGGCATTTTTAAGTTAAAACGTAATGCATTGTCGTTATAAACATCAAGAGCTGGCACTGACTTGTCTGCTCTAGACACGAGAGCGTGGCCACCACCTCCGCAGCTGGGACAGAGCACCTAGATCTCTAGAGATATGATCAGAAATTACCCACACCAGAACTGAGGAAAAACTGTGAGAGGCTTGCTTCTAATTTGAGCAATACAGAGCTTACCACATCAATGACGCAAGTTTACCTACTTCTTTTAATTTACCACTTGTCTATAGATAAGGAGATAAATAAACGATGCGATGCAAAAAGGTCAAGTAAACCATTAAACATAAAGTAAGCCCTTTTTAATTAAATGGCACGGTTACAGTATATCAGTACTTTACAGCCTCAAATGAAACAAGGGTAGGACCGCTCTCATTAGGAAGTGATCTTTCATCTCTGTCTCCTACCTGAGTTACAGAAAATACTCCTGATTAAATAAACTGTAATAGAGCTCTTCCGTTTCTGCCTGCCTTCAGGAGGTGCGCTCATTAATGCCCGGCAGCAGGAGTGCTAAAATGTTTGTAGTTTGCAGGTGCAGATGAGAATCCTCGCTCAGGCCACGTTGTTCAAACGACAGCCCAATTGGTAAAAAGCTGCTCACGCTGCAAGAATCCGTCACCTTCACGTCCTGTAGCTCCCAGCAAAAGCACTGCCTTCTAAATGTCTCTTCATTAATTAAAATAGTAACAAAAACAGAATAGGAAAGGCTTGAACTTAATACAAACACTGAGCTCTGCAATTGGAGAAATTGAAAAAGAATAAATATTAAATAAAACCAGAGTGATGAAAGTGTATTGTTCTTATTAACTGACACATACCAGCAATAAACCACTGCTCTAGGCAGTGAGGCACTGAGCCTACGGCTGCTTGAAATGTCCTTCAGCCACGTAGCATCCTGCAGCCTCCTCCCCAGCTCATCCTCTCGGAGAACTTCTCCCCTCCAGCTGGTGTTATTCCAGAACTGCCCGCCGCGCCAGCCCTTACTTGAACTGACCTCACATACACTTACTGAGATCTAAAATAATTAAGAGTGGAAGCACTGTACCATGAACGTTTTTATCACTACAATACAGCAGACGGCATTTCAAGTGAAGACACAATTTTCTACCCTCCTAAGATGAGGCTGAAATAAGACCAAAAAAAAAAAAAAAAAAAAGGAACAATAACTGTAGGCATGTAAAGGAACAGAAAACGAATACAACACCAGACCCCACAGAGGTGGCAGCTGGGCTATGTAATAGCCGTGTTTCACTGGATTAAAGAACGACTGAAGTTGATGTTCAGTTGTCCCATGCAAACATCGATTCAGATAATGATCATTCTCTCATGCACGTCCCATTATAACCCAGCAGACGTGCCCACCCTCCCTCAGAAAACTCCGTGCAGAGTTATTGTTAGCACATTTCTGCCTAGCCCAATAAAGTTGCTCAAAATTAGCACATCGGTGGGAATGAGAGGTTTCACACCACACAGGATATGTATCTGGGCAGAAAGCATCTGATACGGACACAGTACTCATCGATGTCCTCTTACAGGATAACCTGTTGACTTCTACCAGAACTGAGAAGAACAAACGTATCTAACAGGCACTCGTCTTCAGTAAGTAGACACGGGCACAGGAATTACTCCATGCATCAGAAGGCAAGCAGTCTTTCCCCTTAAATTTCCCAAATGATTTCACCTCAGCCTTTGGATTGAGGCCGTTCTGCCTCTCAGAAGCTTGGCCTTCCAAGACAATCATGAAGCGTTCAATAAGAAGAGCCCACAACAAAGCCCGTGTGTGTGAAGAACCACAAGTTAGCTGAGAGAGGGAAGAACGGCAGCTCTCTTGCCATACTAGAAAATACAAAAAGTTTGGGTATTTCCCCTCATCAATGGCTGTCAGTAGAAACCCTGAAGGCCTCTATCCTCCCCTGAAGAAGACACAAAGGCCTCCATCCTCCTCAACCAATAAACGCCACGACCAGCTTTCTGCTCTGACTTCTCACGTAAAGGCAGACCCCTTTCACCACGATCTATCGTCTCTTCCCCCTCAAGCAGCAGCAATAATGCTTTGAAGCCTCTTCTCCAGGTGACAACAGCAACTTGGTCATGGAAGGGCCGCGGTCGGGTGACAGCCTGCAGGGACACGGTGTGTCAATGGCCACAATCAGCCCTCGAAGCACCTGCCGCTCCTTGGAGCTCCTCCCCGAAATTTTTATGCTCTGAGCAATATTATCAGCCGGTGGCAACGAGGTTTTCCCCCGCAAACCTTTAGATCAGATTTTGATCAAAAGGTTTCTTACCCGACAGACAGCCTCCAAAGGCACAACGACTAATAACCGCCAGCAGCAACGGGGCATTTCACAACGCAGAAACAGCTTCAGGATGGGGCTTAAATAAACTGTGAAGGCAAGCAGAGCCAAAGGACAGCGGTACCGCCAGCTTCCTGGCTTAAACAGCAGGGAAATGAAATACCACAGTCGCTAGAAAAGCTGGTAGGAATAGCAGCGTGACTTCTAGTGGAAACGAGAGGAGGAAAAGGGCTAAGAAATGCTGTCCCGTGTGATGTTTTGGGTGCATTTCCCGTGCTGGATATCAAATGCTCAGTTCTCCCACAGTACTTATGTACATCCTGATTAATATTTTACCAGGGACATACTGGTGTGTTCATTACAGATGGTAACACCCTCACTATTTGCAAAAAATAAATCAAATATAACATTTATACTCCTCGTGATGAATTTTCGTTGTCATTTAGCCAACGTACAATTTGTTCTGAAGCAGAAGAGTGAACCAGGACACCTCCAGCACATTCAGTAAATTCAGGAGCCTGCCGCCACCAAAAGGAAAAGAGTGGAATTACTCTAGATGTAAAGTATCATTTCTTTTTTTTTTTATTTATTTATTTTTATTTTTTTTTTTTTTAAACCACAAGAAATAACTCAGCAAATTAAATTTACATCAGGAGGAGACAAATCTAGTATTTTGATCATGATGAGGAAGCCTTGGAAAACCAAAAATGCTCGGGGTGAGAACTTGCAGGAGCGGATCTCCCCCCATTTCTCAAGGCTTTGTGTAAATGTATGGGACTGGGGCTGGGAAATATGCAAGCAGAAAATAAGAAGTAATGGACAAAACATTGAGATGATACAGTTCTCTAGGGCCAGCCTTCCCAGAGCTTTGTTCTACCTTCTAGGAAATTCCATATAAGAAATGAGATGTAAAAAAAAAAAAAAAAAAAAAGTAAATAAGGAAATGTTTCTCTACAAAATAAAGCTGGGACATTACAAAGAGACCAGATTATTTAGCACATTCTGCAGAACAACACACACAGATCTACAGGGAGGGAAGGAAACAGGCAGAAGTAGTGGATCATCACGACAGCTTTTATAAATAAATACGTTAAAAGACTATACAAAGACTACACGGGACACACTTTTGTAGACTTCATTAATTTCCACACATTTCACAGGTGCCATGCTTCTCATGTGCTTGAGAAGTTACCATGCTTTGTACGCATGGAACACAGGAGGGTACAGGAAAGTCTTTCACCTTATTTATATAAGCTCTAACAGAAATAAGTGGCTGATTTATGCATGGACTGATTCAGAGTACTGATTTATGATTACTACTTAGAGGACAAAGTACTACACCAATTAAATAGTGACAAGGCCAATGAATCTCTCTGCTTCTAACAATGAATTGACAGCATGCGTATGCGTCAGGAAAAAAAACAAGAGAGGGGAGTGACGTACTGTTCATCCCATCCAGATTAGGTGTTTACAATCCCTAAAGAGACAACAGAAGACAATAAAAGACATCTTTTCCATATTGACCGTATAAAGAACTTGGACTCTTAAACAAGGTATCTGAAAACAAACAGCATGGCTACTGCCCAGCACAATATATTTGGTGTGATTCAGTTTTATCACCAATGGAGACACAAGAAGTTATGTCTTCTTCTAAACTTCAGGTGCAGATCACTGCTACACAAGGGAATTGGCTGCATGAGCAAGCTCTCTGACTCTTTGCTCCTGTTCTGCTGCTTGTTCCCCTTGCCTTACCCAGAGAAAGAAGAAAAAGGTAAAAAACTAAAAAAAAAAAGATAAAACACAAGCATTGGTGTTAACACTTTAATCACACACATTTTTCACAATTAATTAAATATAAAGACTGGAATACATTTACTCAGCCAATGACAAGGAAGGGACAACACATCCTCAGGCAGAGCTTGCTCCTCCAGGTGCTGAGGAGACACTAACATCCAAGACGTGTGTCCAAAGAATAAGATGTTAAATATAAAGGAACACTTTTCAAGTCTACACAACTTGAAAAGCTGACACAACACACACACTTCAATTCAGAGACACTAGAAGCATTCGAGGCAACTCCCTGAAGAATGCAAGTACGGGTTTTGTGGTTATCCGCTGTTGAAGATTTAGTTAAGCAACTTACAGGGCCAAGGCAACTTCACCTTCAAGTCTCCCCCGCCACACTGTTCAAAAAGAAACGGCTGACACTGTATTTGTTCTCTGTGCGATGGCTTCACATGAGACAATCTATGCCACAGGCACCGATTTGTAAGCTAGCTCTGAGAACTGCAAAGGAAGCATCACAAATAATACCTAGGACAACGGGTAGGCAAAAGTTTAAGCCTCCCTGCTTCCAAAGTGTAACTTCCACCTCAACACACTAACAGAAGAGTGAGAGACACAGACCTCTAAACAACACAAAAAACAAGGGATTTCTTCAGGATCTCTGTGGTTCAGCATCCTGAAGCATCCACAGGACTTCGATGTTATTTCCTTTAAGTGCCCCACTAAAAATAAGGACACCAAAATCCATGCATACTCAGCCAGAAGTTGTGCCTGAACAAAGTATTGCTTATTGCTTAGCTTAAAACTTCAACTATAAAGCGCATTGATCTGTATAAAATTTGATTATTTCCCAGGAATTTCACCCATAAGGAGATGGGCAGAGTTCTGGACATGAAGGTAAGGAGACACACACCTGATAGCAGCGAGATTCTACCTTGAATTGGAAGGCGTGACCTCAAAGACCACAGGTGTTACCAGTTCTGGTTCTTAAAGAAGCACCTGGGGAACATGAAATCCTTTCCCCAGCAGACCTACATCCTCCTAACCTGTATGCTCGTGTTACAACAATGAACAAACATCTCATAATTTTAACCATGTTTTCTGGGGCCTGAATTAACACTGTGTAAAGAACATCTCAACTATGCTTGAAAAAGACCTGGCTTTGAAAGGGAAAATAAGAACACCCACAGACACAACCAGAAAGTCTTAAGTCCTGCAAGAATCAGACTTTCGGATTCAGGTGGCAATATTCATTTCAGCATTTTCAGGGTATCAGCTGAATTTGATCATTAAAGAAACTACAGACTCTACATAAAAGCAGAAAATAAGCACTAGCATCCTCATCAAATTCCAAATCTATTGACTATGTTTGCTCAGTTTCTCTAGCTATTTTCTCTGGATGTGGGCAGTCTTTTCTTCTGGCCTCAAATACATCATTTTGGCTGAGCAGCTGTCATGCTTCAGTCATGGCTAAGGAGCTACATGTTTCTGTGAAGAGAAAAAGCAGTGCATGCATAGAGTTTGGGGAACATTCCTATGAAGTCAGCATTTATCTGAAGTTACTACACTTCAGAACTGCATTGAAATGAGTAGAAAAATACTGCTTGTATTTGCTGGTCATCTGTCACAGTTAGTCAAAAGCACCTCAAAAAAACCACTCTACCACCAAACAAACAATTTACAAAAAACAGGTGGGTCAAATACAAGAAGGGGACATAACCATCTGAAAAATGACCACCAGAACAGAGGACAGTGAATAACACAGTAAAATCTGGCTTACACAGATTTAGAGGAAATCAGTTTCAAAAATAAAACATAAGAGTAAATCAGAAATCTAATCTAGAAAATCTAAAGGAAAAGGTTGAAATATTAGCTAAAATACAGAGAAAGAAAAAGAATAAACAACACATAGGAAGTATTCATCTATTTTTTTTTAAAGAATACAATAAAGCAGAAAGTTCAGTTTATGGCTTTTTGTTTTGTCTCCCACAGGTCCTGTGGCTGTCAAGTAGGACTCAAAACATCCTGGCTTTGAGCCAAGGATTCAGGCCATGACAATCGCAGGGCACTGGTAATGCCAGTCACCGTCACCCCCGAACTGGGAACAGAGAACAGACAGTGCATCTGAGGAACTCTAGTTTGCTGCCCGCTGTACAAACTGACATTGATTTTGCTTTTCTTCAGTGAACTGATGAAAGAACTCACCTCCCTCCCTGCTCCCCTTGACTCGCTATTCCTGGCTATGCAGTCCAAACTGCCTCGTTCATTCACCTCCGACACTCAACTTTTCATGAGACAGTTTACAGAATCACAGAATCACAGAATCACAGAAAAGTCTAGGTTGGAAGAGACCTACAAGATCACCGAGTCCAACCTCTGACCTAACACTAACAAATCATCCCCTAAACCATATCCCTAAGCTCTACAGCTAAACGTCTTTTCAAGACCTCCAGGGATGGTGACTCAACCACTTCCCTGGGCAGCCTGTTCCAGTGCCTAACAACCCTTTCGGTAAAGAAGTTTTTCCTAATATCCAATCTAAACCTCCCCTGGCGCAACTTTAGCCCATTCCCCCTCGTCCTGTCACCAGGCACGTGGGAGAACAGACCAACCGCCACCTCGCTACAGCCTCCTTTAAGGTACCTGTAGAGTACGATAAGGTCGCCCCTGAGCCTCCTCTTCTCCAGGCTAAATAGTCCCAGCTCCCTCAGCCTCTCCTCGTAAGACTTGTTCTCCAGACCCTTCACCAGCTTCGTCGCCCTTCTCTGGACTCGCTCAAGCACCTCCATGTCCTTCTTGTAGTGACAGGCCCAGAACTGAACACAGTACTCGAGGTGCCGCCTCACCAGAACCGAGTACAAGGGGACAATCACATCCCTGGACCTGCTGGCCACGCTGTTTCTTATACAAGCCAGGATGCTGTTGGCCTTCTTGGCCGCCTGAGCACACTGCTGGCTCATAGTCAGCCGACTGTCAACCAAAACTCCCAGGTCCTTCTCTGCCAGGCAGCTTTCTAACCACACATCTCCCAGCCTGTAGCTCTGCTTGGGGTTGTTGTGCCCCAGGTGCAGAACCCGGCACTTGGCCTTGTTGAACTTTATACCGTTGGCCTCGGCCCATCGGTCCAGCCTGTCCAGATCATCTTGCAGAGCCTTCCTACCCTCGAGCAGGTCGACACACGCACCTAACTTGGTGTCGTCTGCAAACTTACTGAGGGTGCACTCGATCCCCTCATCCAGATCATCGATGAAGATGTTAAAGAGGACTGGCCCCAGTACCGAGCCCTGGGGGACTCCACTAGTGACCGGCCTCCAACTGGATTTGACTCCATTCACTAAGACTCTTTGGGCCCAGCCATCCAGCCAGTTTCTAACCCAACGATGCATGCACCAGTCCAAGCCATGGGCAGCCAGTTTCCTGAGGAGAATGCTGTGGGGAACGGTGTCAAATGCCTTACTGAAGTCAAGGTAGACCACATCCACAGCCTTTCCCTCATCCTCTAAGCGTGTCACCTTGTCATGGAAGGAGATCAGGTTCGTCAAGCAGGACCTACCCTTCATAAACCCATGCTGACTAGGCCTGATCGCCTGCTTGCCCTGCAACTGCTGCATGATGACGCCCAGGATAATCTGCTCCATGAGCTTCCCTGGCACTGATGTTAAACTAACAGGCCTGTAGTTCCCCAGGCCTACCCTCCGGCCCTTCTTGTAGATGGGCGTCACGTTTGCTATCTGCCAGTCAAGTGGGACCTCCCCCGATAGCCAGGACTGCCGATAAATGATGGAAAGCGGCTTGGCCAGCTCTTCCGCCAGTTCTCGCAGTACCCTTGGGTGGATCCCATCCGTCCCCATTGACGTGCGTACATCTAAATGTTTGTGGGGGCCACATTCTGCTCCCCATCCCCTTCCACCAGCTCAGGGTACTGGGCATCCAGAGAGCAACTGGTTTTGCTGCTAAAGACTGAGGCAAAGAAGGTGTTAAGCACCTCGGCTTTATCCTCATCTCTGGTAAATAAGTTTCCCCCCCGCATCCAGTAAAGGGTGGAGATTCTCCAATTATCCTGATGCTCCAATTATCCCAATGCTCCTGATTTAGACTCAGGAGCTTCAGACATTCTGTTTTTCTTTCTCCCTTTGAGTTATTCAACAACCCGACAGAAAACTGTCAGCTCACAGAGTGGTCCAGAAAGCACTGCAGTTGTCAGAAGGAAGTGGGAGAAGATATGGCCAAAAGGGGCAAGGACAACCACCTTTGGGAATGACAGAATGGTTTGGGATGGATTTGGGCAATAATATACTTCTTAATCAGCGTACTGCATCTTGCAGGATACCGGGCAGATCTGACTGCTGTGGCTACCAAGGCAGTTGTCTTCAGGCATGAACTACAATAAAGAAATTACAAACCAAAGTGGTACGTTTCACATACACAGTTCCTTACCAGATGCACAAACGGGGGGATGCTGCTGCTAATGGTGCTGTGAGCACGGTATAATTATGACAGACGAAGCTGGAGTTGGTGACTGCTGCTGTGTGGTCAGGAATTAGAGCAGCACCTGCTGCGCTAACACGTGTTAGTGCTATGATACCACCTCCTGGTACAAAGTTAGTGATGGAGATATAAAGACGCTTTACAGTCATTTAACTTTTGAGAAGAATACCTGCTTTTGACCTTGTAAGAAATAAAAATATAGATAGAAGCAAAGCCGATATCTTCTGTTTTTTTGGATGTTTTTTTTTTGTCATACAAAATGATCTAAGGTAATTCCAAGTATCTCTTAGAGGGCTGTATCTTAACAGATAGTGTTTTTATGAAGAGATGAATGATCTTTAGTAACACAAGCAGCATACAGTAACAACAGTACGTACTGACAGAGGACAAAGCAGACGTTGCAGCTTTACTTACGCATCAAGGAACGTTTTAGAAAGAAAAAAAAAACCCACAACGTAAGAAGTTCGCTGCTGCATCCTGGGATGCGGGCGTTAAGCACCCCGAATCAACCCCCCTCTCCCGCTCCTCCTCGCAGCAGCAGCCCGAAAAGCCCCGTGCCCAGCCGCGGGCGGTACCTGCAGGAGGCCGCCCATCTTGGCGCGCAGGGCCGCGAACTCCTCGGGAGCCGCCTCGGGGTAGAGCTGCCCGCGGAGCAGCTCGGCCGTCAGCGCCGCGTTGCCGTGGTAGGCGGCCTGCGCGATGCCGCTGAGCAGGGCGCCCAGCGCCTTGCAGCCCTCGGCTCCTGCCCCCGGTGCCTGCTGCTGCTGCTGCTGCTGGTGCTGCTGCTGCTGGTGGTACTGCTGCTGCTGGGGCTGCTGCTGCTGCTCCGCCATTTTGGAGGGGCGGCCTCAGCGCCTCGGCCCGCCCCGCTCCGGGCTCTCGGCTGGCGCCTGGCGGCCGGGGCTCGGGCCCCGGGGTGGTTCCCGCTGCCGGCCGGGGCTCCGCGCCTCAGGGTGGAAAGCAGCGGCTCTCACCTACTCACAGGGTTAAACCCATCCTGTTTTCGTGGATGGAGCCGACACGCTTCCCCCTGCAGCACGGAGCCGTGCCTGAGGTGGGGTTCACGCGTTGGACAAGGAGAAACTGAAGGGTGATTTTCTTCTTCATGAAGGGTGATTTTCTTCTTCACGAATGTCAGATGGATTATGTGCTCTAGCAGTAGTAAACATCAAGTACCAAACACACCCATGACTGGAAAAGCAGCAGCTCTAGAACCATCTCGATGAGAACTTTATTTAACACAAATGTCTAGGCACATAGTACCGGGTAATCGTACATTTGACTTACCACACAAGTAGCAACAAGTGTAATGACACACACCACCATGGATCCTTCACTGTTATCCCTTCACTGTTATAAATTCACTAATGTAACTGTAACATTCACTATTATCACCACTATTTTTCCATGCCCTGACAATTACATACGATGTTTCAAAGTTATCCGTGAATTTAAAAAAAAAGCCATCCCCCAGAAGCCACAACCACAGAGGAATGAGCCAATGCAGTGCAATAAATCTCTGCGTTTTGAACTGCACTTGAATTAAAATATTCCATTTTTATTAAATATTCAGATACTCTAAGGAAATTTCCATAGGATGTGCTTTGTATCCCTTT
This sequence comes from Nettapus auritus, assembly GCA_011076525.1. NCBI lineage: Eukaryota > Metazoa > Chordata > Aves > Anseriformes > Anatidae > Nettapus > Nettapus auritus. The sequence goes on from CM021767.1 coordinate 6,329,577, forward strand.
GATGTAAGACAGAAGGTAAACCACGAAAAGTGGGGACAGTTCATAAAGAGGTACTAATAAAAATCAAGCGTTTTCGCTGTGCACCATTCTATACAAGTTCAATTATAAAAAATATTAAAATGCTTTGTATATACAGGCATATACAGTCACAAAAGAGACTGATGCCTATAGCAAATTTTCTTCTGTTAATACAGCGGTAACACATACCACCTGATTTCAGTTATTTAAGCCCTTCATTGTTGTACTTTCATGACATAGAAGAAATATCACGTTGCTCTAAAATATAAGATATAAATGATGATCGATACAGTCTGTTCTGCCCCGTCCTTTATTCTGTATCTTTCTGGCAGAACTGGCAAAGATCACAGACGAGGTGCCTGTATCTGGGTAGGACTGCTGTATACCTCTTGAAGCTGGAGGTACAGGAAAAATCAACAGGATGTGTGTCTATAATTTTCCTTTCTCTGTTAATTTTGACAACAGTTAACATGTACACTTTCTCCATGGAGCTAGAATTAATGGAACCTACACAAGCTTTAAAGAAACTGGAGACACGGGAGATGTGGTCTGTTTCAGTCACTACAATTGAGTATAGTAAGAGGAACGTAACTCCGAGCCTAATTCGGCTACAGCCTCTTCAATGCAGAGCTAACCATTCCCAGACTCAAATCCCTTCTCTGGTGAGAACGTTTCCTCCTATTTAAAAATAAAATAAATACAGGCAGAGGGGAAGGGGCAGGGGGAAGTAATAACCCTTCAATGGCCTATCCAGATCACCATGGAAAATGAGATGTTTGCTCTTACTCCGGCTTAAATTTCTAGAGATTCTGCTCCTTGATGACACTCCTTCTCCTGCCGCAAGCTGAAATGTGTCATTAAGTCCTAATAAGCAATGCTGCTTTATGGACTTATGTTGAGGTACAATTTGCTCTTATAATTGCTTTTTCTTCTCAGATCTGCTCAGTTCGTTGCATGAAGATGGCAAAACAGCTGGAGAAAAGTGCCTGCGTCTGACTTCAAAACCAGTATAAAATTATTCAAAATGCACGTGGCAGCAACCAGCAGCCTGCGTCTTTAAGAATATTATTTATTTGATTTTGTAAACAACCTTAATTTTAAACAAATTAAAAATACATTGAAAATTCTCTATTTATATACACAGTACATGTTCAAACTTCACTTCATTGTGATGCCATGGTTGAAGCAGAAAAAAGAGATTTCTATCCAGAGCCCGGTCGCATTACAACCATCCTCCGCAGTACAGCAATGCATCCTGCCACGACACGGCCCTTTCGACAATACTTCATTTGTTATTTATCACCTGAACCGTTTTTCGGCCGTAGTGGTAATAGCTATACGCAGATGTTACCGTCGTGAACGCTGTGACGCACCTTTGGGAAGAACAGTTCCTGTAAGTCGTGAGTCTGAGTGCAACAGTAAATGTTAACGCTTGTTTTAAAGAAGGGAAGACAGCGATCTGCCTCTGTACTTGTAGCCTACGGAATTTTTATCAGTGTGAGAAGTGACTGATATGAGAAACCATCCCTTGGTTGCACAAAGGGGAGCATTCAGATAATAGGCAAGACTTGAACGTATGATTTTAACAAGCACCAAAGCTGAAGCACAAGTTTTGGATTCAGCCTCTTTTGTTCCCTTCCCGGGCATGAGGTGTTTCTACACGAGCAGTGCTCCTCTCTGTCAAAGGCTGGCTCCGTTCACGCCTGAGTCACTCGTACAGTCCTGCCCTCACTGCCACTGCCAGGCTCGCTGACATCATTGTTAGAGCATTCCTGCAGCATCCTGCTAAGTTACACCTCACATTTCTTCATTACTCACTGTGTAGGAACTCTCGCAGAGTCCCAGAGAAACAGCAAGGTAAGCGTCTCTCACAGATGTCATTTCGGGTTCGGTGGTTTCCAACGGGCTGAAAACCACACAACTATTAAGATAAAGGTTCCTAGCTCCTTAAAAGCTTTGAGGCTGTTTTTCTGTTGTTTGTTTGTTAAAAAAGACACTGGATCTTTCACTACTTTAAACCAAGTTACAAAGTAACGCAGCTATCTGCTGTCCAGCCTCTTTGTTCCAAACTCTCGCCTAAGAGCTGAGGATAAACAGTGCCACAATTCATCGTTCAGGTCCGCAATGACAGTGACGGGAAAGGTCGTTATTTAAAGAAGCACACTCCCACTGGCCTATTTTCGTTTGATCTCTCCCCTTTCCTCCCCTTCCCTTCCATAGTCCAGGAGGAATCAGTGACTTCTTCAGGTGCTTTTCAAAGAGGCTTCAGAAACCAAGATTTCAAGATAGCCGGTAGAGCATGAAGCAAAACTAAGAAAAGAATCCTATTTTTACTGGTATCAAGATTGCTTTTCCAGGGACGCTAATGGCACGAACATACAAAGAACACACACAGCTTTTCTTCTCGCTCCTTTCTTCTGTACTAACCCCAACATACACTTTGCCTACGTACACTGTGTCTATTCTCAAAACTTGTTTCTTACCTGTTATTCCTGGATCTTATCTAGTCTCAAAATACGCACCAATAAATATACAGCTGCTGTGTCAGCTAAGAATAAATGTGCTAAAATTCAGCCAGAGGGGGTCTATGACATCATTTGGGCACAGCTTTTTTGTTTCACACAATTAGGTTAATCTCAATTACCAGTTTGGTAAGGACTATAACATTAAATTATGTGGGGAAAAAAAAGGAGACAAGTTACCATAACGTCTGCAGGTATATGCTGTCCACATAATTGAAAACAGGAGCTGCTAAAGACGCCGCCACCAGAATTAGCTGAACGGCTGTATTCATCTGATAAAGGCAAATCAGAAAATTAGTAAGAGTCTACATACTACTACTTAAAAAGTACCAGAAAAAAAATATTTTAAAACCTCTTTTAAGAAACCATCTTACACGTTTGCAATTAGCCTGTGTTCTGACAAAGTACAGTGTGGAAAACCTTTGGGGCTTAAGTTGCCTCCAAATTAGCTGGCGCAACTTTGAAACTGCACTCAGCAGCAGAAGGAAACAGCCCCCTCCCTCCAAACTACACCTCGCCCCAATTATGGAGAAATTTATCTTTTCTAATGAGTTATTACTCTTACCTTGCTAATGAACGTTGGTTTCAGTTGGGCTGTAGCGTAACAGGGGTTAAAATACCTGCTGAGTGTTCTCTGTTAGGAGAGAAAAGGGGAAAAAAGGCAATTCTAGCAGACTCGTTTTGATACACCTCTTAAGCTATCAACCTGTGTTTTGAGCAACCATCAAGAGGGAAAAATCTATTGGTTACAAGCTGTTAATGCTTACTCATTTTATATACACATAAAAGTATGTTGAAGTAAGATTCAACCACGGTAAAAAATGATTACATGTTAGAATGTTGTTTAATGCTACAAACTTACCGGTGGAGAAAGAGTTTTGTATCGCACATAAAAAACAGCCGCGATGAGTGCTACATCCCTCAGAATGATCATGGACGTCAGCGAAACTGAAAAACCAAGCCAACAGGATCTAGTGAAAAATCACGTCCATGGCTAAGAGCAAAATAAAACAAAACGGGCACGACGTGAAGCAAGAAGAAATGACCACTTTCAACTTCTAAACAAGTCTTAGGTACGACTGAAGATTTTTAATGTGACTTCTGAAAGGGTTTCATGTGAAGTCTTAAATCAATTCAGTTTGATAAATCTTTTGATTTCACTGCTAACTACTACTTGGAAGACATTACACTTGCAAACAGCAGCAATGGTTTTTGTTTTGTAGATCGGGGCTGGGGGCAGAGGGTTTTTTTTTGTTCAGGCATGTAACAGCAGCAAGGTACAACTGGCAAAACAGAAGTTTTGAGCAATACGCAGTTTTCCTTCCAGAAACGGAAGAAATATTATCACGCACAGGATTAACTTCTGCACCTAACACAGTACTGGCAAGCAATAACATTTTCTCACCTGGGATAAGATTTGCACAAGTTAGGCTTACGTAGAGCACGCTGATGAGAATTTTATCTGCCAGAGGATCAAGAGCACTTCCCAAGGCTGACTTCTGATTAGCCCAATTTCGTGCAATAAATCCATCCAACTAGGGAAAACAAAATTCACTATTTTTGTATAAGAGCGCTAAGAATGCAATAGCTTTTATATACTTCTACTACAGAAAGACTTCCTGAATGACGTGACACAGGACAGCTAGTTTAACTTTGATGAGATATGACACCTGTTAGCTGATACCTGTACCACTTTTTTTCCCCCCACATTGCATTCCAGGTTCTGGAAGCCTTCACACACGTTCAATTCTCATTATTTGAAACAAGAATGAAAAAGACGTTTTAAAGTGCACATCTCAAGTTGACAGTTATTGCTCTGACGGGTGCGCTAGGTGTGCCCACAAACCCTACAGACCTCTGGGTGCATGAGCACTGGCCGGGCAGTGCCCACGTGGGGATGGGCAAGGAACCAACCCAGCTAACAGCATTTCTAGAAAACGATGAGCATAGAAAGGTGTCTGCTCCTATAGTTTACTCATTCCCATTCCACGCTAACTCTCAATTCCAACATGGGTCGATGGGGTCACCACAACCCATGCTATCCCCAAAGCGTTTCCAGACGAACACAAACATACCAAATCCGTTACGCCGGCCAAAACGAAGACACCGAGGGCAACATTGAAATTTTCTTCAACGATCAAATAGCCTAAGACCGGCGCCAGACCCATCCTCGCCATTGACAGTATGTTTGGGATCGTCCATGGGTTTTCATACTGCGAAGCAAGAAAGGAGGAGAGACTTCAGGCCAGGAAGGCAGCCCCTCATTTAGCACGTAATGACAGCAAGCAAGGTAAACAGGCAGTTGGGGCAGGGATGCCTTACAGATGTTGGCAGCGAGCTGCCATGTGGGCAGGACGCAAAGCACCTCAGCGGTAAACATTAACCAAGGCTTTGGTCCTGAAAGTAGGGCACCACGAGAGAAGACCCCCCTGACAGAAAGACCTTCCTTGACAGATTTCCTGACAGAAGATTTCCCTGACAGAAAGACTCCCCCGAGAGAAGATTCCCCTGACAGAAACACCCCCCTGACAGATTTCCCTGACAGAAGATTCCCCTGACAAGAAGCCCCCCCCGAGAGAAGATTCCCAACAGAAATACTCCCCGACAGATCCCCTGACAGAAAGCCCTCCCTGACAGATTTCCCTGACAGAAGATTTCCCTGACAGAAAGAGCACCCTGACAGAGGATTCCCCTGACAGAAACACTCCCCCTGATAGATTGATTCCCTGACAGAAGTACTCCCCCTGACAGATCCCCTGACAAAACGACCCGTCAGATTTCCCTGACAGAAAGACCCCCGACAGAAGATTCCCGTGACAGAACGACCCCCCTTGACAGAAGACCCCCCGACAACCCCAACCCGACCCCTCACGCACCAGCTCGGCGCAGCGCCCCGCCCCGCTCCTCTCCCGGCACGGCTCCTGCGGAGCGGGGCCGCCGCTGCCGGCCCTCCGGTGCCCGGCCCCGCTGCCGAGGAGGCTCCACGCGGCGGCGGCGGCGGGGAAAGGCGGCGGGAGAGGCGGCGGCGGCGGCCGCTGGCAGTGGCGCAGGAGCCGCTGGGGCTGCCCCAGGGCCCCCCCCAGGCACAACCCGCCGCCGTTACCGTGGCGCCGCCCTCCGGCTCCGGGCCGGCTCCCCAAAGGCCTGGCCCCGCCGCCGCCGCCGTCCCCCGGCCGCCTCCTCCCCGCGGTGCGGAGGAGCCCCCAGAGCCCCCTGCCGAGCCAAGCGGCGGCCAGCATGGTGCGAGGCGCCCGCTACTCGCGCTGCGGCCCTGCCCGCCCGAGCCAGCGGCCTCCCGCCGCCGTCGCCGCCGCCATGGGCCCGGGGACAGGGGGCGGGCGGCGCCGCGCGGCCGCGCACCGGGACGAGGGGGGGGGGCGGACGGGGGGCCGGGACCGGGGCGGTGTTTGGAGGCGCTTTGCGGCAGCCCCCGCCGCTTTACGACAGGCGGAGGAGCCGCCCTACCTGCGGGCGGGAGGCGGCGGCCATAAGGGGGGAGCCCCGCTGCAGCCCCCGGGCGATGCCGGGAGGAAGGCGGGGGTTGCGCTCGGTGAGGGCTCGTGGTGCTCTCAGCCCTGTTTGGTTTGGCTCGAGGGGAAAGAAGAAGAGGGTACTTGGCCAGCTCCCGGAATGGACTTGTCCCTGCCCCCCTTTCCCTGCAGAGCGGTGATTTTAACGCCGTGCTGGGCTCGGTTCTGCCCGAATTGAGGCTGGAGGCCCCGTGATTACACACAGGGGTCAGGAACTGGTGAAAGAACTAAAAACCCTAAAAAAACCTGGCACAGTAAACTACTAAAATCTTTTCACCCCCGGGGTGAGACAATGGAGTTTACTTACGGTTTTCTTACTCTATGACCTTCATGAGTTATTACTTCAGTCACACCGCTTTGGAGGTGCCCCTCAGTAAGGAAGATAATGGGGAGCTGGCCCCATGAATGCCTGCCAAGTGTGGAGATGACACGAATTGGCTACAATGTCACATAGAGGGGCCCCGGCAGGCTGGACCTGGGCTGGCAGAAAGCTGATGAAGCTGAGCAAAGAGAAACGTCAAGTCCTGCACCTGGGAGGGAACAAGCCCAGACAGTGGGGGCTGACTGATTGGAAGCACCTCAGCAGTGAAGGATCTGGGAGGACACCAAGCTCACCCCAAGCCAGCAAAGCATCAGGGGCTGGGTTAAGCTGGGTGCCTGTAGAGGGAGAGGAAAAAAACCCTGCCTCGCATCCAGGTCTGGGCTCCCCTGTCTGAGAGGGACATACACGAGTGACTCCCATGCAGAGCTACAAAGATGATGAAAGGACTGGAGCTTGTTTGATAATATGGGGACAGAGGGCTGGCACTGTTGAGCCTGGCAGAGAGAAGGTTATGGGGGAGAATCTGAATGTATCAATAGCAGATTGAGGGAATAAAGAGGGAGTCAAACTTTTCAGTAGTGCTGAATGACAGCCAGGACCAACAGCAATGGCAATGAAACTCGAGGTGGCCCTGCTTGAGGAGTGTGGTGGGTCCAGATCGACTCCAAGTCCTTCTCAAGCTCAGCCAGAGAGCAGAACTAGGTAGGCAGAACCCTGCCACTGAAATCCCTGTTCTGTGTTTTATCTCTTGTGCCCCACTGCCCTAGGTTATATTGTACAAAGCTGAAGAAAAGTCACTTAGCGGAAAAGGTGAAATCATGAAGCTTATTTTCTTACACATCTTTGTACATCTTAGAAGTGTGGGGGGTGGGGGGGGGAAACAGAAGCTTCAGCAACACATTATTGATTTTTTTTTTTAAATACTTACACAAAGTTGAAGAAATCTGCCATTTTATTGGACTGGACCATGGTTCTGATTTTATAAAATTGTACAGAGTACTTTGCAGAACAGATACCGTTCTGTGGCAGGAGCAGAGTTAAACACATAAATGTGTAACATGAACGCGTAATGAAGTAGCTGTTAATACCCACAGCCCTGTTCGCTGTCACCATATCTCTTGAATAAATAACTCACAGTAAATTTTAACATAAATTTATCTGTGTATAAATCTAATGAAAAATAAAAATTCAATTCCTGTTTTACACATTAAATAGTGTAAGGAGACCTTAAATTAGACTTGCACTTCAAATAAAATCTCAAAGACCAATAAATACAGAGTTACACATCGGAAAACCAAATCAGATTCAATAAGGTATCACTTTTTACTGCTGTAAAGCTGCATTGGCTCAACACGATGGTTCCCAAATTTTTGGAAACATTTCTACATATTAAGTTCCTCAGACAAACTACAATGCTAAATACACAACTCACACTGTCTTCTCATGAAAGATTCCTTTTTTAAAACGTGTGGGTAGAACATCACTAAGTTTAGAAGCAACACTTGTTGTTGTGATCACTTGGGCTAGCAGACCTACACCTACGGGGTGAGTCCGGCAGCGGTGTCACGCGGCAGTTTGGCCCACGACAGCTTCAGCCAAGCCTGCTGGCGTTCCCAGTTCCCAAACGACGATCCTGCACCTCGAGTAAGCAACGGTGCATCAGCTTCTGCGGTAGGCTGCAGTTCAGGGCGCTTTAGAGCTGTGTCCATCAGCCCATTCCAGATACTTTGGTTGTGTCTCGAAGTTCAGAGACACGCAGTGTCTCTCTTCACATAGTCTGAAGCTGATAAACTCTCGAGCCTTTTTTCAAAAGATAACCCTGATCATTTAGGGATTGAATAAAGCTTTCAAAATCGAATACCTGGGGAAAAAAAGACAAAGAAATGTCAGACTGGAAGAATTAAATTTTATTTGATACAAAGCAACACCAACAATTTAAAAGAATTGCAGTATTTACACATTACTTAAATAAATAATACACAACAATTAATTTTGGCTGCTCTTGTTGAAGAAACGCTCAATTTCCCTACTTACTCGTATCTGTAGCTCCTTTGCAATCTGCCGAAGCTGTTGCAATTCAAAGAGGTTGTTGTAAGTTCTTTCCGCAATGCTGTTGAGGGCAGAAATAAATCTCTTGGCTTGTGACCGATTGCTCATCCCAGACCCGTGCTGGGAGCGTTCAAAGTCCAGTTTCCCAAACTCATCCGAGTAAGTTCCCAGCATGCTAAAATAAATATATGAACGGGAAGTAGGAGTAAAAATGCATGCATTTCCTTCCTGAAACGTAACTGCTTGAGATGCTTTTTTCCTAGTGGATGATTTCCTATCTAGGGAACTTAGATTAAGCCTCTGTCCAAATCACTTCTAAACGTGGTGAGTAACACCAAGATGCTTTATTTTTGAAGCACTGTATATTACCTGTATTTCATTATTTCTATTACATCCTCAGCATCTTCCTTGGTACATTTCTCCCTTAATTCCAGCCTCGATCGTGCCTTAGAACAAAACAAACCAGACAGGTATATTTAAGGTACTACACCTGATGTGAGAAAAGGCTACAGCCCTGCCCCTTGCACACAACGGTACAACAAGCACAAGATTTGGGAGCACAGAGATGGAGCCTACAGGCTTTAGATAACAAGCCCTCCACTTTTTACAGCATTTCAATGTCACGTCCTTCGAACACACATTATCACCAGGTTAGAGTTGATTTGCTTTTTAATACTTAATTCCTGGGAAGCAGCAGAATAACACAAATAATGTTATTAAGGCACAGTGTTATGGAAAGCAGGAACAGTTTGAGTTCAAGATGGGCAGCAGCCCGTCCCTGCCTGCACCTACTTGCTCTCCTTTTAGGAGAGCACAATAAGTTTTATTTCTACCTCCTTAAGAGTGCTTTAACTCTTAAAAGGCTTTAAACAACAGTAGCTCGTAAGCATTTTTAAGTCTCTTATATCTTAAAAAAAGCAGTAAATAAGCTGTGAGAAAATATGGGATATCAGTATCACTTTAGGAATAATCTCTTTGCTTTCAACCCTTAAGTATCCCAGCTTGAATTGACCTCGGTCAGTCGAATCAGTGACTCCAGCTGCCTCGTGGTGATTGGCGTGCTGTCTGCTCCTTGGTTCTGCTTCCGAAGCTCAAGGTAGAATTCCTGGAGGACTTGAGCAGCTTCTGGAGATAACTTCGGGTGAACGTACTGCCGAGCGTATCCGACGTACTTCCTCAGCAGCTGATGTGGAATGGCATCAAAGTTTTCTCCTGGTGAGATCTAACCCAATTACAAACAAAAGTCTCAGACTTTGGATTTTCTGTTTGAATCCCATAGAATACAATACAAGTTGTAACAACAACAAAAAAAATCATCTTCTAGGCTTTATCTGGTGAAATCTTCATGAAGCTCTGAACATGGTGCCACATATGTGAGCCATGTTCTTCTAAAGCCCATACACCGCGTTAAGACACACTTTGCCATTTCAGAACAAGCAGCAGAAGCTTGTATTTTCCACTTCCTGGTGACAAAGGTCACCTAGCTACATCAAGAATTTTCTCAAAAAGGGAAAACACAATGACCCAATTGTTTCAGTACACAACTCTACAGAAGTTTAAGCCATCGCATTTCCCAAAGTGCAAGGGTTCAGCTCCCATGGGGGTTTACTTCTCCGAGACCTGGCATTTAGCACTATCAGCCTTCAGACTAACCACTGAGATTTAATAACAACATATCGGTTCCTTCCCACCATCCTCAATCTATCTCAGTCTGCAGATGTCCAAGTACCTGTCCAAGCACTGCTTTACGCACGTTATATAAAGTTATTACATCCCATCTGGTTGTGTAGCTCCTTACTGAAATCTAATACAGTATATTTGATTTCACACAAAATACCTTCCCACCACCCCAAGTAAGAATAAACGAAAGAAAAAAAGACAACCCAGCTGATAAACTCTCTCCATGTGAATTGGCACAATTTCAGCAACTCCAGCATGGTGGACGATGGCAGCTGCAATAGACAACTTGCAGAAACTGGTGGCTGGAGCCTTAATACTTCTTGAATTCAGAGCCAGTTATCGTGAGAAGAACGGGAGTGGGAGACTGAAGCCATCTAGCAGGTTGAGGCTGCCTGGACCCACTAACACAGCAACAGTCACAGGACAAGTCCTACCTTGAGTCTTTCAAGCAGTGGCCGATCAGAAACAACTTCAAGAACAGAGCGATCCTGCACGTTGGCACGACTCACAACGGCGCTGCTGCACGCTGCCTGCTTTCCGGCCCGGATAGCCATCACGTGCTCGGACAGCAAGTGATCGTGATCTTCATTTGGGGTGTCCAGCAAAATGAAAACCAAATCAAATCTTGACAGCAAAGCACTCCCCATTCTAGAGTAAAGACAAGAAAACCACACAACGCTTGTATTAAAGTAGGAAAACCACAGCAACTCTGCTCTGCTTCAAGAATATTTAGAGAGCTGTGTCCTTTTCATTCAGGATAGAGCAAAACAGCAATTTCTCTCCTAAAAAAAGCATGAGAAGTTATTACAATAAGCTTGTGTTCAAGCTCCAGGAAGTCAGTTAAACCCAACTGCAAGACTGCCTGAAGCACCTGCTCCCGAATTTAAGCAGCATTTCAGGAAGTGCTCACTTTAAGTTCTCCGACACCGTTTTGGCTTTGTTATAATGCCCTCCAACGGGGTTTGCTGCAGCAATGATGGATGTCCTGGCTGGCAAGCTGCAGACAATGCCAGCTTTGGCAAGGCTGATACTTTGCTGTTCCATGGCTTCCAGCAGAGCCTGATGTTGGCTTCCCATCTTATCAAATTCATCTATTCCGCAAATACCTGGAAACAATACAGGACAAAGGCTTATTAGGAAACACGTTAACTAACGGACAGGTGCATGCTACAATCCAGTGCAACATCAGAACTCCACTCAGAGTCTAGGTACTGCAGGAGATCTTGGACCTAGCCTCCATTTCTGCAAGGTCTGCTTCCATTCCAAGCTGCTGCAGCTGAATCATCATAAAGCTGGCTTGGCTTGCAGAGGCAGTGTCTTGGTTACTCCTTAAGATGCCCAAACAGGCTGTTTTTAAAAGCAGAAATAAATGGCCAACCTCACAAGCAAGCTGTTTTTCAAAAACAGTAAGACTCCAGTAGCTGCCCTTAAGTCAGAGATTTCTCACAAAGGAAACCCTAGTTCTTTGCCACATGAAGTAAGACTGGTATGCAAATTGCGGAACTCCAGTTTTCTACACGTCCTAAGCCCTAAGGAAGCAGGAACCACCTCTGGAGATGTCACTGGAGAAGCTTGGAACTTCCCAGATCAGGAAAGCCACTGTCATGCTTCAGATTTACATCTTTAACCCCCAATTACGCAAGCACTGCAGTTAACAACCTCAGCCTCAGCACCCACCAAGTTTGTTCATACAAAACCTATGGCATTACAAGCATTACCTTGATCTCCAAGCACTAAAGCACCAGCTTCCAAGGCAAAATCTCCCGAAGCACCGTCTCTAGACAGTGTAACAGTCAGGCCAGAGCTGGTGGAAGTATTACCACAAACATACACACCTCGAGGAGCAACGTTACACACTGCCTGGAAGAAAAAAAAAACAAAAACAAAACCACTTTTTTCTCACAAGCCTTATTCTAGAGAAACAGTACAAAGCACAACGAGATCTGTTTCTTTCCATTTCACACGGCCCAGCAGTACAGCTGTGACTCCTTGCAATGCAGAAGACATGTTTCTGCACAATTTTTGTCACAATACTTGCACTTAGCCACATCTACCGTGTTGAAACTACTCGGACTTGGGGCTCAACACCTGCATCCAAAGTGTATGGAAATGCTTGGGAACATCCGATCCATCACAGAACTGCAGGTATAGTTTCTGTATTTTCAGGCCCCAGGGCTTATTTAGACTAACCTCTTATCTGGCTGGCCAACACAAGCTGCTTCAGAGGGGAGGAAGCATTGTTTGTTCCACAACTAAGGGATGAAGGAGAGCCCCAGTCTCTGCCATGCCCCTGGTATGCAGAAAACAGCTCGTGCTTTGAAAGGACTGGCAAAAGACAGGCGTGTTGCAGTTAAGCTCGTTTAGAAAACAGTTATTAGAGATTTACTGGGAAAATTCACTTCGGTTACTGGTTCTTCTTTTATTCAAAAGGTAACACCCAAAGTATATTTGCTCAGTGCCAGGTAAGTGACAGGCACTGACAACTGAATTAAAAAACAAAGGAAAGACAAGAACAAAAACAACAAAACCCACCACAAACTGGGTTTGTTCTTGTCCTTGTGATTTTTTCTTCTGTGGCAGTGATGATAGAAAGGAGCTCTGTCTCGGGGTCTTCGCTGAGGAACAGGCTACCAGCACTTCTCTAATGGCATTCTATTACTTAGTATTATGTGGTGGAAAGAAGCCACAAAGTCATTTATTATATGCCAGATATTCCCAATTCAGTGAAAAAAAATTAAAAAATCATTTCTCAGGATGCTTGCACAGACATCTGTCACTTTGGTTAAATTATTTCAAGGCACATCATCACATTGTTTAAGATAAATTCTGGTACTAACTGGCTTTGCTGTCATGCAAAAAAAATGCCCAAGACTGTGACGCAAACATAGTAGCAGGTCCCCTCCCTGAAGGGCAGAGATCTGGGCCAGCCACACAGAAATAGGATAAGAGAAGGGAAATAAGCCTCACGGGAGGTAAACGGCATGGTAGTTCTAAAAATGGACTTATTTTAGTTGACAGTAGGATAGCTACATGAATAAAGTGAAACACCTCGCCAAGAAGAGAAGTTGGTGAACGGAGCTAACAAGGGCAGGACAGCAAGAGTAAGTACAAAGTACTTCGAAGTCCGCAGGCTTGACTGAGTATCTCTGCTTTGTAAACATTTTAACAGGCTGGTTCTCTTCTGCAAGGCTCTCTGGAAAGAATGGACTGCAGGGAAGCCATTTGGGCGCTATACTCTACACCTGAGGCATGCCGTATGAAAAAACATCTCCAACTATGCCAAAAACCCTTTGGTCTTGGTGCAGCTACCCTACAATGCTCACAAGAAGTAAAGGTAGTAAAGAATTACTGAAAAATACAATCACGCAGTGGTAAGAAATCAACTCATACTTGCAACATCTGACTTTTTCCTAGTCCTGGATCTCCAACAACCAGAACATGCGGATCTCCTCGAACCGGGATTCTGTTCTTGTCATCAACAAACTTCTGACATCCTCCAAATAACGCCAGGGCCAAGCCTGCCTTTACAATCTGAAGCAGCACACACCAAAATAGTCAGCATTCAGTCATTGTGATCGGTTACTGACAACTCCCCAGAACTGCTCGTAATCACCCTTCTGTTCTGGATGGCTGAGCTGAAATCCCAGAAGAAAGTGGCAAAGGTATAAGGCTGCCACCTCCCTGTTAGTCCCTGCACTGGAACAACACTGAGAAGTCACCCATGAATACAGCCCCTGCCCCTTTCCCTCCACCCCAGGTAAACTTGACAAATCCTGTAGGAGTTCACAGTGGCATAAACCTTTCCGCCTGAAGTTGCAAAGCAGAGCTGTCAAACTGCTTACCTCATGGCCATAGATGGCAGGACAAAGTGAGCTGAAAAACAAAGCATACTGTGACATGGGGGGAAATACAGATCTGATGTCACTATCAAGATAATCACCTGTTCTGTCTCTAGTCCCAGAATGCTTTTATAAGTACCAAATTTTTGCTTAGTTGTTGAATTCTTAGAATCAGGTTAAATGTAAAAACAGCGCCATATTTCTCAAAACTGTTAGATAACCGGATATCCCTGAAGCAATATGAAAAGCCTTTTATTTGAGTTTGCACAAATGCAAAGAAGGACCATTTTTCCAGCGATCACTGCACTGTTCTGATTTTTATCAAATAACTGCCTGTAAATCTCCTTCTAAAGGTTCTACAGTTTTGTATTCTTGGATTCCACTGGCAGGACCTGAGGGACAGTCCAGCTAGAGAAACGCTTCTGCCGTTTGACCTGAGGGTCTTTCACACCCACTCATCATTGCCTCTTCCCTCTCCGCTGCAGAAAAGCAGTGCAGAGAACAAAACAGCTCTTGTGAGTTCAACTGGTCAGTGAGAAGCACAAATTAGTGGATTGCTTCGTTTACCTGTTGCTTTCTGTCTCAGGGTTGCCCTGAAAAACTTGGTCATGCTGATTCAGAAGTTCAGCTAGCTCTGACACAACTTACTTCACAATGAGCCTGAAGAGATTTTCCTCAGCTTGGATTTCTTGAACAGCATAGAGGTCCTTAAGTGAAAACTCCATGAATGACCTCTGGAAAGTCTCATCATCAAAGTTCTTTGTTTTTTGTCCTTTGCTGTTGCTGACAGAATTCGCCTCAATGTACAACAGGAACACACACTTGTCGTTCTTATTTTTAGAAGCTCCTGTTAGAAAGATTGACAGGCAATGAGCAATAAGCTTCACATTTTAAATACCGGTGTTATTTACAAATGGCACAGGGCAATTCAGAAGTATTTAGCAGACATATTTACAGCCTCTGTTTCGCATATTTAAGTAGTTGAACACCTGCATTTTCAAAAACTCATGCAAAGTGAGTAAAAGCTTCTAGTTGCATTTGTTAAGTTCCCTGCATTGAGGCCCACAAAACATTTTACTGGATTTCAGGGGGAAACGCTCTGTGTTTATGCATTTTCTCCCAACAGGTGAAGTCTTCCAGGAATTTTAGGTCGTACTACTCTAGGCAAGTAAAAGATTGTACGCAAGATTTTCCCACTCAGCATTTACAGAAAAAAAATTATAGAGTGCAGGACAATTGAACATATACCTTAATAATTAAAGGTTTTCTGTATGCTCCCGAGAATGATAATTGAGCAGTGAATGCAGGCTCACAGGAAATCACGACTGCAATTCCCTGCAGTATGTTCATTCTATTACAGCTACACACAACACGCTTCTTCGTTTTTGGGGAAAACAAGAATTCTAAGATTTGTCTAGGGAGAACTACACTGAAAAAGGTAATACGCCTTCACAGTCGTATGATGGTTTTTCTGTAATTTCAAGGAGGCATTGAAGGAAAAAGGTTAAACAAATAATGAGCCCCAGTGAGACTTCAGGAAATAAGGTGTGTCCCCCGTGTGAGCGGTTCAGAGAAGGCTTTCCTATCAGCTGACTCGCCATAAAACACTACATGTCAGGACTGGAACTTGAGGACTAGAGTTAAATATAGACCAGTGGGCTGCAAAAGACAAACTCCCTCTATCAGTGGACATTTGAGACCGCGCTCCTGGTGAGCAGCGAGGCAGATTGCCTTTTCAAAATGCCACCTTGGTATGAAACTGTGGGAACTTCTTAAATATACTTCATGCTTTTACAACTTCGAGAGCTCAGATGAAAGAGGACGGCTGTTTATCCTGTTGTGAAATCACTAGAGAAAAAAAAAAGTATGCAGAGATGTGTGTTTTACCTTCCTCAGTGCTCGACACCTTAACTATCCCTGTAATCGTGACCACATCTCCTGGCACGCAGCTGTCCACCAGATCTTGAACCAGCTCACATTCGATTGTGCGAGGGATTCGGCCTGCTTCTCGCTGATCATCTGACATGAGCTCCTGAACCCTGCAACACACGCGGTAAGCACGCGCTCCATGCCTAACGTTATACGGTAACACCACGTGGTACCAACTATGGCACACAAAGAACGGCATACACTGAGAAGGGAGGCACCAGAAGTGTCCTGATCAACACTGCAAACAGTGGTGCTGAACTTGAGAAACAGGTTTTTTCAACTCAGACTTGAGCAAACGGGCATATAAGATACCTAAAACCCCACAAGACAGTAACAACGTACTCCTGAAATAACAAGCCATGTGGAGTTTGGATTTTCTAGCACTGGTGAGTGCATTTGTGTAGAAACATGTACGGTATGTGAAATAAGATGGACTTTACAAAGTTAGGAGGTCAGACATCATAGCCCTGAGTGCTTAATTGCATTTTAACCCTAGAAAATGCCAAGAAGTTCCTCAGACCATAGCAAGAACAGTAGCGCGCTGTGTAATTGCAAAAGGCCAGCAGCTCACAAGTTCTTTAAAAGGTTCGGATTTTGAGTCTGCACAGTCCCAAAAATGTTCCTAGAAGCTTAGCATAAAGCTTCTCCTAAGCTGTGATGAACAGCACCCTCTACAGCTACTAACAAGAACATCAGCGCTATTTTTAATGAGTTCTAAATCACTTATTACAGAAAGTTCTTCAAAAAATCCACTTGGATGTCATTTGGCACAGTAAGACTTGATACTGAGCACGTGAACTTACAGAATCTGAACAGAACCAGAGGAAAGCAGTAAGAGTTCTGTTTCTGTTCAGGTAAGCTTACTGCTTACCGCAGTAAGCTAACAGGATGAGCAAAACACAGAGCAAACTCTCCTGGATGTGTAGTATGGGACAACAGCAGCATGCTCATAGTACAGCAGAACCAAGGAAACGATAAGAAACGTTCCGTTAGTTCGAGTCAAGTGTCACCGCTGACAAATAATTTAACAGGGCTCTCCTAACTGACTTTCCGTTCATTAAAAGGAGTTATTAAATATTAGATGCAACTAAAAATAATGTAGAAAGTCTACAAAGAGCACAAACTTCACATTTATTAGGAGGAATTCCCAAGAAACTATTACATTTTTCAGCGTTAATATACAAAGTACACTACTTCTCTGATAAAAATGCTTTGTAACAGAACAGTCTTTGAAGACTGCTTAGTAAGGAGATTAAAAGGACAGAGTGTAACACGGAATGAGCCACCCCATTGCTTTTTTGCTACTGTGTTTGTTACATTTTTGCACGGGAGGGAAGAGGTGCTTACTTAACAGACTGCCAGTCCACTGTTGTGGTTAAAGGAGAGCTCCTGTCGGGAGTGAATGACCGGCCACGGCACTCAGGTACAAGGCACTGCAATAGAATTAATTACAATTCAATCTTAGTCTTTTTTTTTTGATAGCAGTTTTAAACTGCCTTTTTTATTTTTCAAAATGAAAGCAAGACAACAATATTGATTACCACAATTTAAGGAAAAAATCATTAAATAAAGGCTACAGACCAACAGGTAATTTGTATGATCCCCTAATTCAAGGGAGTTTCTATAAACTGCTTTTTTTCCAGTAGCATACATTTTTTTCAAGGTTATGCACTAATTCAAAGCTGGATGGTACGATTTTTTGGTTTCGTTTTTTAAACGTGTCACATGTTTAAACTAACTTTAAATATCAGAACTAATTCCCCTTTCACCACCCTTCCTCACCCTTCAACGCTCCTGGCGTTGCCATTTTTCAAATCCCTACAGAAACACAAGAGGGAGAAATATGAGCTCGGGCAATTAACTGACCTTCGTTGGAACAGTGTATTTTCCATCAGGCAGAGGGACGCCCTGAACATCTCCGCACGTGCCACACACGAAGGCGAGCTTAGTGCACAGAGGCTTAATGTTACTGACGCGCACAACGGTACCCCGCAAGGCGATGTACTTCCCATAGCAGTTGGCCCGGACGTTTTTCAGCTGAGTCAGCGGATCATAGTTGTACACCCTACGCAGAAGTCAAGCACGAGCGTTTTGAAATCCTACCACATTTAAATGAAGAACCAAAACAACAAGCCAAAACAAAACCCAATCAAAAAAACCCACACCCAACAAAAAGAGGTTACAAGTAAATTATGAACCGCAGTCGGAGCCATGATCAGAATGATTGCATCTGTGAACTCATGGCCTATTCTTTCATAGCTTTCTTGAAAGCAGCACATTTAACATTCCCCAGCCATACATAGTGACACTTCCCCCTGAAAACAATCAAGACTACCAAAATCACATAACATAATAATATCCTGTAAAACTGCCTTTGAGTTATTCCCAGTTAAGACCAGGGTTTAGACTTGTGACAAAAGAATCAAAGGTTTACGTCTGTGCTCCAAAGGATGCCTTTTTCGTCTACGGGTTTTCCTAAACACAGTCCAGCACCTAATTAAAAGGGTGCAGTTTTATATCAACAAAGCTTAAGAATATAGCATAGCCTGGCAAACTCCCCAGTTAATTTGACCTGCTGTGTCAAAACGTGCTGGAACAGGCAGAAAAAAAATGAATCAAACTCAAACAGAGCTAATACTCCCAGCCCCTCTCAGAATCCCCAGGTCTGAGGCTGTTTTCTAAGAAAAAAAAACGTACTTAGGACTTATGTCATTAGGAAACCAAAGGAAGTCACATTTTCACAGTGATAACAGCAATTAAGATTCTTGAATGTACGTGCTTATTCAAAAATTAGTATAATTTCAGTTTCTTCATATTAAAGATTAAATAACTAGAAATAATATTCTTGAAGCTCCCTATCAGTAATCCTTTAATAGATGTAAGCTAAAATGAAAGAACAAATCTTCCTCTACCACTGTCAAATCATACATACAAGCCTAGATTCTTCTGAATCCTTTCCTAAATCCTCTAGTAAACATCAGAAACGTAAATATAATCCTATTTTTAAGGAAGAGGTGTTTTACAGAATAGTTGCTCTACTTCTAAGCTACTTCTCTATGTATAACTGTTTCTTCAGCTTACAAGGTTTCTTTCTGCCTTTGCCTTCACCAGGACAGCTTAGCTTCTGCCATTGCAAAGATAAAAATGTAGACTGTTCTGGAAATATCTTTGCAGGGTAAAGTCTCTCAGTTAAATAAATAAGCCTTCCGCACCACGCACGGACACTGATGATCACTACAGAAGAGGCAAAAGGATCTTCCTGAAAACAAAACGCTCAACACCTCTTACCTGGCATGAATGAGAGGCACGTTTATTACAGCTTCTCCATCAAGCGGTAATCCTTCCTGCACCTGCAGCTCCACAGCATGCCTTTCGAGGTCCTTTGTTAGCACCTGGACAGAAAACAAAGGCAAGCACAAACTTCTTATTGTTGAACTAGCTCTCGTTTGCCCACTGGTGAAGTCTGAAGAGCTCTCTGCTGCCCAGCAACCCCCACTAGACAGCGTTTTCCTGCTTCTGAACAGTTCTAAGATTCATTCCAAAAGGAATTTAAGATTAACACATTTGCTGTATTTCTTGAATTACAAAATGATTGTTTACAATAGTCTTCAATGCACAGAGTTTTGTTTGACAAAAACAAAAGCTCCCCGGGATCTGCCTTTCAACAAGCAGTGAAATTCTCCTTTAAGAGACATGGAACAGAGCCAGGAATTCCTGCACCCGCTCACCACTCGCCCATCAGGCATGGCTCTCCTATGTGAGGTCAGATAAATAGCACAGGTAACTCCCAGCCCACTGATAAAAACAGGAATTAGAAGTCACTACAATGTAACTGTTAAACTACATTTAGTTTTAGCCAACTGCTTGGACAGTGAGTAAGCAAAACACACTAAGACCAGAGAATTTTCAAAACAGGACTTTGTAGGCCATGTAGAAATGGTGTAGGGATGGAAGTTATCGAGCTTTGATTGAACAAAAGATTTCCACGAGAGAGAAAAGCATAGAAATGTGGTTTTATATCATAACTGTCAAAGTCCGACTGATTTTTTTCATTATGAGGGGTGTGTTCTCATGTATTAGAACTTCGCATTTACCTGGTGAATTGCTAGACCCATACACTGCAATGTTTTCTGAGGCATGTCCCGTAACTCAGCAGATACATTTGGTATTGATTTAATTAATTCTCTATCTTCTATCAGGTCCTTATAATCCACAAGGATACTTCCTTTTCTTTCTATTTCATCCTGCAAAGCATTTAAAGTTATAAAATACACTTCAGGTTATAAACACAATACATCCAAATCATGTCAGAAACATTTCACATCTGTGATGGAGATTATTTTTGATAGAGAAAATCAAATTATCTAATGTCACTGCATTAACAATGTCTCTATACAGACATTTATTTTACCTTATCATAAAGGTCAATGCGTTGCATGAAGAATTTTTCGAAGGCTTGAGTCTTCAGGACAAAAGGAGACTTGTCAGCATAAGCTAATCAAAAAATATGCTACGTTAATAATTGACGGAAATAATTCTTTCAATTTCACAAAAGACATAAAAAAGCAGTTTTTGTTCCATTTTTTTTCTGTGTTCCAGAACTGAGGAAGATGACTGATCTCTACAGCCTCACAGTGACATCCTGTTACAAGGTGTGTTGTAAGAGAAGTGTCTCTAGGATGACAGAGGTCAAGAACATAGGGGCAGGAAAAGCTCAACAGCAGCACGGATTCCAGCCTTTGACAAACTGCATGCTTTGTGTACCGAACTGAGCAGGTTTAAGGAAGATCTTATTTTACACTGTTCAAGGTTTCTTTCCAAGGCTTGGAGTCCACACAGACTACAGCGTGATACCGAAATCTGCACCACATTCATATAACAAACACAAATGCTTTCTCTTCCACTTATCCCCTCTAGGAAAAAAATAAAAATGAAATAGGATATTTGCTATTCGTAATTTTGGTCTAAAAATACCTTCAGAAAAATAAAGTTTCCAGCCCTTATACGGAATAAACTGGTCCAACGTTGATTGAACTAGTCGAGATGTTACTGAAAGAGATTGAAATTGGGATTAAAATAATGTAGACACTAAAGCTTCGCAAATTTTGTCAGTGATTCTTTAAAGCAGCAGAAGCAGTGCCATGGCCCAGCGCACAAGCGGGCCACAAGAGGAGGTGGCCCAGAAAACAAAGAGGAGGCAGCTCACCAGGTGGGGGCATTCTCTTCCACTCTGCCTTTTGTCCTCCTCGTCCTCGCCATCCTCCTCGCCATCCTCCTCTCCATCCTCCTCGCCACCCCTGGAAGCCTCTCCCCCGGGCAGCCCCCCTTCCCCTGACGCCCGCGCTCATTTTGCTCTAGGGGGCATTAGCTCGGGGCAACAACGATGGGCAGAAAATTCACATATTACTGCTGCTTGCCAGGCAGGGAGCGAGAACTCGGGGGGTGGTGGACCCTCCAAGCCTTGGGCCCCCCCTCCAAGCCCCAGGGGGATCCTCTCAAGTCCTGAGGGACCTGCTCAAGGTTTGGGACCCCCGTCAGAAGCCCTGGGGTCTCCCTCTAGGCCTTAAGGTACCACTTATAGGACTTGAGGTCCCTCTCCCAGCCCCGGGGTTCTGCTTCCAAGCCTTGGGATCCCGCCCCCCCAAGACCTGAGGGACCTGCTCAAGGTTTGATGTCCCCGTTCCAGGCCTTGGAGCCCCCGTTCGAGGCCCTGGGATCCCCCTCAATGCCTTGGGGTCCCACTTAAAGGACTTAGGGTCCCCCTCCCAACCCTGGGGTCCCCCTTCCAAGCCTTGGAGTCCCCCCAAGCCCCGGGTGGAACCCCCCAAGCCCTGAGGGACCCGCTCAAGATTTGAGGCCCCTATTTGATGCCTTAGAGTCCCTCTCAAGGCCTTACGATCCCCCTCCAAGCCTTAGGGTCCCACTTAAATGACTTAGGACACCCTCCCAGCCCCAAGGTCCTCTTTCCAAGCCTTAGGGTCCCCCCTCCGAGCCCCGGAGGGACCCTTCAAGACCCAGAGGATCCCCCCCGGAGGCCGCTCCGTGGCCTGCCCCCCTCAGCCCTCACGGAGGAGCCCCCACCACCTCCGCTCCCCTCAGGAGCCCGCCCGCTTTGGCGCCCAAACCCCACTTCCGGCCCCGCCACCAATCCCCGCAGAGCGCGCGGCGGCCCCGCCCCCTCGGCGCCGCGTTGCCATGGAGACGCGAGGGGCAGCGGGCGGCGCGCATGCGCTCTCGAGCGGCGGAAGGCGCTCGGCGGAGCGCTTCCGGTGCGGGCAGCGGGCGGGAGGAGGAGGAGGAGGAGGAGGCGGCGGTGATGGCGGCCGGGCCCGGGCCGCGCATCTGCGAGGGGGAATGCGCCGTGCTCAAGCGGGGCGACGTCTTCAAGGCGGTGGCCGTGCTGCGGAGGAGGTGAGGGGCCCGAGGGGGGCCGCGGGCCTCCTCTCGAGGCCGCGCGTTGTTTAAAAACCCGTCAGGAAAGAAGGAGTGGAGAGAAAAGGACGTGCTGCCGGGGGAAGTGAAGGAGTTTTTATGTCGGAATTGAAATAACTCGCGGCAATTCTTTGTTTTCTGTGATGCGATGAGATTAAGGACGCTCCACGAACACGCGGCAGTCATCGGAATGTCAGGGGTTGGGTGTTCTACGTAGGGAGGTCCCCAGAATGAGAACTAAGTACACGCACACGCGATTTTTCTCGAATTTCTTTTTAATCACTTCAGATCTTTTATAATTTCCTACCGCTCTTTCAAAATCCGTGTTGGCAGGCGTTAATACACATCACGTGAGCAAGTAAAACACTGGTAATTTTTCATGAAGTGACTTTGGTAAATGTCTCTGACAAAAACTTTTTTTTTCCCAACCTGTATAGCCCAGCCTAGCCTTGATATATTTTCATTTTGTTCCTTACCTCATTCAGACTTAATCATGTCAAAAATCACACTGTGTAAATTAAGTTCCCCATTCCCTTCCTATCCATCGTCAGTGCGGTGTGGTTTTGGGGTTCATAGTAGTTGGCATCGCAGTTCCTACGCTTGTTCTGCTTTCCTCAAGGACACAGGTGAAAGCAGCACGTGTGAAGTTACACGTTCAGCTCCTGTGGGGTTTTAAATCCCATCACGCGGTCTTCTGGATGTAAAATGATGCTTGTAATGTTACCAACACTTTTATCGTTTCAGGAAAATTATTTTTGAGAAGCAGTGGTTCTATCTGGACAATGCCATCGGCCACGTGTACGGGACTACGTTTGAAGTAACCAGTGGAGGAAACCTGCAGCCAAGGCGAGAGGTGGAAGAAACTACCACAGGTATTACGGAGGCTGGGTTGATGCTGGGAAGAACGAGCACTGATTGTGTCTTCTCTGATGAGACCAAAGATGACGGAAAAGCTTTCAATTAATCGTTTGTTAACTTTCGTTATTTCTATTCTGTGTCACAAATGCATGGTTTTGCCGTGATCCGCTGTTCCACTAGTCCTGTAACAAATCAACTTTTTAATATGGGAGAACATTTGAACCTTGATTTGGGTGAATATATGTATGTGTTTTACATATGACATTTAATTGATTGCTTACACGATACGTTGCAAGACCACAAAGCATGTGGGTTTAATGCTGAGAGTCTGCTTTCTGTGAAACTAAAATCATGTGTTTCTCCGACTTGAAAGTATTTAGAGCTAGATTTTACAAATCTATATCCTTTTCCTTTAGACACAAAAGAAGCAGGTACAGATAATCGTAACATAGTTGACGATGGAAAGTCTCAAAAACTGACTCATGATGACATAAAGGCTTTGAAGGACAAGGGTATTAAAGGACAGGTAAAAATAAGGTTTTGGTGTCATTTCTGTGCTACCTTGATGGTTATATTTCAGTTGGTGGAACAGGCTATTCTTTTAATGGTGCAGAAACTTCAGTGCTTTTTCTTTGTTCTTCTGCTCAAGTCATGTTTTTTCCTAAAGATCTGTTTTTACAAAAACGCGAGGGCTGTTTTCAGAGAAAACTTCATGTAAGGTTGGCAACTTGGTCAGTAGAGAGGCAAGAATGACTTCGTACCGTATCAGAAGTCATAACAGGCATAAAAGGAGTATTAATCATTAAGGAAACCTAATATACACAATCACCTTTTCATTTTGTTTCTTCTTAAGATTCAAAATGTTATTTCTGTATTGCACACACATTCAAATTTCACAATGATAAAACTGTCCAAGGTGTAGCGAAGGATCGCAGAGCCCTTAACTAGTAACACTGTGTAACAAGCACGCTAGCAGTGTGCTTCTAGGTGCTACGCACCAGTGACGCGTGTCTTTTATCTGCACCTTAAAAGCTAAGAATATTCCCAAGAGAGCAGTCCTGGTAGAAAAGGCATTGGTTTTTACCCCACACTTAAGCAGCAAAAAGTGAGGCCTTCTAACACATTAAGAAACCCCTGCAGCAAGTTGTGTTCTGCACACGTTATCAGGCGAAATTCTCTCTCATCTTTGGTTTACCCTTCGTAGTAAAGATAAGAAATTGCTCATGCTTACATCAAGTTCGTCTCTTTGTATCTTGCTGCGTGCTGCTGCTGTTGGAAGCAGCTGTTCTGCTTTTGCCTGCTTAATAATGGATGGGTCTGGGGAGCCTAGCACGGTATTTCCTCCGTTTACGTGGTTGTGCTGCTCTTGGCGTTCTCCCTCTGATAAGGAATGCACTAACCAGTCTGATAGCTTGGACGTTTTCTGTCAGTTCTCATTATCTGTGGCAAAAGATCACTCTTTCCTCTGTCCTCAGCATGTCTGTGCCATTCGTCTGCCATACTTCTAATTTAGGCTACTAAAATAGCCTGCTTTGTTAATTAACTGGAGCTGAACGTTCGTTTCAGACTGTTATATTAGCGCTGTGAAGGTCTGGGCACGTTTGAATTCGTGTTGGTGAATGGCACGTGTCTGTGATGCAGGCTTAGTTGCAAGGCGATTGCTCTTTGAATTAAAGCAGCCTCAGTGTTAGTGGGGTTTCATTGCCCATCACCTTCCCAAATCCTTCCCGGGTCCCGAGGGATAGGTGTGTAGTGTAGGGCAACAGGCTGGTAGGTATTCCTGGGGCACTGCAGAGCGCCACACCTTCCCTTTGGCTTCTTGTGCTTGCCCTACAGAAATATTCCCCAGATTCCTCGCTACATTTTACTGGAAAAAAAAGTAGACCGCATTTAACTTTTCCAAGAGTAAGGCAAAGAAGGAATGACGTGCTGATCCACCCCATTAATAACACATCCGAAATGTCTGAAGGACTTTAAGAGATGAGGGCTTGAAAAATAGCACGTGAGAAGTACTGGCACCAGTATATTTGGAACAAGTTCTTGAAGTGCAGCAGGAGGCGCAGTGTCCACATGCAGCATTTGTTCTTGTATCGCAGGCATGCGGACAAACCCTGAAGAATGAAAGATTTTGTCTCACTTTATTCTGTTGGAGGTCTTCGTGCTCGCTCCAGCTGGAACCTGAAAGCGTGAGGAACAGGAGTTGGATTGGCAAAGGGCAAAGATTAGAACAAGGAAATTGGGAAACAAAACCAGGAATTCTGGGAAAACTGGAAGCTAGAGGAGGAAGAAGGCAGTGAGAGGACTCGAGGAAATAGCAAATGCTAGTTTGCCATCCTGCAAGGAGCTGATATAGGAGTCTACCACAATGCTCCATGACAACTGCTAATGAATGTAGCTCATTCTAAGTACAGGGTAATTAAAGATAGCTAATCACCTAGAGGAAGCAGGATAGTTTCTTTCACATTCAGCTTGGGATATGTCGGTACTGAGACCTCCCGATAAGAGCTGAAGTAACGACTTGCTGAAAGGAACCATCCTGCCTTTCCTGCACGTCCGGCCATGCGAGGCTGCCCTCTCTCGAGTTAGTTCTGGCGCCCAGCAGAGTCCTTCCCCCAGCACACCCTGTTTTCAGGATCAGCATTTTCAGTTCTGCCACTTTTAGCTAGCATTACATAGTTCTACTTCTGTCTCCAGATGTTCTGTGTGGTTCGATTCCTGCACGTAGTCAGGGTAGTGCCTCCCCTTCTGTGTTGATTAGAAGAATTAATGTCAGTAGAACTTCATGATACGCGTGCCTTCACTGGAATAAAATATTTTCTGTGTTTGTTTAAAGCGATACTGTATGTGAAATGAGTAAGAAGTCCATACCAGCCGTAGTAAATATAAACTGTCTTTTCTAAGGAAATTGTTCAACAGTTAATAGAGAACAGTACAACGTTCCGAGACAAAACAGAATTTGCTCAAGATAAATACATAAAGAAGAAGAAGAAAAAGTAAGTGAATTTTGAAACGTGGAAAATATTTAGTAGTTCTTTAATGTGTTGACTTGAAGGAAGACTGTTCCTGTGTGTTTCTTACAGATACGAGGCAGTTATTACAATCGTAAAACCATCCACTCGCATTCTTTCAACAATGTATTACGCAAGGGAACCTGGAAAAATTAAGTAAGTTTTCATTTTGTTTCTCTTCTCAAATGATGAAGGTATTTTAATATTTTCCAAAACATCTGTATTATACCAGAGTATGTAACATCACTTTTTCCAGTTAATGGAAATACCGTAAATGAATGAAAAATAATGTGATACAGAAATTTAATCAACGTTCTCCTGTAGTGAAGAAGAAAAAATTGTTGCATGCAGCATTAGCTTTTACCATTTCCCTTCCACCAGCATTTTGGTTTTTAAATCTGTTGAGTAATTAGCCACTTTGGTGGCTCTTTACATTTTCAGAGGGCTCTTCTCTCCTGTTGGTCAGTTGCATATTGTCTCGTTTTCTCACTTAGCAGTCAAAAAACAAGCCCCCTACCTAAAACAGGGATTTTAATATTTAACATGTGAAGGAGTCAAATCTTCAGTCAGAAACCTTTGCACAAGTGCAAGTAGATGACAGCCATTACTCTTCACTTCTCCACCAAGGCTGTAACTCTGTTAACACCGTTTTTCTAAGAAAACTGATTTGGTATCTCTTAAAACTTTTTGGTTTCTAGCCATTTGCGTTATGACACACTAGCCCAGATGCTGACTTTAGGAAACATCCGCGCTGGCAACAAAATGATTGTCATGGAAACGTGTGCGGGCCTTGTGCTGGGCGCCGTGATGGAGCGAATGGGAGGTGAGTAATACCGTCGCTTTAGCAACATACGAAATGAGGGCTTATTTGAAACTCAAGAAACGTTTGATTTTGATACTTTTAAAAGGCACTACTACAAAATCATTTCTCAGTTTTCAAAATCTGCTTGGACCGTCTCCAGTATTCAAAGGCATAATTGTATTTCCATTGGAGGGAGTTGTTTGACATATTTCAGTTGCATTTATTATCTTAAAAATAAGAAATTTAAAGTCTGCTGCATGTAGATCTATTTTAGCATCTGTCCTGTGTTAACGTAAAGACATTCAGAAAAGGCTACAAGGAGCTTGTATGCAGATTGTTCTCAAGGACTTGGGAAGAGAGGAAGGAACGGCAGGACACGGGAGTGGTAACACTGGAATCCAGACAGCTCACAGCACTGCAAGTGTTGTCACTCATCTTGTTCACTGTGCTAGACATTCAGCATCAGCAACATGTGTGTTTTAAAAGCAATCTATGACATTTTCGTGAATAATATACGACATTTTCTTCTCGGAGAAGTTTGACTTGCATTTATTTCTCAAACTCAGTTAACTAGTTTCATCTCACATCATTCAAAGATACTAGACAGAGGTGACAATTATATTCCAGAAGCCTGGAAAGGTAGGAAGCGTGATGTGGCGTTGTGCACCCAGCGGTGCTGGCTGTTGGCTGAAACACAGGCAGTTACACTATAAACTGTTTTCGTTTCAGGAAACTTTGTGCATAGGGTTCACTTTTGAAGTAAATGAACTAAGTTGCAATTTACAGTACAACTACTGAAAAGTTCTCGTTTACTATTCCAATTAGCTTTTTGTTTTTAATGAAACCACTCGATAGTTACAAGAAAGAAATACTACAGAAAACTTGTCATTTTAATTCTAAACCACATCAGTTTCTCTAACAACTTGTCACTGCTAACATATTCTGTGCAGATTCTACATATGTTTAATACACGCGTTGTCTTCGAGTTACCTTGTCCTTTAAATCTGCAGTAACTGTTGTCCTTCCAATAAACATTTCCACCTTGAGATGTGTTTAAATTTGATGGTTACATTAAGATAAGACAATTTACTTACCTGTTTTTAAATGTATGTTCGTTGATCCCAGAAGTTCTGACTCTCTAGTAACTACATTTTTGATTCTTTGGCTTCCACAGGCTATGGATCCATTATTCAGATGTATCCAGGAGGGGGACCTGTTAGAGCTGCCACCAGTTGTTTTGGGTTTCCAAAACTTTTTTACAATAATCTTCATGAATTTCCTCTCAGCAAAGTGGACAGTCTTCTCTCTGGGACGTTTTCTACAGAGCTGCTACCTTCAGAATTTGAAGATAATGCACTTGTGGAAGAAGAAAGCAATGGGTTGATTGACGAGAAGCAGGCTTCTATACAGGAAACAGAAGAGGAATCTATTACTGCCACAGCTATGGAGGTCAACCAAACAGAAGAGCAAGAAACAATGGACATTAATGCTGAAGATGTAGAATTTAAAGATAGCAAAGAAAAAGATAATAAAGAAAATGTAAGAATGTTTATTATGGCTATTTGAGTTTTAGAACATTGATGTTATTTGGCTGATTTCAGACATGCCGAATCATTAGCTTACTGAGGTGTTAGAATTCTGAAAGTTGCCTTACACTGAGCCATCTAAGGTGCACAAAATGAAAATTCAGCCCACGATGTAGCCATTACCATTCTAAAGTGCACAATATTTGTTTCATTGTTCAAAGGTTCGGGAAAAACAAAGAAAACAGTGGGAGAGAAGGAAAAAGCTAATAGAAGCTGCTGCTCTCTTGAGAGAGAAGAACGCGGATGGGTAAGTGCTTGTGGTTGGAGAAGTGTTCTGGTTGAAAACATCTACAGGAAATAATTGCCTTTGAAATGAATAAAAGCTTAGTTTTAAAAGTTGCTTATTTTTTCTTAATATTTAGTAGCTAGCAGTCAACCCAGATGTGGCTTGGGTCTTGCTTCGTTCTTACTGGTTGAGATTTTTTTCTGTCTTTTAATGGATTTGAGTTTTCCTGATTGAAAAGTGAGGTTTCCTGATTAGGTATGAAGAAACATTTTTAAAAATAAGTCTTTTCTATTTGGCAAGCTTACTAAATTGGAACTATGCTTGGTAAAAACGAAACTTTTTCTTTTCTTACACAGAAAAAAAAAAAGCAAATACGAATGCATTTTACCTGCATTAGCCAGGATTGTTTTTTCCCAACAAATAATTTTGCATGATGATTTTATATCTAGTGCTCGTATGTATTTTGGTCTGTTTCATCCACTATGGGTAGATGGTAGAATTAAGGCTTTCTATGAAGGTGCAGAGATAGATCGCTGTTCTCTGAAGAAATACAATGGTAAAGGACATTTGCTAAAAGTACTGCGTGTCAGCTTGCCAGCAGCACCCTGATGATGCCTGCAGATGGCCATTAAACTGCCTGGATGGTGGCAGTGTTCTGTTGCTGTGTTTTTACCACTCTACCCTGCACTCATCATAGTAATTAATCTCGGCATGGACTGACAGAGCAAAAATTAATATCTGACTTTACCTGATTCTTCCTGCAGTGTAGAATAGTATATTCAGCTGTTGATTTTGAGTTCAAGGACACCTCATTAATCTTTTGTCTCTTGCTCATTTGTTTTCAATCACTTGCATGTTATTTCTTTGTCCTTTGTAAAGAACGAACCCTGTAACAAATTACGTAGCTGAAGTGAGTGCTTCCTCTAGGAAGTCTTCAGCATGAGGGGGGGAAAGAGAAGCTTATGGATGCCTGCGGGCAGTGTCCCAGATGGCTCAGTCAGGAGCACCTTTCTTTAGTCATCTGCCATTTATAGGCCACCATTTGTTTAGGTCAGCGTCCACAGGGTACGTGCTGCTAAGGCAGGAGAAATTGGCACGGAATAAAGTGCTTCAAACTAAGCGATTCGGTGGCAGGTGAGTAAAAGCAGGCCAGGAAATCAGGATTCTGTTTTGTGTTGCAAGAGAGAAAGGGAGAGAGGATAGGAAAAAGCTGCTTAACGTTGTAGGGAGGGAGAAAGATTAAGACGCTGCTAGAGACTGGTAGTCAGGTGAAGATGAATACCAGCTTTAGGATTGTTTCTTGAGGACCTGACTAATCATATTTACTGCTCGAGGTGGAAGATACACTTTTAATTAAATTTATATTTCTTCTCTGCTTTCCTTATACTAGACCATTTGTTCAATTCCATTCATGACGGACGAAGTCTGTTGTAGGTCTTTGAGGGGGAAAAAGGAAGGCATTCATTCTGGATGTTATTTCAGTTTAGTTTTAAAAGAGCAGGCAGTGATGGACCGTTACATTTTTCTGACGCTATGAAAGTGGAAATTGGTTTACAGACACTCCACGTGTTCAGAATTAGACCACGCACCTTCTCTGTACCCTTCCCTGTCCTTCCTCCACGTCCTCCTTCCCCCGCTCTCACTCATTATATTAATTTTGAGACTGGCCAGACTACCCGCTGACAGCAATATGTGCTGCCATATGAGAGACCATAATCTGATTTTTCACATTCTCCCTCATCTCTCACTTACCTGCCTCTTGTCTGGCGGAGTTCCCTTCGGTGTCAGCGCAGTACTCTAACCCTTCTGGAACATGGGCTGCAGTCTTTTTTTCTTTGTAGTTCCCTTGGCTAATTACCAAGCACAATTTTTTGAGATCTGGATTTGAGGGAAACCTGTAAAAGCTCTGTCCAGCAGGAAGTCAACATGTTAGCAACTGTAAAAATAATTGTCTCACTTTGTGTTTAAAAAAAATCGTACATCAACTTTTACCTCCATTTCATTAGACAAGTTTGACAGTGTATTCAATGCTGAGAGCAGCTGTGGATTAACAGGTCTTTATATATGTATATAAACACATACTCCAGTTTCATTAAGCTATTCTTTTTGCACAGTTATCAATTATTAACTGTTTGAATCCTAACTATTTCCTGACCTTTTTAACCTTTCTAGTTTTGCAGTGATTTTCTTACAAAAACTCCGGGTTATCTGTAGGGAATCTCAAGCACCTGCAAATACAAGTTACGCTATGATATTGAAACTATGATAAAGAATAAAATATAAAGGCTTTAAGTTGGCAAGGACAAATTCTCTTTAAACAATCTTTAGTCATGCCCATTAAGGAATGATTTTATTTTTAAATAATAACATATAAAAATGTGTTTTTTTATGAAGATGACCCAGGTTAAAGAAACATGACTGAGGTTACTTTCTAAGGAACAACTCGCAGTCACAAATCCTAACTTCTATTTTGACAGTGGTCTCAGGGTAGAAAAAGGAGCATTTGAGTTTTGGGGGTTATAAGAATTATTGTGGAGTTCAAAAGAGCTCAACTGAGTGCTTCCGCAGTGTATTTAATATATGGCATTTTAGAAAACAAGCTTTTTAATCCTCTTAATTATGCAAGCAGGAAATCATGATTTGTTTTTATATTCGGGGAGTTGTTAGAGCCATGAAAACATGCTGATTAGCAACATTTACACTGTAATTGATGCTCAGAGCTAAGTAGGAGAAAATGTCACTTGATGAATAGGTTTTAGAAGCAGAAGACTAACGTGCGTGAAATTTCTTTTACAGCTTAATTGTAGCCAGCAAGTTTCATCCCACTCCTTTATTACTTTCGTTATTGGAGTTTGTTGCTCCTTCAAGGCCTTTTGTTGTCTACTGCCAGTATAAAGAGGTAAATCCAGTCCATTACTGTAGCAGTTATTACTTCAAGTCTGAGACTTGTGCTGTATAACCTGTCATTTCTTTTCTTAAGCCCTTATTAGAGTGTTACACAAAACTGAGAGAAAGAGGCGGTGTTATTAACCTAAAATTGTCTGAAACCTGGCTACGAAACTACCAGGTAAGGATTACAGTAAGTGGCTGTCAAAACTGCACGAATTCATTGAAGCAAAACAACCTAATGAAGATGGTTTTTTCTGGTTTGACTGAAGTGATGTACGAGCTCATGCCTTTGTTTACCTGAGAGTAGTGAGGAAAATGCTCTGCAGAATTTTAATGTGTAAATCTATTGTCGTATATGAGAGATGTAGCAAAATATGACATCTGTTTATTAATTTCCAGCTGGTTTGATAGCTTAAAAGATCTCTGTAGTGTAAGAACGGTGATGGCTTCCAAACTCAGTAGCTTCACACAACGCAGTTCCTGGAACTGGAGTAAGCAGAAGTTTCAGGTCTAGGAACATCTCCCTTGTGAAAAATGTCAATTCGACTAACTTTGAAAAAGATGTTTATGGCGTGGAGTTCCCTTTGAACTAGGAACATAAAGATTGTAGTGGCAGAACTGGAAATTACTTTTATCAGTGAACACTGGTATGTTAGACTGCTTGTGTTTTCGTGCAAAGTATGTGAGTTCTGAACACATGAAGGAGACTTTCAGGTGTCTCAAGCCTTGAGTTTGTAATTCTGCTGGAAACACTGTGCCGAAGTAGTCAGCAATACAGTAGCCTGTATTCCTAGGTGTTTCTGTAACTGGCTTCTGATATGCAGATACTTTGCCCTTCCAAATAAATTCACTTTTCAATGTGTGTGTGTTACGGTGGCTGGGAAAAAACCCTTCATCTCATACTGTAAGCTTAAATTCCACAATTTGATGTGCACCTATAAGCTTGTCTCTTCACAGATGTTTATTTTTGGTTTTGTTTTGTTCTGTCTTAAAGGTCTTACCGGATCGAAGCCATCCAAAACTGACAATGAGCGGAGGTGGAGGGTACCTTCTGTCTGGTATAACTGTTGTGCTGGATAAGGGCAAATCTGATTCCAGTAATTTAGAAGCACTGAAGATGGAAGAGCCATCATCTAAAAGATGCAAAGTTCAAGACCTTCAGTGTTAACATTTGAAGAATTGATTTGTTTTTTAGATCTCAGGAGATACGCGGTTAGTAAAATAACAAATACACTTTCTGTGCTCTTGACAGCACAGGAACAGTACCTGTCATACATCTGTCAGCAAAAAGCAGGATTGTGCGGTAGGGAGAATTGCCTCTCTACCAGTTTACATGATCAGAATGAGAAGAAAAACCCGTGAAAGCAAACCTGTGTCCAGCACCACACTGAAAGCACTCTAACTACAAAAAGACCTGGTGATCAGGATGAGAAGTTAACATGGAGGTGAGACAAAGCATCAGTGAAAGCACTCTTCTTCTTTGTTGCCAAAAGTGGATATGATTAAAAAGGTGGAGTCCGAATCAACCCACGTAATTTAGCTTCCATCTCCCCAGAACAGCACCAGGGTAAATGTTCTACGTAGTGATCTCCTCCTTCTTCGGATACTGAAACCTACAATGTTCAGTAATCTAAGGAAGTGGAATAAATGGCAAATAACATACGCTCTTCTTTCCAAAGGAACAATAGAAAGAGACTACCAGAACTTTACAGCATGACTCCACGTGTCCTGAAATAAATACGGGAGAAAGTGTATGTTCATAAATTAAATACCAAATATTTAAACAGTGGCTCTGTTAGTACTGTCTGTCATTTTCCTGAGAGGAGTTATGTTTTTAAGATACGACAGTTTTGAAAACTGCTATATGTATATTTATTTTACAGTTCTGTTCTTCCATGATGTGTAGCTTTTTTATTTTTTAACTTTGCATTTGACGTTTTAATTAAACTACAGGATGTGTTTCCTAAGGAGATTTCTTTTTCTTAATTTTCCCTCTTTTAGGAAATCAAGTCTAGTAGAGGCTTTAGGAGAAGAAGACCCTTGCAGGTTGCATTCTGTTAAACCCGTAGGAGGGAGCCAGCAGGACTGGGCTTCCTCTCTTGAACCTTACTCCTCGATCAAAATCTGGAGCTTTGGGTTGAAGTCCTTAGACTTCATGAAGCTGTGATATTCTGTGTATTAGTAAGATTAATGCTCTTTTAGGACACTGATGTGCGTGAACTGATCTGAAAAGTGCGCTTTGCCCCTCTTACCTTACACTGCAATTTAAATATTGTAAATCATGCATAAGGAATAGAAATCTGATGCGTGGCTTTTACTAAGGGAGTTTTTTTTTTTTAATGCTGAACTTGTCAACTTCTTTCAAGAATCAGTAGATGAGTGGGGAAAGGGGGGGACAGTTTTTCATTACTTTGTGTCTGCATGTGCATAAAGAAGGTCAACTGGGACCTTCAAAGCAAAACACCCAGTATGTGATGAAATTCTGAGAACGTAGCTTAGAGCAGTGCGTAGGAGCCTGAAAGCCAGTCAAAAGCAAGAAAACTATGAAATCGGCATAAACTAGGAGGTAAATTCTAAAAAAAAATCTTTTGGCACAGTTCTCTTACCTGTAAGGCAGACATAGGTACTTCTCTTCCATGTCTATGGAGCTGGTTGGTACTCAGAGGTCATATTTATAGAACCATGATATTTAGACAGTGAAAGGTAGGTTAAGCAACCAACATGTTGTAAATACCACTTGTTATCATGTATAACGTGATGAAAATAATAAGCTGAGGAAAGTTCCATTGGATGTTTTATTTGTATAATAAAAAAAGTTTTGAAAAGCAAACGGTATTTTTTTCAGGTGTTACAATACTTCAGATCAAAGCCCAACTGGCTTCAGTTGATGTTAACAGCAGCACTCTTTAAATACTGAATGCTGCCCCACATTTTTTAGATGTGTCATAATGCTTGCAATAATGGAAAATACTAAGAAAGGAAGTATCAAACAGTTCATGTAAAATATTTCAAATTGCTGAAGTTTCAAACTGATTAGACACGCTCCATATATGCCATGGGGAAGAGCGAATCTTGATCTAACAATTCCCAGTTTAGTTGAAACGCGAGTTAAGTTACAATGCCATCCTAAAAACTATTGGAATTAAATAATGTAATAAAGAGCATTTCCAAGAGAAAAGACAAGGTGGGGGAAGGAAGATGACGCATACCTATGGCTAGTCTCCACACAGCACAGCTCAGGAACATCAGAGTTGCAGAACGTTGAAGAGCTTTCATCTCCAGACGTACAGAAAATACCAAACCACTACACTTTAAGGTTAGTCAGCGATGTGTTCATAAAGAACAGGTCAAGATTGTGGCTGATGTGTAGATGAAGAACAGGTGAAGATTGTGGGTATGAAACCAAGGATGGCTTCCTGAAAGCAGACAACCGAGTTCTGCAGAAGCCATCTTCTCAGCAAGGTAAAGAACGTGGTTTGGACAGTCTGCCAAGGCCGACCTCTGCTACTCAGAGGCTTATTTGCTGTACAAGCAGACATCGCTGAGGTGGCACGGTGTGTTAGCGCTGGAGTGCATGTGCTCAGCAGGACTAGCTCAGCTGCAGTTACATTCCGCTTAGCTCAGCTGGGTTGTTGCTTTTTTTTTTTTTTAAATACACAAAAGCCACCACAAACTTGCCTACAGCTTGAAAAGGGCCACTTTCATGAGAAAAGTGCAGCTGTGGTCTCTGGAAATGAGGGTATTCTGTTTGCCTGCCTGCGTTTCTGGCTCCTGAAGTACTCACCAAAGCTTGAACTCGGCACAATGAAGGTGACAAATGAGATCCACCTCAGAGGACCCTCAGCCTTCCTCTAATAGTTGGCAGTGTCTGGTCTTAAAATAAAAAATAATAATAATTAAAAAAATCACAACTGAAATTCTCAAGCCAAGGCTTCTGTAACACACTGAGGACGTTTGGCAGGGCGAGAACCTGGTTTGGTAAAGGTACTGCTGCACAAGACTTGGTAGCTGTTTCTATTTCCATCTTTACTCACAGAACAAAACATGGAACTGCTTTCTCCTAACAAATTTGCTGAAAATAGAAGCAAATTAAAAGAAGTAGCTACCAAGCTTTCCATGGCTGTGCTTTACTAGAACTACACACCAGACTCACAGTTTCCCAGGGGTACACGCACCAGGAGCCAGAAAACATTATTTTCAGAAGCCAAAAGCACTTAGTTCGGCTTCATTTGATTTGGAACAAATTTGAGCATCTCATACACCAACACTTGTTTAAAGTTGTACCATTCCGCTTCAAAGCCAAAAGCGTACAGTATTCCTTTCAAAAATGCAAATTCATGTAAATGGTATTGGAGGACTGCTTAAAAAAATCATCTAGTGTCACTCATCAAGAAGTCTTGGGGAGGCAATGCAAATGGGGAGCTAAAAATGGACCAGGTGCAAGCAGCCAGGACAGCTACTTGGCTCTCGCTGCTGGTGGTGTCAGCTGACAGAGGAACAGGAGCAGAACAAAGATGACGGCTAAAAGGGCTGGCACGAAGCTCTTGGAATCCATTGAACGATACTTGGGTTTAACACAGCCTCTTTCAAGGCAGGTGTTTTTAAGGAAAGCACTGCTGATTCATGAACGTGTACCTGTGTAAGCTGAGCCTTTAAAAAATAACTGTTGTTAGGATTATGTATTTGAACCATTTTAGAAAGCTTTCCGTGCTACAACTAAAGCTATTTGTTTCTGGGTATTTAGATACTCCCAGACTTGCCTTCTCTTGCACCACCTCAAAAAAAGCCTGCCATGTTGGAATAATTTTTGTATGGTATTACACATTTTTCAAGCTCTGACTTTGAAAACAACCAAGTATTTCTGCAGCTGGAACATGTTCTGACCTTCCTTACTGGTGCTGGAAAAGCCCGGTGAAATCACAGTCCTACTCAAGTCAAAATTCTGTCAACCTCTGGGAGCCAGGGTTTGGTCTTCGTAGACCTCAACAAAAAAAAAATGAACCATTTGAGTGCCCTTATTGCAATCCCTAGGCATTAGACATGCTCAGACGGCTCATGGCTCAGCATCTCACTGAACATTTTCACTTCCTACCGCCTTACAGTTACATTGAGAGTATGTTTGTGTTTTAATGAACAGGTGGATTAAATGGGTTAAGCTGGGATGAGAGAGAATGCACATTTACCGATAATGTGGCTCAGCTCAGTTCCTGGTATAGCACCTCCTGTGCTGGCGTTACACAAGCAGCTCATACAGAGCCATAGTCACAGCAGAAAGACTGCAGAAAAACACATTTGGAGAAGCTGAATTTAATTGAACCCCAGATATTCGGAGTAATTGAAACTAATTATGGGATTGTTTCTTTTACTGCTTTATAATGTCACAAGATTACCAACTGGCTCCTTCCACGGGCCACTTACTCTTCTCCGTAAGGCATCGTACTGTTTATTACACGGAACCCATCCTGCCCTCAGCTCAGTGGCTGCTGAGAAATGTGCTTTTTGTGAAATTAGCACTGCTCTAATGTAGCGCAGAGGCTCGGCAACCCTGTCACCACTACCTGCTTGTCTGCACTAGACAAAAAGAATGGCAGCAGAGCACATTCACTGGGCGATTCAATTTATGGAACTACTTCTGGATGAATGGCAGAAACCAGTTGACGACACAATGCAAGGATTCCAGAGCACCACATACTTTCCAAATTAACAATTTGCCAGTTGCAACCTCCTTGCTTCTTTAATGATTAATTTCCAGAACTAAGTAATTCACAGCACATTTCTGAGTTACTAAAGCAAATTAACCATTAACATCTTTCTTACCTGTTGTGCTCCTCCTAAGTGGCAAATAAAAGGCATAGGCAGGCTCCTCGTAACTTTAAAAAAAATAATGGTGAACGAGTCAACATTTCGTGCACAACCTACTCATCTGATACAGCTTACTCTGAAATAACCCAATCATTCAATAAGCAAGGAGAAAGTTTGCTCCAAGATCCATGTTTTTTATTATTTCAAACTCAGACATAGATTTCTGAAGAACACTAACACGATTATTTTCACAAGCATATTAAAAATATCTGCCTCGCATGAAAGGTTATAATATTAAAATTCATGCTATTCAGATTTCAATAGCATAATAGCAAATTAAAGACATTTTCAGCTGTATAAATCACTACACTATAGTGGACAGTAAATAGTATCTCCTGTTTTTAGGGCAAACAACAATCCAGTGGCCGTGAATTTACCACAAAATACAGGTATTGTGAGTGAAGCTACACCTAGCTTTGAAACACCAAAGCAGATCATCTTCAGCCTCTTCTGTTGTCATTCAGTGTCTCCGCTATTTTCTGCATCTCCAAATCCATAGCAGCCAGGTTTTCCAGTTCTTTTTCCTGTGAAAACATAAAGGGCATTTTACACTTCAATTAATTCAGGGACATCTGCTACTTTTTGGTCCCTGGGTGGCTTCTGGGGTGGGGAAGTGAACAGCAGTGCAGCACACACTTCAGAGATTTGTGCAACATCCTGCTTTTATCAGAATTAGTGTTAGAGAAAGGATCAAAATACTCATTCTGAGAGCTGGACAGCTTGATCTTTTTAGCTATAGAACAGCATTAGTTCGTAGTGACTTCCTGCTGTCTCACAGTTGCTGCTCCTAGCAGCACGAATTCATTTCTGCCCAGGTGAAGGTCCCTTAGGAGACTACAACCTTTTGCTCACAGCACTTCTGGCTTATGACGCACAGCAAGCGCAGTGTGCAGTCTTCCAAGGAACTCTTCCAAGCTGCCAGATGCTAGGGGAAAAAGTTAGGCGGTCAGGAATTTACCTCTAGGTAAATTCCAATCAAACCTCCACCAGTCCAGTTTAGCTGGACGAAGCCGCACAAGGCAGCAGAAACAGCGAGATACAAGACAAGCACCTAGCTGATGGGCATACACTCATTTTTCCTGAGCACTGGAGCAGAACAGGAGGTCCAAAAAGAAAAGGGTCCACGTACAGGGGAACTGCGTGCACGAATCAAGCATGCGAGCGCTAGCCCAGTTCTGCTCTGAGATTAGGACATCAGGTTAATGGACAGCTGAAACTCTTCCAATGAACAACTTACTTTCCACCTGCATGATTTAAACAAGCCAGCAGCCCAACTGGTGCTTGCTAATTATTACCTCTCTGCTCCCAGTGGAACAGACGTCTTTATTTTATTAATCTGTAAGACCCTGGAGGGAGAGGTAAAGCCCAACGAGGAAGAATTTCCTCCACCTCCCTGTCTTGCAGCAGGATGCACCTCCCCTTCATTTTATAAACCATGCCCTGGGGTAGGCTCCACTAAATTCTTTCAAAGACAGCAACATTTTTAAATCATTGTAGATCTGGCTTTTAATAGGATTTAATTGTCTTTGTATGTTTTTTTCCAGTCACAGTTTACCAGCTGTCTTAGGAATGGATTCAGAAATGTGCACATAAAATTTATTTCCCCCGGCTCTTCAGAGGAACACCTGTACACATACCTCCTCTTCTGTCAGAGGCCTCTGGCTCAGAGCCCCTTTGTCGTTCCTGACTATGTGACGTTTTTTCATGTCTTCTCCGGAGCTGTACAACTCTGGGAATTCAACTGATTTCTTCCTGTAGTTCAGGAGCTGTGCAAGTTGATCCATCTTGTATTGCCTTTTCATATCGTATCTGTTCATTTTGCCCAGGTTCCTCTTCTCGGAGTGCCCGTGGTTCAGAGCGCTTAGAAGCTGCTTTTTTTCCCACCAGTCATAGTCGCTATAATCAGGGAAGAGGTTCTTCTCGTTCAGGGTGGGCCTGCTCTCCTCTTTATTCTCCAGCAGCCGCTCCCCTGCGCTGTTCCTTTTCTCAAAGTGGCGGCTCTTCCACCAGAGCAGTGGGTATAAAGAGCTGTAGGACGCTGCGGTTCTCTTGTCCTTCTCTGCAGGGAGATGGCTTCTATATTCTTCCCCCTCGCCATATCTTCCTTCCTCCATATTCTCCTCTTCATTTTCCAGCTGATCAGTGCTGTAATGCTTCTTTTCTACTTCCTCCTCCTCCTCCTCCTCACTGTTGCCAGGGTAGCGCTGCTGCTCTGTGCTGTCCTCAGTGCTGTAGTGTGTTCCGGCCTGCCCTCTGCGCTCCTGAGCGTACGCCTTCTGTACCTCTTCATCTTCGTTGTCCCACAAGCGGTACCTTCCTCCAGCACGATGCTGCCTCTCCTTGCTGCCACCGCTGTGATACCTCTCTAGCTCTTCCTCACTGTCACCTCCACGATACGTCCTTCCCTCAGAATGGTGTCTCCTCGCCTCATGCGATCCGCCATGGTGCCTCTTCTCCTCGCGCCGTTTCTCATCACTTCCTTCACCGTGGTGACGCCTCTTACTTTCTTCTTCGCTGCTCTCTTCACTCTGCTGCCACCTCTCTCTGTACTCTGCGCTTCCCTGGCCTGCATGCCTCTTCTCCTCTACCTCTTCAGACCCGTGCCTCCCACGATAACCACTCTTCTCCTCACGCTGCTGCTCAGATTCTTCATGGTGGTGTTTCTGATGGTGGCTCCTTTTGTCCCAGAGATGGGCCTCCTCTGCATTTGATTCCTCAGCTAGTACCTCTTTCTCACCACCGTGGCCTCTCCTCTCTTCAGAGGAGTCATCCATTCCGTGCTTCCCATGGGAATGTTTTGGTTTGTAAGGCTGCTGTTCCTCCTCTGCTTCTTCACTCTCATCAGATTCTTCATGCTCTTGCTGACGGGAGAAATCACGTACCTTGGACTCATGGTGGTGTTTTTCACTTCTTTCTTCCTCTGCCTCCCCCTCTTCACCTTCGTGAATTCTTTTGTAAGGGCTCTGCACTCCCTCCTCCGAGTGCCAGTGGCCCACGGGGCGTTGGTCATTCCCCTCGGGGAACTCCTCTGTGCCCATGGCTGCAGAGTTGGGCTTCTTGTTGAGAAGAGCACGGTCTACCTCTTCGTCATGACGCTTGCTCTCTTTGCTTTCTTCTTCACTGTGGTAGCTGTTCTCCTCCTCTCTTCTGATTTCCTGATAGAGTTTCTTTTCTTCTGTATGAAGCCTCTCTTCATTAGCGTGGTGATCCTCCTCCTCTTCCTTGCTCTTACCTTCCTCAGGAACAATTTTCCCTTCATCACTTCCTTTCGTGTGCTTTCTAGAGTCATCTTCTACCTGACTTTGTTCCTTCTCCACACTCCCAGCAAGATGTTTTCCAGTCTCTGCTGGTTCTTTCAAATGCCTTGCTTCCAGTTGTTTGTCTTCACTTCTCTCTTTGTCGTTTTTACCACCTACAAAACGAAAAGCAGCCTCATGAAGTAATCTAACTCTCCGTTGACATGCTATGACAGTTTAAATAGATAACTGGCTTCCAGAACTGATACAGACACAACTAATTTTTTCACTTCTGCTTTTAAAATTTGTTATTTTCATTAATCTTGTATATTCACCTGGAAAAGCATTAAATATCATTTAATGAGGCACTTTAAAAATCCATTAAAATTTCCAGAATCATCTTTCCTCTTTGGCTTTTTTGCTTATTCATGGTAGCATTTTTAGCATTGATTCCATTAACTTTTATTCCCATCAAAACTCAACGGGATCTGGAATTGCGTTCCGTTTTTTGACTGTCCAGCCTCAGCCACAATCTAAGTTCACTGACCAAAAGGGCAGCCATCTATTTCAAGCTACTCAGGAATATCTGAGGAATAGTAAAAACGTGCTTTTAGCAAATGTAAAACTTTCTAAGTTGATTGCACAAAAATGAAAGAAACCTGTTACTTTGCAACTGCTACGTTGAATCAAACCACGTACCTTCCACTATTTTCAAAACCCTAAATGAAAGCCTGACTGACCTCATTGGTAACGGTACATTTCTGTGAAGGTATTTCTGCTTCACTTGTGCCTGAGTACCATCAGAAATAGGTCACAAATCCTAAAAAATTTCGAACAGCTTCACAGATTTAAAAATAGCTCGCTCCTTCTGAAAAGCGTCTCGTTATCTGATATTCTTGGAGAAGAGCTGCCTGGTGGCAAAAATATGATTCGTACTCTCTCCAGCCAGTAAGTGAATTTTTGTTTACCAGAAGATGACAAATAGACAGGTTGATCTGAAACGAACACCGCCATAAACGAAGCGTGATGCCTGATGGCGTTCAGCATCAACTAGAAACTTTGGGCTGCGTTCGATGCCAAGAGATGTATTCCTAAAGCTTGAAAACCACCTTCTTCTGATGACTGTGTAAGGGCCACACGTTATTTCCTCTAGAAACAAGCAGCAGACAGATGGGTTTCATTATTGCTTCTTGCTGGCAGGTAAGCTGAAGAGCCTTTTTATTGTTCTGTAATCAAATAAATTCATAGCGGGCAGAAAAGAAAAATGTGCATTTTGCAATTTGGCACCGCGTCAGACTTCACCGCACTTCGCTACAGACTGAAACCAAGCGTGCCCACAGCCTTGTACCTCAACGCCGAGGCAGCTGTAGGCATGAGCTCATCAGAAATGAGGACTCCCAGAGGGAGATTTCAGCACGCGTTTCCAGACCTCTGGAATCAGCACGACAAACTTAATCCTTTCTGGGCTGCTTACAGCCTGAGTGAGAGTCCCTCTCCTGAGCTGGGCACCGATTCAGTTTGTCACTGCATGCAGGAGCCTTGCTGATGTAAGAGGAGGTGAGCTGAAGCCAGTTTGGACACGCTGGGATGCATTCAGCACCTGCTCCAAACCTGGCCGCGTTTGTTGACCTCCCAGGCTCGATGGGAGCTTGTCTGCTTCTCTCAGACTCTGCAGGCGGCTGAAGCGGAGAGCCACACGTGCCGGCCAAGAATCCCTACATCGCTGACAGTTACAGGTAAGACTGCTTGCTCTTTGAACCAGACAAGGCTGAAGGAAACAGGAATTCTGACACTAAAATTAGAAGGCACTATATTGACATGGGCTGAAGTAACGGTTTACTAGCTCCGACCCAAAAGAGAATCCATCTGAAAGCTTATTTTCTCCAAGTTACCAGCAGCAGGGTCTAATGCTGAAACCTGTATTTTTGAGAATATTTCTAACTCGCCCACGTCACTCCAGGCTAGTCTTAGAAATAAAAATGAATCACTCAACGGCCATTGCAGGAGCAGCTTTAAGACTCCGGGAGGGAAAAAGATCACTGTTCGTGTTACTTACACTTGGCACTTGTGACAGTTCTGTGGCTTAAATTTAGATGATGAGCTTACAGAAGATGACAAAAAGACTGGCACATCATGATTAACAGCACAAAGCATTTAACTTCCAAGACATTATTCATATGTGAAATGAAAATAATGAATCTACCCTGAAAATGAGAATATTTGTTTATAAAATTAAGAACGGTGCCTACCAAATTCCTTTCACAATTTCATACAAGGCTGTACTTACTCTTTTTGAGGATTTCTTTACACTCAGGATTAATTGGTGGTGCATTTAGCTTGGAGAGAGCATTGGACAGAACTTCCACTATGCACCGTGTTACCTAGAAGAAACAAAGTCGGAAAAAGAATTCTCATGGTGAAAATGGAAATCCTGCTTCTGGCCCAGTCAGCGAGGAAGCCACTTCAGGGTTAGAGTTCATGGTTATTGGTTTGGGGCAACCCCCAGCTCTAGCAGAATCATGCATTTGGGTGAGAGGTGCTCAACTCCTCACTCCCATAGCAGTAAGAGAATAGGCATTGACTCTTTTTGTTCTCCTCCTTTGTTTGCACAGGTAACGGGCTCCTTTTTTATGTTTTTTAAATATTAAACATCCTATTCAGTGCAAAGGAGAGTCAAAGTGTGGCAACCCAACAAAAAAAAACCACCTCCACAATACATCCAAAGCGTGAGGAACATCCTGTACAATCTGCCCAAACCAGGACCAAGCAGAGGAATCGCCTGGGTTGTGAATAAACCCAAAAATGCCTCTATAAGTGACATGCTCCACAAAGCACTTCAGGAGCTTACTCTAGGAATTCCAAGTGTTCTTTCAGGTGTGTGTGCGTTAAAACACTGCTTCTTTTAGTATTTGGCATTCAACCAAAAGCAGAGGACATCGTTTTAGGAAAGTGGTACAACCTCTAACCTTAACCGCGCACCAAAAGAGCTCATAGACAAGTAGAAGTACTGCACTGGGAAAAAAGATCACATATTTAGCAGCTGCAGATATTTCCCACTATTTCACTTTTCCTCAAATTTGCCTCCTCACTTTCTACAGTCTGATTACATGTACTATCAGGTAATATTTCAGATCATTTTTCAGGCAGCTGCGAAACGCAGAGCTTCTGACACGAGAAGCCAGCTTCCATTTTCATCAAATGCAGCCAAGTGCATGTAGTTGTCTTCTGACAGCTAAGGGGACTCTGTGTTCCACATCACCAATGATCTCTTAAGAGTTTACCCTTAGGAAAATAAAAAAAAAGCATTATCTTGGGAGTTTAAAAACAAAACGGGAGCCGGAACACTGGAGAGCATGCGACTGATATTGTCTGAAATGTGCTTTGACGTATAGCTGCTCACCATTTCCTCCATATGGTCTTTTTCCACTGGAACTGCGCTGACACCTGGAAGAAAAAATAAATTATTGCAGACTCATTAATCCCAGCA
The DNA here is from genome assembly GCA_011076525.1 of Nettapus auritus. Classification (NCBI taxonomy): domain Eukaryota; kingdom Metazoa; phylum Chordata; class Aves; order Anseriformes; family Anatidae; genus Nettapus; species Nettapus auritus. The sequence goes on from CM021767.1 coordinate 6,373,852, forward strand.
GCCCCATAAACACCGCTGACAGAAGACCTCAGTCAAATTAGTCTGATGAGGCTGCTTGAGGCTTGGGTTGGTAGGATAAGAAAACCAGGTGCATTCTGCATTTTATCTTTTCTTCCTCAGAACGGGAAAGCACTGAAAAGCTTCAACCCAGCACAAGAGACGTGTTGACATTTCCAGCACAAAAATAATATACACCAAAAAAGAACAGAAAGCAACACTCAAATTCTAAGAACGGAGCTTGACAGCGATCTGGGTGTTCATGTAGATGTACCTGTTCGGTGGTGGAAGAAGAAGAAGAAACAACTAAGGTCTGTTTTCACTCCGACAACTCCTCCAGCTTCCACAAGAGGCTCAAGTGCCCCATGACCACTTTGCGAGGAGACCACTTCAAAGGTGACAACCAGCCACTGTCCTGACCCTACAGAGAAATCCCATCCCACCTGGAGAGGAGGGAGCTGCTGGAGGACAGAACCAGAAGGGACAGGGATTTTCCATTCTCCAAGTGGTCCGTTACCAGCCCAAGAAATGAGCAAAAAGTCAAATCGCACTGGAAAAAACAATTCTAGAAGGAAGTGGTACAACTTCTCTCCATCATGAGGACACCTCATGGCACCAGCTCTACTGCTGGTCCAAGGAATTTGCTTTTGGAAAGAAACTGCTGCACTTGAAACCTTCATGCTGCTGTATTTTTGCCATCACTGCCACATCGTGTCTCCAGCTGGTTAACGAACTCAGCTGCTGAGCATTGATACACCTCCTCAATTCTCATCCACCTCGGAATTTGCAGAAGTGAAGTCTGCCAGCCACACATGAGCATGTCCAAGCAAGGGTTCCTGTGTCGCTGCTCCGCAGCCTGTGTGGAGCAGAATCACCATGCATAAACGTACAGCCTGGGGGCAGTTCTGAAGTTCTTACAGAGGTCAGGATAGTCTTAAATTCAAAGGTCACCTTCTCTACAATACGGCCTGGGTGGGACAGCAAGAGATTTCCGGTAGCAGATGAACACAAAGATTATGGAGCCGATTTGCCTTACAGCTTCAGGAAAACTGAAAATGTCCCCTGGAAGTTTCCCGCAAAGCAGAGGAGTGTGTAACCTTAGCCTACAGAAAGCAACAAAACCTCTTTTCTTTTCCATCTGCAGAAGAAGCAGACATCTCCCTGAGCATTGGCTCCACGTGTAGTATCTGAACACTAATAACTCTCTCGATATTCCCACTGTCTTCTATTTTTGCTCCCTCAAACACCAATGCAGGAGCGTGCTCCTCCAGCGCTCCACTCTCTTCTGCGTATCCAACTGCAGAGCAGGGAACCCGCAGCAGGGCAGCACAGAAAGGATTCCCCCAAAATAGCCCTGCATGCCCACCAAGCCATCTCCCCGGAACGCCTGGTGGAGCACGAGGGAGATGGTGCTGTGCAGAGCCAACACTTTCTCCCACCGTTAGCAGCACTCAGCGCTGAGCGAGACAGGCTGTGGGTTATTTACTAACCTAGTTATGCAAATAACTACCACGCTACGCAGCGCTGACGCCGTTGCAGCCCAACCTGCCCGCATCCTCCATCTGAGCACGAAGAGTAAGGATGTACGCACATGCGGGGGCAGGAGACTGGCAGCAAAGCCCCTGCTACTAAAACAACAAAAAAAAGGTGTTATCCACTTAAAAGACATCCTCCCAATCCCTTAAGGGCTAACAACGCTGCTCTTATGGCAAGCAGGGGGGATGACCTGCGGCACTGCCTCTCCTTGCCACGGCTCCTCCTGTCACCCAGCCCACGAGACATCAGTACAGGCACAAGGACAAACACCTGACCGTGCCTTTGTAGTGGTCGTGCCGCAGCACGTCTCCCACGAGGTGCATGCCGTTGGCGTGGCAAAGCTGAACAGACAACCTTCTGAATGTCTTTCACTATCTGATTTGCCACCTTCAGGTTGCCTCTCAAGTGCTACATCAGTGGTGTGTGAGTACGAAGTCAGGCTGTGCTGCCTTTGCCCTGTCCTTCCAAAGCTCTTGTCTCTCCGAGACAGATTTACACAGAGATTGATGACCACTAAGCAACTGCTTGTGTAATGATGAGAGTTGATATGCACAAAGAGGAATATGGCCATCATAACGTCAGAAGAAACAGACAATATTGGACATATGTCAAGTTAGCCTGCCCGGAGGAACAAAACGAGTATCCAATCTATCCCAGAGCCTGGAATAACGCACTGAGGTGGTTGTGCCAGAGCTGAGATGGGAAGCCCATGGGGAGCCAGCATCCCCACCTTATGCCCGTGCCAGCTGGCGAGAGCTCCCTCGGAGCCTCCTGCCAGCTGCCACTGGCTGGCCAGCACCTCTCGGTGTCTTGCACCTCTGCCATCCCCTCCATGTGCTCAGGGTGATCTGCAGGGCGAAGCCATCGCCCCGACACGGCCGGACGGCTTAGCACCCACCCGCAGGGCTGGCGGGCAAGCGGGCATGCAGCAGATGGTACCACTGCAGGGTTTCACAGCAGAAATAAAGTCAGGGCATACGCCGAGAAGGAAAACCTTGCCCTGTCCATACTGAAAAACCAGACCACAGACCCACAAAGGAAAAGACAGCTCTGGGTGTGCTACCCCCTCCGGAACAAAATCTGCCCAGGCAGTTCAAGTCAGCCCCTTTCATTTTGTGGAAGTGCTGAGATGAAGATCACTACAGAGGGTAAGAAATGAAGACTCGGTACACCTTTGAAAATAGTAACCCAGGACAAATTCATGCGGCTTTTGCTTGTATCTCCAAGACTGGGACAGACCTTTTGGTGGTCCCTGTTTAGAACCTCCCTTTAAAATTTTTCATTAATGCCAATGACCCAGTGTAGCATCGTTAGTCCTCAAAATTTCAGCAAAAACCTTTCCTAGGAAAGATCATAAACTTTGGCATATTGATTTGAAGAAGGAGCACCAGAAAGTTCCCAAAGTTAAGGTTTCACTGATTCCCAGCTCCAAACTCCTTAGCTCATTGATTCTGGATGACATTTGATGGGGCAGGACAACCAGAAGGGACACGATGAGGTATCTGTCCAGCCTGATGGCATAAACATGAAAAAATATTTGGTAAGAAGTTCCCATTGGGTCTGTGGAATAAGTCTGTCAGGCTTCTGTGAACTGGGATCTCTTGCCATCTTCCACTCTCCCCCAAGATTATTTATTACTATAAAGACCCTTGAGGGTCTGCTGTGACTTGGATGTGTTTTTGCACAAGTCCCACCAGGCTTTCCACCCTAAGACTTCCCATACACATACAGCTGAACCATTCAATGCCAAATTACACTGACTTTCAAGAAATGATGAATTATGCATAAAAGGCTATAAAAGCCAAGCGATTGCCTCATTCTCCTGTCTTTAATTTTAATTTCTCAGTTTAGTTTTAATAGTTCTGCTGTACACAACCATAAAAATTGTTAATTAAAGCTGGAGACCTGCTACTTTAAAATCCTCTCCCAGTACAGCAACTAGCTGGCAAAAACCTAGCAGTACCGCTTGAATAAAAAAGTCTGTGGAAGGAACAGCCTCGGTGTACCGGGGGAGAAAAAAATAAATGGAGACCAGGAAGGAAAAGGTTCATTTTCCAGTTATCCACAGCAGTGACTACAGGAGCTATGTGGGGGATCCCTGATGGTGCTGAGGGGAAGGGGGGGGCTGAGGGGCGGCGTGGTTCCTGTCAGCGAGGTGAATGCTCCGTGACGGGGAGCACCCTGTGTGCTTTCCTCTCCTCGGTGCTACAACCCAAGCCTTCCTCAAACC
>CM021767.1:6378014-6435820 GCA_011076525.1 Nettapus auritus
TCAAAATAAATTAAAATATATTAAAAATAATTTAAAAACGTGCTTAAAACTGGAATAAAAACCACAACGAGGCACCCAACCGGTGGCGATCCGCCTCTCCCTCCCCTCAGGGCGGCGGCCGTCCCTCAGGGCGCCCAACGGCCCCAACCGCCGCCCTCCCCACCCCCGGCTCCCGCTCACCTGCCAGGGCGGCGGCCCCCAGGAGGCCGAGCAGCGCCAGCGGCCCCATGGCTCCGCTCCCCTCCGCTCCGCTCCCCTCGGCTCGGCTCGGAGCGGCGGCTCCGCCGCTATTTAAAGGGGGGAGCGGGGGCGGAGGAGACGGGCGGGGGGCCCCGCCGGGAGCCTGCGTCACTCCGAGCCCCCGGGGCCGGCGGGGGAGGCGCCGCCGCTGCCGCCGCTGCCCGTTGTCCTCTCACCCACAGACGAGCTGAGGGAGCCCCACGGGCAGCCCTCGGTGCCCCCAGCCCGGGGAAAGCTCCCCGACAGCACGGGGGAAGTTTTTCTCCCCTCTGTAACTACCGCAGCTCGCTGCCTCCTCGCCCACCCCCCAGCAAACCTCTCTTTTCGCCCACCCTCAGAAAATAGAAGAGCAGTGTCCCCTGCCCCTTCCTCTGATGCAGCATCATCCCTCGGTCTTTGCCCTACTCCGAGGATGCTGAACGCCTACCTACAGGCAGCAGGGTAGGGAGGAGGTGCAGTCATCCCCCCCAACACCACCCCGGCATCGCTGCGTTTCCACATCCAGCCCCGATCGAAGCCTTTTCGGGTGCTGTGACATCCTTTTTTTTCCATGCACGGTTTCAGTCCCTGCCATCCAAGTCGCACAGCGAACCCAGAACCGGAGAATTACTGGAAAGTGATCCCCGTGCTTCCGTCGTCTGGCGGGTGGATGGAACGCGGTGCTCCTCAAGAGTCTTACTGGGGAAATCGCTGCTCTTAGCATCCATCTCCGCAAGCAAACCTCACGTTTATTCTGGTGATGCTCCAGGGACCACGAACAAACCTAGCGAAATGAAGTTTTACATCATTTTCTTAAACAGCCCTGAACTGTCCCGATTAGTCCTCAATGGACTGGGAGGTGTAAAGGACAAGCTGTGATGAGTTCTTCGCGGAGCCTGTCTGAATGCTCCCCACTGCTCCTTCAGAGCCAGACAAAGGCACTGTAAGACCAGGATTTGTTTTGTTTTTCCTTCCATTAACTCTTAGATGGCCATCTCCGATTTATTGGTACTCTTTGATTGCTCTTTTTTGTTTGTTCTCAGTGGTTAGTCGGTGGCCCTCTAATTGCCAGCATTCAGAGGTTGGACTCGGTGATCTTGGAGGTCTCTTCCAACCTAGACTATTCTGTGATTCTGTGATCACGGAAGACAATGAATCTACACATGAAAATGGCAGGCATCTCTATAACTGATTTATTATCTTGTATATTAGCAATGCCAGGCTGCTATAACTGTATCTTTCAAACATATAAAGCAGGGCAGAAGGACACAGCACACCAGTGAAACTCATATGCAGCTTCATCTGTGCATAAAGGAAGCCAAGAAATGGCTGCATTTTAAGCTTGTTTCAAAAGACAGCCTTCAGCTCTGGGAGGTAGTGCCAGATACCTCCTTCACTTTGCATTCCCATCACAATTTCTGCAAAATATCATAACCTGGCCACCTTGAAAAGCAAAACAACACTGCAATACCTTCTGTGCTTCCTCATCCTCACCCTGCTTCATGCTGTTCCTGTACAACCACCAGAAGACCCATAGCAACAGGCAGATACCTCTTTGGACATCACCAGCCTTGACTCTAGGAAGCTGAGAGCGCGATTCAGAAGACTGTGAAGGGTTTCACTGGCTCCAAGGCCCCCATCGTGTCCCCACTTGCCTGAGGATTCACCTCAACCTCCTCATCTGCTCATGACAAAGAATTTTAGGTGAAATATTTGCAATTTAAGCATTCTCTGCTACCCAGGCATAGAAATAGTACTTATTGTGGCCATGACAGACAAAAGGTGCAAGCAATACAAAGATGCTGAATAAAAATAGCCAGCTATTTTAGTTCCTATGAGGTATTCATAGTAAGTACCTGTTTCACGCAAGTCCTGTTGATAGCCAGTACAACAACCACTACAGAAACCTTGCTGCAAAACAGGCATCTGAGATAAAAAAATCGTGCACCCCAGCACACGTGGCTTCTAATCCATTCCTTGTGCTGCAGCCACAAGCACTGGAGCTTCACGGCTGTTTTCTCTGTGCTGGTAGGTTTATTTATATTTGGACTCGCAGGATTTCTGTGAAACACTCCCTCACCTCAGCACTGTGTGGGCTGATCCTGAAGAAGTAAGAAGTCCTAAATTTACCGTTGATAAGAAAATATGTTAAAGCACTGCTGGGTCGTGTTCTGCCATCAGTTACCCCAGGATCTACAGGGGGCAAATGTCAGTGCCTTCAGATTTGATTAGAGTTGAGGTTACAAGGAGATCACAGAAGATGACTGCAACGGGAGCACAGAGACTACAGGATGGAGTACATCTAATTCCATTTTCAGGGGTAGGATTTCAAAACATGATCCCACCAACATTTCTGCTAGAGCTAATCACTGAGAATCCAAGCACCTTGCCCACAGTTAATTAACTCAGCTCGTATTTTCAAAACAATGTCACTTCACGTGGACTTTTACAGTCAGGTATCGGCTGGCATAAGCTTCCCCTCAGATGAGAAAAGAAAAGTGACTACATTAAGTCAGAATTACAGCAGGCAGCAGCATATTTCACTCGATCGGCTGTGAATGGCACACCCCAACCTCCCTTCTCAGATGTGTCAGAACTTTCATTGCAGTGACATACATGCCTCATAACGTTGTGACAATCTATCGCTCTATGAATAAACAGTATTTATCCTGCTGGATTCTCTCAAATACAAATGCTTTAAAAAATACACATTTGGCTCATCCTAGAAGCTAGAACTTCAAAAGATGACAAGCGAATTTCGGTGTCTGAGCTCCTTCTAAACTTAGAGGAGACTGCTTGGGGAATATGGGGATTGTTCTCCTCTAATTAGATGTGCTAGCGGGATTATCTTCATTCTTGGATGCCAATTAGTTTTTATGGAGTGAAAATCCTGCAACCCGTTTCATGAACAAACTCATCTCTTTCATTCAGAATGTGCTAAGGGTCTGGATCTGGAAAACAACACCAATCAAATTTGAAAAAGCCAGCACCTCGAGGGACTTCATCCATTCAGCTTCATTAACGGCAGCGAAAATCCTTTCAGAGGTCCGTGTTTATGCAAGGCCGATTGCAACGTAACGGGTAATGCTGAGCCTTCGCTGCCGTGACGCATTGCCTTGTATGTATTTACCCAGAACTCACCAACACCGACTGTTAGAGCTGGTGTAACATGTAGTTGAACCGTGCCCCAGGAATTCAATTACCACCTTAGTAGCTCTACGGCAAAGCAGGATCGGGTGCCTGGCTCATCTCCCTGTATGTACTAGTAAGAGGCTTCAGAGGAGTTAAAATCCATCAGGCACATCCACTGGAGAGGGAACGGGCCAGTGCTCTGCTAGATCTCATCTGCACTCTGTCCAGAGAGAGGGCCTGGCAAGGCAGAAAGGACGACACTTCAGGGTTGCATATGCCTGTATATACACAAAAAAATCTTTGCACGCCTCCAGACACAGCCTCTGTGAGAGGTGGCAGACAGGCCCACGCTCAGATCTCCTCCTTCCTACTGAGCAAAGACTGTTTAGCTCATACCAGGCACTACGGTGACGCTGATGAACGGAGCTTGCTTGTCGAGCTGCTGGAGGGTTGCTCCATCACCCAAAACCTGACAGCATTCAAAAATGCGCCCTCATAGCAGAACTGATGCAAATTACCAGAATGCACTGATGCATATATGAAAGCACTTAAGTCTACATTTACACGCTGATGAGCTTCCAATTTAAATCTAAAATGCTAATTTTTTTTGCCTCCACTGAAATATTTTTAGGATGTTTTTCCTCTGTATCCATAGCAGGTGAACGTGCCCATCACTGCGTGTGGCTTTAGCGCATGGACTTTGCCAAGGGTATCAAGGAGCCAACCAGAAAACCGTGTTCTAGCTGAGAGAGAGGAGCTGTGACGAGACCTGGTGTGACACAGATGTGTAATTTCTTTCGTGTGGGCAACCAGCTATTTTTCCCTCTTCATATTTATACAGCACAGTGGTTTTCTTTTTCATGCCATGTGCCCTTAGGCAGTACTGAAACAGCTGCAGGAAATGACCACCAGCCTTTAATCTCAAAGACTTTCTGCAAAGAAAATCTAAAGAATCTACAGTTCAGTTCTGCTTCTAAACCAAGAGAACTTTAAAAGTTCAGGGTAACTCTTTTGAATTTTAACCTCTGAAAAGAGGTTTAAAACGTGCCTATTGTACATCATAGACATTAAGGGGTATTCGAATACATGCACAGACACTGCCTTGGTCTTGAAACGACACGCGTTTCTTGCCCTCCTACAAGAGGAAGTCAGAGTTTGCCTAATAGCAGCGCTCTGCTGGGATGTTGAGTCACCGGTCCTTTGTTTTATCCATGGTGCCACTTCTCACCTTGGTAGAGATTCTTGATTTGATGTCAGCAAGTGATGTAGTGGAGTGCCAGTCAAAACCTTCCACTCTGGATTAACTGATCATCAAGCTAAAATGCAGCTTTGAATCCACCGGAGCTCAAAAAGGCCTTAAATGATTACTCATGGCTTTATGAATTTGGCTATGACTAAAGCTTCTCCAAGCTCCAGCTGTAATGAAATTGCCTTGTGACAACAGGAGCAACATCCGCAGCTCCAGTCACCTCCTCCCCTGCAAGGAGGGAGGTAACAGGAACACAAAACCATCCTCACTGGCAAAGAGCCCCGGACAGTGAGCAAGAGCACCCCTGAAAGCTGCCAGCGCATCTCCCCAGCCTGCCTTTTGGATGTTCAGCATCGCTGCAGGACCCAAGCTTGGTGCCCAGAGCGCAGTGCCTTTGGGGCACCTCACCCTCCAGCCTGGGCATGCTGGAGCTGCACACCCACAAAAAAAAAAACCCTATACAACCGTGCCAAAAAAAATCCACGTTTTTTTAGGTATCCAATTAACCACGCTCGTAACCTCCTCGGTGAAGAAGTTTGGGGTCTGTGCAGCTCCCGTAAAACAGGCTGGAAATTTCTTTCTGCGACCCAAGTGTTGACTTAAGCCCTTGTGTTTCGAGTGCTGCTCGTCATTAAGGAAAAATGACTTTTACAGTTGCCTTTGCACTGCAAATAATTTCATTTAGGCAATGAAACGGACCCATTCAGTGTTTCTGCCTGCATTTTGTCAACTGCATATGTTCCATTTAATATTTACAGACTGGGGCACTAGTCTGGCTTACATACTCATTCTTTTTTTTTTTTTTTCTTTTAATATTTATAGCTCTTAGACTCTCAGCAAGGGTTCTGTTTGGTAAGAATAATACTGTTCTGTGGTTGATAGTGCCATGGAAATTTCACAGAGGCAAATTTCAATTTTGTAAGATAAAAAACTATAGATTCCTGCAACAGACCGTAACGATTTCAAAAGAAACTTTTCATTGCTGACCGTGTATGTACTGGGAAAAAAAATCTTATTATGCCCTTGCATATAGTTCCAGACCAAAAGCACAGCGCTGGAACATCTAGTTTGTGACAACAACACACACACAGCAAAAGGAACTGCCAAAGAAACGTTCAATCACTTCTGCTTTTCAATCACCACTGGTACAAAAAGCAGAAACCCAGCTGCAAGAAGACCCTATGAAAGAGGGAGCAAAGCCCACAAAATCCAAGAGGAGTCTTCGCTAAGATCTCTTCCCATTGGAAAATCCTTTTTCTCTTTGCACGCCATGATTTTAAGTCTTTTAGGCTCTCTGTGTGAAACGCTGTGCGCTTATAAAAAAAGGCTTAAGAGGCTTAAGTTTAAAGGCAGTCTTGGGAGCTGAAAGTACAGATACTCTGCCAGCGTAATTTTTTCTAGTTCCCGTGACTTCAGAGGCTGCCTTCAGATGACACCAGCTGAGAGCCAGGACCAGAGAGCACATCCCTGGCCTATCATTTTAGGCTTTGCTGTAGATGCACGAGTTTTCAGGCACTCCCTCCTGGGTAAGAAGATAACTACCTGTATTTGTGATGTAAGGACAATTTCCCAGAGGATACCAAATGATAGTTATAATTCCTCTGCAAAATACCACGCGGACGAGGCAGGGCTTACTGGGGATGTGTCGTTCTTGTGCAGGGCTTCCCGCTCGCTGGACACCACCACACTTTCTGCTCACCTTTTTTTTTCGTGTGTCCTCCATTACAACTCCAGGGACTTCAGATAATTCGCTCCGACAGCGAGGCAGGGGAAGTGGAGGAACTGCCATTTCAGCACTGACCTGACATTTCACAGAGCACCTTCCCTGCAACAGCACGGCAGCTGGGAGAGCAATTCATACATCTCTGGAAAAGCAGCCCCCATAATTTGTAAAGTCAGTGGGAACGAGCTGCTAGGGGTGAGGATGATTAGCAGGAAGCCAAAAGTAGCGCAGCTCTGCAAGCCACACAGCAACCATTTCTCCTCACGGGAGGAGTGCTTCGAGCTCTGCTCCCAAACAGCAAAGGCTTCCAAACACAACCTAAACCTTCCCACCACCCCTGCTGTAACCCAAACCCACCCTCTTAAGGGTAATAAAAAATTTCTCAGAGCAGAGCTGCTGTTCTGCAACGGCCAGAATTAACAACACAGGATTTCAATGATTTTGTGCTCTCCCCCCAAAGGGCTCCCAGCTTGCTCTTGCATCCCAGCGTGGCCACACACCGACTCCAGTGCCCCGTTCCAACCTCTCATCCCAACTGTTCTGGCTGGGCACAGCGCAGCCTGGAGCCGTGCAAGGGCTGACGGGCCAACAGGACACGTGCTGGGTGACTGGCTGGCGGGATGGGCAGGACTGACTTAGCTCTGTTTTCCTCAGGAACACATTCATTTGGGTCTTTCTTTTCTGCCCACCTGCCAGTAACATGAACTTAAGTCCTTCTCTTCAAGCACGGATAGGCACTGAACTTCTGGCTTTGCCACCTCTGTACCAAGAAGCCGGGTGGCACCAGCACGCCAGCTCCAAGACATCAACCCCATGGCCTGACACCAGGGCTGCCACTTTGTCCCTCCTCCGAAAGGGAGATGATGTCTCCAGATGTCTCACCTTCACGCTGCCTGGCACTTGCTCACCACCCACCCGCCTAGCTGGTCTCAACATTGAGGTTTAGGAGTTGGTGGCTGTCAGAGAGCAGGCGGCAGGCTCCTCGGAGAAGCAACCATTTCCCAGGAGCAGCACTTACTGTGAGCAACGCAGGTTCGCTGGCACCAGCAGCCTACGGGTGGGATTGGGCTGAACGCAACGGGGATCTTTGCTGCTGTTCAAAATGCCATCGTACGTCTGCCTCTGCAGCTTTCCAGCCAAAAACCATTGCAAGTACTGCAGGCCCCTCGCCAGGGATGTAGAGCCAACGCAGATCCTGCCAGGGGATATGGAGAGAAAAAGCTCTTTTCAAGATTAAGTGTCCTCACAAGGTGGAAACCGGCAGTTGCCAAGAGCCATCCCCTGTAACCCAGGGGGAATAATGTGGGAACCTGCCACCGCATCCTTCTCCACACCTACCAGAAGTGACCTTGACCAGCTGGCAGCTCAGCTCCCATGTGAAGGGGGTGCTGCCAGCTCTCCTGGGCACCTTTGCTGCCACTCGTCTTGGACTTTATCTGGTCCGCAGGTTTTTCTCTTGAAAAAATGGTGCATGGAACATTCTCCTTGGCACCGCTGCTGCTGGGCTTCCAGTCAATGGCCGTGCCTGAGCTGCTGGGCTTGGTCCCAATGTCACAGCCTTTAGTGATGCCCCAAAGTTTACCGAGCCCTTCTGCTGGCAGCTGGTGCTGGCCACGCTCAGACAAGAAGCCCTCAGGGGTGACCTACACCAGCCACTCCAAGTGAAGCGTGACAGGTACAGCAGAAGACATTTTAAACACTGTTAAAAAACACATTTTAAACACATTTAAATACTCAGCAGAAAAAAAAATGACCCTGAAAGAGACCTCTGCTATCCTGGACATGGGGAAGAGCAAGCCATAGGTCACAGTCTCAACGGCTCACACACAAGGTGCATCAAGCATGCAAAGTGTCATCCTCTGGCTTTGGGAAGAGACAATTCCCATACACCTCTTCCTCCAAGCGGACCCACACCAGGTGGCCATCTTTCAGCTCAAATGGGTCAGGCGTGGCAAACTTCCAAGCTCTACAAATCAGGAGGACACCTCAGTTCAAGGCTGGGAGTGCCAGGAGCTGCCCTGCCAGCACGACAGTCCCATCCAGGCCGAGCTGCCCTGAGGACACCCCGGGACCACCGAAACACACAGGACCTCTGCTCTTGGTTGGATACCTCAGGCTGGTGGATACTGCTGTCCAAAACAGCCAATTCCTCTTCGCTCAGGGCATCAGCGCTTCCGTCCCCCCAGCCCAAACAGGGCAGCCACGTGGCAGATCCTTATCACGACGCGCTGCGCTCTGCAGGGCCTCGCAAGCGGGGCTGGCTTGGCCTAATCACATTAGCAGCATCGCTTCTGCTCGGAGGACACGGCTGGCGAGGGTGCCTGCTGCACCTGACTTTCCTCCAGCACAGAGCTGGATTTTTCAGCCTGATCTCTGGGAAGACTCCCTGCCTTCAGGACAGCTCTTAGCCGCAGTCTCAGCTCACACACAGCAAATCCAACCTGCGCACCCCAGAGAGTTCACCTGTTCAGGAAGATTCTCCTGGTGCATCCCCCCTTTGCAGAACAGGGGGACCACATCTTAAAGACCACGTCTTAAAGAGCACATCTTAAAGACCATGTCTCGAAGGCTGGGAGACTGCAAGCACCTCCAGCATTGCAGCCTCTAAAGACCGGGGCCCCCAAGAGCCCATCTGCCCTGGCAGAGGCTTGGAGAAGCCTCCCTCCCCAAAACGTGTGTAGTGTTTTAAAAACTGGCAGCCGGGGTACTTTTCTAGCACTGTTTTTAAAGATCAGGAGTACCCTTGTGCAAACTGCTTTTTGTCTTTGCTTTTTTTAACAAAGCACACTGGTGCTGTTACCGCTCCACAGGTGTAAAATTGGCTTTTCCTCATTCCAGAAGATTTTTCTCAATAATTCACACCCAGAAAGTTTACTCCTGAACACCAGACAACCAGCATTAACAGTCAAAAACCCAGACGAGAGCCTTGCCTGTACGCACACTTCTCATCGCTCCGCACGGGACTTGCCTCACACTACTCAACCTCCCGTTGTAACTCAACCTCTAGTGGCAGTCTTTTTAGGGGAACTGCTGTTGGGCGAAGATGTGGGTGGAAATCCCGTCCTCTTCCTCCTCCTTTGGAGCTCTCAGCTATCCAGAACAAGCTGCTGGGACTGCAGAACAAACAGATTTGTGAAGGTCTCACAGAAAACAGGTTGCAGGGCATGGCACTGAAAGCAGCCCTGCCACATCCCCACCTCGGTACTTCTACTCATACAGTTTTTCCAATTTCTCTGGCTGGTTTTAGCTGCTGATTCCAGCATCCATTTAGCAGCATCCCCTGCCCATGCACTGCATCTCACCCAGAAATGGAGTCAGCAGAGATAACGCTGGGTAGGGTTACCTGCCCTGAGGTTGGCTGCCGTCTCCCTTTACGAGAACCGACCTCCCCCTGCCAGTAAAACTTCGTTCAGCTGGAGCTGAGGTGAGATTTTCCATGCCAGATGTTCGTTCATTACGAGACTTTCCCTTTTAATTCACAGAACCTGCAAACAAATAGGCCTTTGCAAAAGCAATTTAAATAAAGGTTTGACCTTTCAGCCATGCGTTTTCTGGCTTTGGTTAGCTCCAGCTACTGTCTTAATCACATCTTTTTCATTTCACGCTCCGCACGTTACGAGCCAGTTTTTACTTTTAAGGAAGAAATGCTGGCATCTGTCGTTGGCTAATAGATGCGTGGGGAAAAATAGTCATTGGGGAAAACCTACAGAACTGGCTATTTTTAAGACTGAACTTTGGTGTTGTGGGAAAACACATGCCCCACGCAGAGTCCCCCACACTCATTAATGAAATAGATCCATCCCTATACAACGCATGCTGCCTGTTGTATGCCCATTTTAGAAACCGTATGTCCCGAAATACCCACGCATACCAAAACACCTGGAACTTCTGGGGAAAGATCCTCTGATGGGTGTACCCGGCCCTGGCTCCATTCACTGGCGGGGAGCTCTCTCATCGATGCCCGCCGAGGATCTGCTCCAGCGCCTGCCTGATGTCTCCGCGGCTGCCGCTGGGCTCCAGGATCGGGCAGGTCACTGTGAATCAGTGCCTCCCACAAGAAGCTGCGTGGGAGGGAAAATAAAAATTGTCGGAGTAGGCATCAGCGAGGCCATCGACACTGAGCATCCTGGAGGAGCTCCAGTGAAAAAAGTGGGGAATGACTTAACAGCAGGAGGATTCGTCAAGGATGACAAAATAATATGGATCGGGGGTTTATATAAGGCTGGTGGTGGGAAGAGAGAGGCAACGCTCGCTGGCTGCTGGACTTGGACTAAAGCTGAGTCCCAAGGTGGCTGGTGAGCATGGGCAGGGGGATCTGAGTCACCCCAGAGAGGGATGCTGGCCCCGTTCAGCCAGTAAAAACCCAAGCCAATGCACAAGCACCCCTAAGGAGAGCCTGGGTGGGCTTTGGATGGATCTTTACTTCAATTACACATTTCACCTGAAGTACTTGGGGGATTTTGCTTGCACACGACCTTGAAGGGTGCCATGGATTTTAAGTGTTGTCCTAATCCAGGCTTGGAGTGCTGCTCCTCTGCTGCGAGCCAGGAGAGTTTCTTCATCAAGCAGAAAGAAAATAAATCCCTCAGCTTTGTCCTGCATTGGAAGGCACCGAATGCATTTATCAAAGCAGCTTCCCCATATTACAGGGACCACCAGAGGTGTCAGTGGGTGCACGTGGGAAGAGCTTGGGGATGGCACAGAGTAAGAGGAGATGGAGAGAGGAGATGGGTGAAGGAAAAGGGGGCTGTGCAGCGGACACCTTCACAAGTTCAGGCAGGGTCACTGCAGAACAGGAGAGGAATGGGATTTGTAACAGGAATCAAGGATCCCCGCTCTCCCATCTGTGCAAACTGCCAGAGCTGCAGCAGCACGATTTAGGGAAAACCAGGAAAATCCCCTCCTGCAGTTCGTCAGGAGGGCAGGGGGGTGCTGAGAGCACGTTTGCTCTCGAGCAGGGGAAAATCAGCAACTCGGAGGGATGTTTCCTATTGCACAAAATGGAGCAACCTGCAAGCAGTCCTGCCCAGAGCACGCACACAGCACAGACAACAGAGAGGGGAGTTTCAAGGAGAATATCACCTCGGGTGCATTGTTTTTTGCTTGCCTGTGAGCTGTACCTTCAGTGCTTGCGGTTAAGTCTGGTTTTGAAAGCCGAACCCAAGCAGCCCAGCTGCCTGCTGAGCTAATGGCAGTGGAGCACGTTTGAGCACAAAGAGGTCCAGGATCAACGGGTTCCTCGCCTCAAGGGGAAGCGGTTATTTCCTGCCTTAAATAATGCAGCAGAGGAAAAAAAGAAAAAATAAAAAGAAAAAACAATGGGGTGGGTCACAGAAACAAAGCACACGGAGAGAAACCAACGGGGGCCACGGCAAAGGTGATGATTTGTGCTTCACCGAGTGGGGTGCTTCAAAACTGAGCCAGGTGCGAGCCGGGCAGAGGGGAAAAGCAGCCCTCGAACGAGAAGTGACGGATTCCCCAGAGGTTGTTTCACAGCTTGGGAAGAGCTGCACAAAACATGGGATGTTTGGGTGAGGGTCAGCCAAACCGGGACAGGACCACTGCGACCAGACAGGTCTAAGGGCAGAAACACCTGCATGGGAGCTCTCAGCCTTTATTAACATTTGGATGGGGCAGGAGGAGGGTTGGATCATTTCAAAAGCATTGGGTGCTTGGATAAATAGCACGGTTTGATCTGCCTTTGACCTCGGGATGAAAAATAACCAGAGCTAAAGGCCCTTCTGTACGTAACTACTACACCTGTCTCAACTTACATGAACTTCCACTTGTTTTCTAGGAAGGAGCCCCAATCAAATCATTTCTAGTTTTACTCACAGAGGCTTCAACAGTGACCTGGAAGTGCTTTGTTGCTCAGAAGACGCACTGCAAACATTTCCAACCATGCGCAGAGGTTTCTTTGCTGCCGTGGTCAACTATTTCCAAACCACAGCCCAGGATATCAGATCATCACCCACCTAAATCAACTGCCAAACCGAGAGCTAACCGCTGGGTATCCCATTTCCTTGTGGGTGTTTCACCCTTCCTCAAAACAGATCCTCTTATTCACCTGCATTGCAACTCACCTTGGACACAGGAACCAGTCTCATACTCCAGAGGAGAAGCCAGACACGGTTAAGAAAAGGAATCCTCTCCTCCAGCAAGTCCTGCGTCACATTTATCACCCTCTCCCAAGATGTTTATTCCAGTGGGCTCTGCCTTTGCCCTTTCCTCTATGTCAGTGTGAGACCTGCATCTATTTTTGGCAGCCTTACCGGCACCAGCTGCACGCTGTACCTGGCGGCGAGCACTGCACGCAGCTGCAGGTGCTCCTGACCAGGAGAAGCACAAACTTCCCCCAAAGACTGCGTGTTTCAGCAGCACAGAGCTTACCACATCTTCCCTGAGACGCCAGCCAGCTTTGTGGCTGTGAGTCACCGTCCCAATATCTCAGCTGCATCCAGCCTGTTCTGCCCACGCCGCTCTTTAAAACCAGGGCGTTTGATGCTCTCCTCTGCTGGTTATCTATCTCTGTGCTCTTTCGGCAACCGCCTGCTCTGTTTTGTCATCGCTCGCATCTCATTTCCTAAAGGGCTGAAGAGAAACGCTTCCTCGGATCCCTCTTCTTGCTGCACCAGAAGTTTCTGATAAGGAAGCTGGGAGGTTGAAGGCAGTGACTGTGCAGCCCCGAGAGCCTGGGGGAGCTGAAGCAGAAGCCCGGCCTCTCTGGGGATGCCTCGTCTCCCCTCTGGCACCCCGTGCTTAGGGAAGCAGCTCAGTGCCCCCACGGTGGGACCCCAGATTAACTCCCTGCACGGACACCCACCTTCCAAACTGATTTTTTGCGAGATACCTCCTGGGTAGCAGCAGGGCTCTCCGAAAGCACAGGAGCCTCATATTTTGCTCTGAGCTTTCTCAGTAAAAACTGTGTGGGTTTGGACATATTTTTATTTCTTATTTTTAAAATTCTGAGCAGGAAGCCAGGTGGTTGCAGAGCTAATCCCAAACAGACCAATTCATCACCAAACCCAACCCAGCAACCGAAGGTGTTGAGATGCAGTCCGCTGACTTGAACTCCTCCGGCTCTCCTGCTGGGAGATTATTTCCCTTAAAACTCCGGTGGCAATGCTTTGTGCGGCCACTCATCCGACCAAGTGGCACATCAGAAACGTTGGCAAAATTATAAGCAACATCTGATTCACACCGAACACCTTCCTCTCCGAACCTCCTCAGCAAAAGCTGCCTACACCCATCGGTACCGATGCCCTTGTGGCTGGGACAGATCGGTGCTGGTTAAGCAACGTGAGCTGGCAAGGAAAGGCCAGTACTGTTACTGTAATCATCGACAGCAGCCTCAAGAGCATGTTTGTTGTTTTTTTCTAGCTGCATCTGGTGCTGCAGCAGCTGGTATTACCTTTCTCCGTAATCTTTGCCTGCGGGATGCTGTTCTCTAGACTCTGACCGACCAGCGCTGGCTGGCAGGAGATATTTATTACCGCAGAAGTGATGCTGGATCCCCTCACGCGCCAGATCCTCTTCTCGATTCATTTTTTCCCCTAGCTCCATTAACTTGAGCAGCTGGGGGAGCAGCTCGAGGCCTGTTCCAGTGTTTTGTGTGCCCTCTACCACACGTACAAGTACTGCACCTTGGCCATAAAAGTGGCAACAGTTCCTCTGACCGAACATTGTCACCTTCTGCACATTCCTTCGTCTTGCTCTCTGTGCCTCCTAGAACACATCCTCAGTGAAGAACGGGTGGCCTGAGCCGCCAGTGAGCAACAGCAGCGCAAAAATACCCCTCAGTGGACAAGGCAGAGGGTGGAAACAAGCACAAAAGCTCGTCTTCCTGGCAGATGGAGCAAAGCAGCAAAGATGCAGCTGAGCCAGGAGATGGGAGGCCTCAGAGAGAGACCTGAAGTGGCTGTGCGTGGGTTTGTTGCTCTGTTGCTGACTGACACCAGGCTCTTTGGGCTCGCAGAGACCTGTTTGATTTTACAGCGGAAACTCCTCCAGGGATCTCATTAGCACCATCACAGAAGACAGAAAGGAACTGGAGGTTGGTGGAAGGGTGATGCTGGGGAGGAAAACAGGCCAGAAGCACGGCCGAACTGTGTTCAAACAGGCAGGGGAAGGAGCCTGGCAGCACGGCGCCCTCACCACCCCGTGATGGGGCTGCCTCCTTCCCCTCTCTGCCCAAAAGCTCAGCCCGAGGCAGCCGCTCACCTACTTCCTCCTGCCAAATCTCTCCTCCTCCTCCTCTCATTGCTCTCACCGTTCCCAGGGTGTGCTCTCCTCCTCCTCTCTTCCACCACCGGCTGGACTCCGTTGTTTGTGCGAAGCAGCAGCTCTGACCACGGTTTTGTGGTGGTTTTACTGCACCTACACAAGGACGAAGACAACAAGGGACCTGTGGCTGTGCCTGCAGCCGTGGGAGACCCGCTGGGGTTGTTACACAGCTCTGCAATGGCAAGGACGGGTGTGACAAGGATCCCTGTCCCAACGTGAGAAACAAAGCTGTGTTTCTGCAGTAGAGAATTATTTTTCTTTATTCCAAGGGAGCTGTGTAGTCATAATAAGGAGAAATGCTAAGTAGGTAAGTGGACAGTAGAAGGCCTCACTGTTCCAAAATAAGGCAGAAGCTTGAGAAAAAGAGGATGAGCAGTGAGGGGACTGTAAAACAAAGATCACAGGTTCTCAAAACACAAGAAAGGAGAAATTAAAGGGTTGAAAAAAAAAGAAAAAATAAACATAATGGTATAGAGGAACGTCGAGTAGCTTGTGAACCTGTAGTACTCAGGCAATGAGGAAACAGGGGAGGTGATCAGGCGTTGGGTAACAGGGAACAAAAGGTGATGATTTGTTTACTAAAATGTGCTCCTGATTGACAGGACGCCCGCCATTGCAATTGGGAATAAAATAGCTTCACAGAAGATCCTGTCTGAAGAAAATTTTTTGAGGTTTTTCTCATACCAACAACCCATCTTCATTGCAAGGAGCAGTGAAGTACAGATCCAGCACAGGGATCCTAACACAACTGTCCCAAAAGATCCGCTTCTAATCCACCTGAGAAAAGTTACAACACACAAAGAAAAACCAAACAACCCATAAAAAGAAGAGGAAAAAATTAAATCCAGCGAAGTTAATTCCGTTCGACGCCTTAGTTATAACTGCCAATCAGCTCAAGAAACCGAAACGCTGACTTCAGTTAAGTCCCCTCTGCGATTACTTCGCAGCACTGATGATTATTATCACAATCTCTTCTACTCAGCCTCACGAAATGCCAAACAGGACCGTGCTTCTCGTGCTTCTCTCAGGTGAAGCCTGCTCAGAGCAACCGGGGATCTGGCTCGGAGCACCTGGCGAAGGGGAGGGTGCATGCAGCTCCCCGCGTCTTGAAGGAACTGAGGAGACGTTTATCGAGGCAATGAGGAACGCAAACTGTTTGGCTTCCGGCAGGCTTGGAAGTACATACAGCAGGCTCCAGCACAGGTCTGTAAAAAATTAATTAGTAGTGAGTAGGAAAAGGAGCAATGGGTGTTATTCTCTGGGCAGCAGTCTTATTTAATTTAATAAAAGGAATTGAGCTGTAAGATCCCAGTGAAACACCTCCCCGTATTGTTTCTCCAGAAATGGAGATGTTCGCTTCACAGAAGCAATGATCAGGTATTCTAAACTGAAATGTGTTTAGGTTCCTAACACTACAATTAGGTGTCCAGCAAGACTGTCAGACTCCCCTAGACATTCATCTTGCATCATTACCATTAAAAATCAATGGGATTTTGCAGCCTACTTTCCCCAGCCAAGTTGAGCTCTGCTTCTCTAAGCACCTGAAACACAAAAAACTGTCATAAAGCAAAGTATTTTATTCCAAATTTTAATGAAATCCCAACATTTTTCCAGCAGGTCTCTTTGCTCTGCAAGCTCAGAAACAAAGCAAAAGCTACATCAAAGCAGTGGGCTTGGCCACCCCAACAAAGACTACTCCAAAACTATCTTCTCCCACCTAAGTCTCTTTTGGAGCCTGAGACATCATTCAAGAACAGAACATTTACACAAATAACTGCAGATGGTGAAGTGTGGCTTTAAAGATTGATAACTAGTCCCCAGAGGCATCAGAAACTCTGCTTGCTCCTGACTGACTGCTTCAAAGGGCTCCCACACGCTGAGCAGAGGGGGTTGAGGGCCTGAACTGCAGCCCTGTGTGACAGCAGCACCCTTCCACAAGGGAGCCCAGACCCACGTCCTTCGTGCAGTTCTTCTCCTTGGTTCTTCTCCTTGGGATTCATCCCGGTTTCCCCGAGCACAAAGCAAAGCAGAATGAGGCCTGCCAAATCCGTAGCGATGCATCATGCCCAGAGCTCTGTAAACTCCCCAGATGGCGCAGATGAAAACCAACTGCTGGGAATTAGTCCTTCAAGTCACCTCTTCGTGCAGGGCAAGCGATGGAGTCACTGCAAGCCCAGCTGGGAAACCGGCGCGCCGGGCCAGCCCTCGCTGCAGCCAGCAGAGATTTTGCCAACTAAAACCAGAGCAAGAAAGTTCTGGGTATGAGCAGCAGCCAGCGTTGGAAGCAGCAAATCTCTCTGCAACCAACTAGTGCCGGCTGATCCCTAAAGGACAGGAACCACCCCCGTGGTTCAAACACCATACAGAATGTTTTCCCTCATCCATCAGCCACCAGGAAAGGAACCCCAAGGTCTCGTGCAACGCCAACGAAGATAACAGAGGGCTCTCCAGCACTGCGCAGTGCCTTCCCCTCTGTGAAAGCTCAAGGATCATACCCCATGGCAGCAGAAACCAGCAGGGGCTAATGGGCAGGGAGAGAGCCCTACAGAACAGCCGAGTGACCCACGGTCTCGGGCATGCTGAGGTGCGATTTCTGCTTTTCCTAGATACTCTGCATCTCACAGCAGGCAGACACCAGCACAGCTGGCATCGGTTCTGCAGCCTCCTTACGAACACGCCTGCAGAGCCCCTACTTACGGATCTATTTCAGGTTGCTCTTAAACCAGCTCATACAGAGAGGGAAAAAAAAGCCACTCTGCTCAGCTGGTGCATCTGAAGTGTTGGAAAAATCTCTGAGGTGATAAAGCTTCACGTTTTTTTTTATCCCCTCCTGTAAAAAAATAACCTAGTCTGTAGCTGTATTTCCTCTCTCTCTCACTTTTTCTGCTGAAGCTGTTCACCCGCCCTGCAACGATGATCTGTGGGACTGTTTCTGCAGGTAAACACCACCAGCTATCAGCCACCCCCGAGGAGGCAGAGGCCGTACAGGATCAGTCAAATCTCGAGTTTCCTCCCCAGGTGTGGGGCGTACCACACTGGGTTCATTCAGTTACCCTCTATAGCACGTGGACGTACTTCCACGCCTGTGCAGGGGCTGAATTTGGGCTGGGCTGCTGTTCAGCTGGGGCAGGGAGATAGGCCAGTTTAGAAGCCTGGTAGGTAGAAATGCTCGTGGCTGGAGCTCTGGATGCAGATGCGACCACCCTTCACCCGGCTGGCACTCAACCTGATCAGCCAGCAGGGACCAGAGATGCTCCTCATGTGATGCTACCCCAAAGTCTGCTCCAGATGAACCCCTCCTGTAGGAAAAGCACTGTCAAAGGCTGTGCGAAGAGGAATGGTGTCTCTCCAAGGAATCCACCTCTTCTCAGTAAAAAGCCAAGCTCCGGTGACAGAAACAAACCAGCACCTTGATCACTTCTCATGCAGCACGTCGGGGCTCTGTTCCGTCTGTGTCTGTTTCAAGAGGAACTGCAGGACATCGTCTGAGAGTCCGGGTGTTTTCTTTGTATCCTCCAACACGACTTCTCCCGCAGCTGGCTTTGAAAAACAAGCCGTAGCAGGATAGTTTGGGAAGATCTTACACCCATCTCTGTTCAAGACCACCTGGGCCATTTGCAGGCACCGCAGCGCGTACTGGGTCCCAGCCCGGTTTGCTAGCTCTGAAACCTTCTGTGAAAGGCATCGCGCCGCAGCCTCACAGGTGGGATCAGCTCTGCCTGGCCCGTGTTTGCAATACGTTTCGTAGAAGCCCTCGAGAGATTTCCTGATGCTTGTGTCTTCTGTATTTTCACGTTCATACATACTTGAGAGAGAAGCATCGTTTGGTTCTGTGTGCTCAGACAGCCCTGCTTCCGGATAACATCTCACATTTTCTTTCTCAGGGCTTCCAGCAGAAAAGCTCGCAGGAACTGCAGAGGGCGGATCGCTTTCTCCTGCAAGCACAAGATCAATGAAACTCATTAGTCACCAGGTCATCCCTGTAGCAAAATCTTTCTTTTGTCCCCCCTCACTGCAGTCTGGCAAACAAGCTCCGCGCAGGAGCGAGCTAAGCGCTGCTTCAAACGCGCTGCGCTGCCAGAGGGGCTTGCAGCACAGATTCATAAAGATTAATCTTGTATTTGGGGATCTCGCAGGCATCCCAGTTTTGTCCCTCCGCAGTGACTGAATCTACTCCGTGGCACATGCCTCCGGGCTCCTCTCACTCATACTTCCAAAGAGGTGGAATTGCTATCTGCTGCTGCTGGAGACAACAGCTGACCTACGCTAAAGCCCAGTTTGCAGCTGAAACAGTTCTGCCTGTTTCTTTGTTCCTTCCTTCACCGCTTGGTCCAATCCTTCCCTTTTCGCAGCCCTTATTTTATCGCTACAGCACGAGGTGCAGGCTTCTCCTCCAGTTTTCAGCCAGACCTAAAGCCTCCGAGTCGACATCGTTACGGCGAGTGCGCGGGGTTTGGGAAGGGGGCCTGCGAAAGGGGACCTCGTGCTCCCCCGTGGAGCCCCACTGTCACCACCCAGCTGCACTACACCACTCTCCCCACGTCCTGCAGGGATTCCTACAGATAATCTTCATCTAAGAGCCACCAAGGACTTGCTCAGCCCTTCTCCTCCTTTGCTCTGATTCTGTTTTGCTCCAGCGCAACGAAGGGGGCTGTACCTACGCCCAATTAACACGCCAGCAGCACCGAGACACTTGGCAAAGGCATGACTAGGATTATCAGCAGGCCCCATAAACCTTGTACAAAAAGAAGGTACGTAAAGGGACCTGGAATTGGGCTCTGGTACCCAGGGAGCCCCTCCAACTGCAATCTCATCCCCGAGCCTGCCTCGCCAGCCTGTTTGCCAAGCACCTGAGTCACCGGCAGGAAAATTTTCCAGGACTCAGAGGTTGCAGAGCCGTCATCTGCAAGTTGCATAAGCAGGACGCAGGGGATCAGCAGGCAGCTCGCTCCTTCCTAATTCTGTAAAAGACGAGGCAGAGCACAGCCCTGAGTTCAGGAAGGGACCACGTTCAAAGGCAATCTCGGCACCGTGGCAGAAAGCTGCTCCTTACCGCCCGGTACACAGAGAGCTCCTCTCCCTGCCCGAGTGGTCAGAGAGGCATTAAAATGAAATTTAGAAGTCTATGCAACCCTGTCATACGTGGCCTCTCTCTTCCTCCCCCCGCTTTCTACCTTTGATCTTTCCTCTCAATTTCACTGGGTCTGATTCTGCCACGTTAAGAACTTGTCCTCTCGCGCTGCGTCATTTCCAGTGCCCAGCGGCCGTCTTTTAACATCGCTGTGTGCCATCAGAGCAGCAAATCAGAGCTAATCAAAGAGAACCGGCCCATTTTGCCTCCATCCCTCTGCCCCCGTGCCCCTGTTAGATTAAGACCGAAGCCTCCTGCGTCTCCTTGCTTTAAGCCTTCTTAAAGCAAGACGTGAAGACTTCGAAGCAGAGTTCCCAGGCCCAATCCCACTCCCGGGAAGCTGCACCTTTCCCGAGCTCTCCTTACAACATCCTGGCACCTTCCCAAACTACGTGCCAAGACTCATCTTCACAAAGATGTTCCACCCTTTCTGTCCCTAAAGAGACTACTCAAGGACAAGGTCCTTCTTTGTCACGCCCCAAATTGCTGACGCTGCTGGTCTAACGCACAGACGTTCTGAATGACTTATAAACCCCAGGGCACAATCCCAAGAGCTGGATGCCCGCAGGGTCCAGAAAGAGTTTCTCAGCTGGGTCGCACGTACGGCACAGGAGCACGTCAGGCTGCCCTTTCTTGAGGGCACCTTCAACCCTCAGAAAAGCCAGGACTCCCCAGTAACACACAGCAGCATTGCTTCAAAGCTTGGACCTCCCTGACCATTTCTCAGCAGGAAAAACGTCCTTCACGGACTGCTTATCCTCCCACGGCGAACTTCAGAGCACAGCTGTCACGCACCTTTGTGTTAGCTTGACCCAACACATGCAGAAGTTAATGGACTTTCATCACCGGAGAACCTGGCCCCAAGTATTTTTAGCAGTTTTTACTCATTCATATTACCAAGCAGGTATTAAAAAAAATGAAACCCCCAAACAAGTAATTACTCACGTCTTGATTTCACTCTCACATGATGGATATCATCACTAAGACCACAGATTGTTTCATTTGCGCCCCCACTCCACGCTAATTGAAGACCAGCATCTGCAGCTTGTTAGCACAAGACCTGGGGGCCAATAAGTGGTATTCTTTGTGTTTATGAAGCTGCTGATGAAAATTTAAAGCCTCCATCTGGTACACGCACATAACCCTACCGCCCCAAGCACGCAGCCAAACCCTGGTTTGGACCCGGGCCACTTCCACTGGTGCAACAGCTCCGCAGTATCGTTACCTGCACGCCTACGCAGGCAGCTCGTGCAGCGGTTCCAGTCCGTGTGACGACGTTGAGGCACGTGTAGTCAGAGGATAAAAACCCCTTAAACAGCAGAGCTCCTACACTAATGGCTTCCTGGGGAAAGAACTCACCCCATTCCAGCGGGCAGTGATCCCCGCAGCCGCCTGTGGTTCATCAGGGCTTGTGTTGCCGTCATCTCTGTCCCTTGCAGAGGCTTCGCTGGATGCCAGCAGCTGCTTGTTCACCAGTACGCCTGTAGCTGGATTTGTCCAAGCCTCTCCCATTGTGTCTGACCACCTCCTGGGGACCCTGCGTGTGTGGGTTCCCCTCCTGCCCCGTGCACAAAGGCCCGTCCTATTACGAAGTCTGGAAGATTTATTCTGTAGATGTGAGTGCGAGAGCTAAACCAGAGTGTGTGTCATCAGCACTGTTATGAAAAGGGCAATTATATCACTTGTTTCAGGGTCGGAATCGTTTGTTCCGCAGCTTTGGAATGACTCATCCCTGGCACAGCCGCACACAAAACGTAGCTCAAGCCCACCAAAGCGAACCCCAAGCCCACATCGACTGCCCTGTTCTGGGGTTATGTTACCAGAGCAGCCCTGTCCAACAAAAGCAGCAAGCCTCGTCTCTAAATGCAGAGGACTGCCGTGCTGCTGGGGCTGAGGTTTGGTTTGTTTTTCTCCAGAAGTTCAAAAGCCCTTGACCCCTTTCAGCGATGTGATCAGCCACATACTGTGGCTAAGCTGGAACAAGGGCTGAAAGTCTCTGCACGGTCTCTGCTGCGCTACCCTAAGTAAGAACCAAGAAAACTAGGGGACTGGGAAGCACGGATCATTGATTTGAGCAGAACTAAATTAACGACACAAATCTCCCGTGTGTTCACAGTGGAGACCGAGGTTCAACCAGATGTTGGTGAGATGACGCCAGAGCACGTCCCTGTGTTGTCAAGTCTGTGACATGCTTGTAAAGCAGAGTTACAGATTATTTAGGTGTTCAGCTATGAGATGGTACGCTGAGAAAACATATCTGGCTCCTTCTAGAGCCACCCTGTCTGCTCTGAAGGCCAGAAGACATTATCAATATCAGGTCATTTGAACAAACGTCCTTGAACAACAATTGCTGCAGAAGGGAGCAAGGCAACAATGGAAAAACACAGGGGAGGGTTAGAGGAGAGACAAACTCCTTCCTTGGGTGGGACTGACCCAGAAGTCACCAACACTTGGCTGAGTCTCCCTGGGAGCAGACAGGGCTGCACATCCTCCCTCCTGGCTCATTGCCGTGGCAAGTTAACTGATGCTCCTAAAGAGGAAGACTTCCCAGCCCTCCTGTGGCAGTCCCCAAATCAGCCATTTCTTACCGAGGATACCCCACTTGCCCTGGTCATTGTCGCTTTTGCATTCTCCTTCTACACACGTGAGTCTTCTCCCTACAGAGACCGGTTACAGCTCGAACTGACGCATTCCCTGCGTCCACGGGCAGGGATGAGTCACGCGAGAGGGACACGAGTCGCCAGTTGTTTTGGTTGATTGTATCCATTAAAAAAAAAAAAAAAAGCTCTGGGAAGAAAGAAGACATTCTGGGGAGGACTCAGCAGGAGCTCATTATTCCCCAGTCTCACACAACACCTTGGCTTGCTGGGAATCACACACCAGAGCACTCATGCACTGCGAAGCCAGACATTTTGGGATCACAGCCTATTGCCCTTACATGCATCAACAAAAACTCCATCGATTACAACAGTTAAAAGCCCGTATGTGGGCTGATCGCATCCCTTTACGTGGACTGGAATCTATCTGCACCGTATTTTGTATGATTTCCATTAGTGACATTTAAATTGGAATAGCATCAAAGAAGAAAAATAATATGAAGCTGAGGTCCTTGCTACTAGGTGCCGTACAAACTCCTACCACCTGCATTACCTGACAGATCCTAAGTATTTTGTGTACAGCACTGAAGAATGATGGTAGGGTTCACAGTTTCTCTGCACACGTCTCTGCCTTGCAGAAAACAGCTGTTTTCTACTTGCTTCCTTGTTTGGGAAACCTTCCAGAATTCAAAGCAAAGGCGAAATGGAATTTACAATGGCATTATAATTCAAAAAGGCTGTTTTAAGCAGAGAAAATTTGCTCCTTGTGGGTATTTAAGTTGCGAACTGAAAGTGAAAACAAGAAGATAATAAGCCCTGCTACTTTGCCGTCTCCCCGATGACACAAGCCAGCCTCACGCCACAGCAGGCAGTAGGCTATAGCTCACAAGACAATTACCTTTGAGACTCTGCTTTACCCAAGCAGCGATTTCGCTCGTCCATCAGCCCTGGGGAGAGGCACATGGTGCTGGGGAGCTGGCCAGGAGCTGCAGAAACACTGGCTGCTCATCCAGCAGAACTGGAGGAGGTGAACGCGGGAGGGTCGACAATGGGCTGCAAGAAGGGAGAGCAGAGACTGGAGGAATTTAGGGTATGGAGTAAGAGGCAAAAGGCAGTGATGGAGGAATGGCACCGGATACAGCCCGGTACTGAGTCAGGCTCCCTGCCTTTTTCTTCTACCTGCTTGTGGCGTGAAAAGTTGGAGGGGCTGGAATTCGCGTGGGGTGAGACGTAAGCAGCTATTCTGGGGAAGCATCAACCTTTCTGCCCAACTCCCCTAGGAAGCTTAAATTCAAGAAAAACAAAAAGCCTGGCAAATAGTAAAGCGCTTTTGAAATGCAATAAGCAGACGTAGCTCGTCCCCCTAGACGCTCTTCCAAATGTCACACTTGGTATTAAGCTCTGCCCTGCCCCGAGAGCTCGCGGTTGATGCCTGTTGCGCTGTGCTTTGAAGGCAGATGGAAAAACTCAGGTAAATGAAGTCTTCTGGAGGATGTGCTAGTTAAACACGCTGGATTTAATAAACACAGAGCTGGCCAGCTACAATATGAACTGCTGCAAATTAAAAGCCCTTATTTTCTGAAGGCTAAGAGATGGGCGCTGCTGTCATCTCACCAACCTGTTCCTAAGCAACCAAGCCCCACAGTCCAGGGCCGTGGGTAGAGGCAGAAGCCATGGCAGCACCATAAATACCTCCACGTACAGCTGTGCCCTGCTAAGAGCCTCCTGTGGGTTTATCCTCAGCTAGGCCCCAGAGCAACAGGCATCGGATGCAGCTGCCTGCGAACAGGCTGCTCCAGGTACAAGAGCATACAGGAACACCTCTCAGTGCAATGACCACAGGTCTCTCCGAAGAAATGGGCAGCAACATCGCTGGGGTGTCTAAGCTTTTATTGTCACGTGGCAAGTTCCTGCCTCGGAGCTCATCACCATTCTAAAAATAGAAATAGCAAAGTTAAGAGCTTTTCATATGAGGTATTTAGAGGGGTTTAATTTACATGATTCTGTAGCTAGTAAAAAAGAAAAAGAAACAGAACAAAAAAAAACCCTGAAACATCCTACTTGTCTCAAAGTGCAATCACGAACAGCTTCATAAGACTAAAGATTCTACTCCCGACAGTCACCTTCTCCGGAACAGAAACAGTAAGAAGCATGTTTATGCAGCTGAAAACGTTAACTGTCAATTAAAGTTATTATCGAGCAGATGAGGGCGTCGAGGGGCTTTATTTGAACTGCAGCTATCTGCTGCTTTCCTGTTACATACACAGTCTTGGGAAACGACAGCCAGACTCACCTGGTCTGCGGAACACTAACGGCACCGATTTCCAAGAAGAAACTCTGACAAGGCTGCTTAAGCTAATTGCTCAGTTTGCAATTAGGTGTTTGGAAAACATCCTCACAGGCAGACACAGCAGTGCTGTGCTAACCAGCCTCTCCTTAGCCACAGCAAAGCATCCCAACAGGCTTAGGGTCTTTGTCAGAGAAGATGCAACAGGAGCATCCTCAAACCAAACCTCCGCCTGCTCTGGAGGTGAAGCAGCATCTCCTGTCATGTCCCTTCCCCACCAGGACCACACTGCTCTGCCCATGGGCAGGGCTTGCACCTATCTGAGATCTAAGTTTGACTTCTTTCTGCTAAGAGCAGGCAGAAAACCTTTATTAAAAATATACTTACCTTAAAAAAAAAAAAAAAAAATCAGTAACTTGCAGTGTCATTCTTTTCTACATAAAAGGCTGTAATTTAACCTCAGACTGTATTTTTCTTTAAGCTGATTCTGCTTCAGAATAAAAGTACAAGCCTGGTGCTTGAAACCAGTGAGAAAAATTCCGCTTGTCTGATTTTCATTGCTTAAGATTTGAAAAGAATTTTATGAAGGAAAACCGGGGTTTGAGCTTTATGGTGCCTGAAGGAGCTTTCTCACTTACTCACATCGCACGGCTAAAGCGAATGGAGTTGTTTCCCTTCATATTTTTTTTCTCCTGACTACACATTATAAATTCTGGTCTCGTCTATTCTCTTTTTCCAGTTGACTCTAGAATCCCTTCATGAACTGTTTGCTTTCTGACATAAGAATTTTTCAAAGAACCCTAATTAACTGAGAGGGAAGGGATTTTTATTCTGCCCCTGGGTCTGGTTACAAGCTAGCGAACTCCAGAATCAGGAGAAAGATTTGCTGTGCCCACCTCTTTGGCTGAGAGGTGAGCAAGTCCCTGGAGAACCTGAGTCATCCAAGGAGATCCCTCACCGCGACAAAAAAGGACGGATCAAAGACAACATCCTTCACAGTTAAAAGGTAAACGATGAGGAAAATAATAAGGGAAAGATACTGCACTTACATATACTCTCTAGATGTTGCCATGCAGAACTGATGAAGCTGAGAGCTTAAATTAAGAGAAGTTGAATATTTATCTGGATGACAATCTGTGACCAAAGGCGAGTCTAGCAAAAAAAAAAAAAGTCTGGCAGAATTATTAAATCCCATTCTTTGGGGCTTTAGCAAATCCTCTGCTAGAGGCAAGAATGGGGCCCAGCGGGCGGCATATTGTATATTGCAGACTCCCATTCTGGAGGATGGGGATGAAATGAAGAGAGGAAAACTACCTCTTATCCCGAAACATTCAGTAATGGCCACTGCCAATGACAGGAAGCAACCCTAGAGTACAAGTCTTACTGAGTAATGCAGTATCACTGCAGTTCTAAGAATTAAAAACAAAACCCAAAGCAATACCCCTCCCTGATATATTAAATACTTCGTCTTTCATTCAGATTCGCACATTTTCAGCACTTGAGAGGAGCCAACAACGCTCAGCTGATGCCGTTGGCAAGAAGAGGAACAAGCAGGCGGCTCTCGCTGGTGATCAATAGCTCAAGTTTCAACATCACTGGGAAAAAAAATTCTACCCTCTGCATCTCATTGCGAAGTGGTATGCATGACAGTTTGCCTAGAAATAAAAACAAGAATACAACACCATTCATAGAGATAAAATAGGAGAGGAAGAGCCTGTCGTTATGGTGTTTCTTCAGTGAGAAGGACGGAAGAGAAGACCACAATGTTGTAAAAATGGTTTGACTTATTTACAAACCATGTCAACTTGGAAAAGGGGACAGGGGTGGAAATTGTTCTGGGTACAGTGCCTTCCTCTGTCATTATAACACTTGAAAGTCCAGTTTCATTAATGCACCCACAAACACACACAATTCACAGTGCAGAGACTCACATGCGTTTCAGCTCTGATTCCATCCTGCTACACACAGCTCTGGACACAAGCAACTTCAGAATCCATTTTTTTATCCAAAAAGGTAGTTTTGAGACCAAAACAGTACTGCAGAGCGAGATATTTTCAATCACCCCTCTTGAAACGTGGTTAAAATTACACTATTTGTGCATATTTTTGAGAGCAAGAGATGGATTATCTTCTAACACTACCATTACCAAACTTCATGGGAGGCCTTAGACCTCGAGGCCTGAATCCTGACAGGGAAATGATGCCCAGGTACCACAGGGCACCTGGGGAACAGGTACTGAGGGAAACAGAAAGAGCTTTAAAGAACAGTGGAGGTTGAAAATGGAGTGAAATAAGGCAGATGAAGGTAAAGCCCAAGCTGAATGGAAATTCCCCCTCAATTCTTTATGCCCCCCCCCCCCCTTCTTTTTTTAACCCTTTTGTTCAGGTTTCTACCAACTTATTCAGGTTCAGATCTTAAATCTGTGGACTGATTGTCAGAAGTGCTCGGCACACAGATGCTCTTACCAAATTTAAAAGAAGCCAGAGAGACCTTGGCTGTTTTGAACACAGTTAGGCCCTCTCAACACTACTACCTACAGAAGCAGGTGACTGTACAACAGGAAAACAGACTTTTGACTCTCAGATTTGGAAGTCCTCACCTTTTGCCTTTGCCTAAGGTCAAACATATTCATGTGGGCATAGCAAAAGAGGTGTTTACAGACTGACTTATTCTCTCTAGGTGTGAAAGAAATAGACTGCATTCTCTCAAGAAATAGATTAATTCTCTCTAGGTGTGAAAGAAACGGACTGCATGTGCAGTCTGCCTCTCCTCAGGTCAAAGTTTTCTGCCTCCTGTCAGGACTGATTTTCACTAAGAACAGCAGAGGAACGTGGCGGAGGTGTAGGTTTCCTGAAGCTACTTACAGTAAGATGAGTTTTAAAACCATGTTTCTTGCCTTTGTCACGCTCCT
This sequence comes from Nettapus auritus, assembly GCA_011076525.1. Taxonomy (NCBI): domain Eukaryota; kingdom Metazoa; phylum Chordata; class Aves; order Anseriformes; family Anatidae; genus Nettapus; species Nettapus auritus. Next base: position 6,405,547 of record CM021767.1, read on the forward strand.
GAAAATACACTGTAAGTCAGGCAAAGTCCTTCTTTTAAAAGCAAACGTAGAAAAAAAGCACAACGAAATAACCTTTAAAAGCAGGCAAACAGCACATACAAAGTTAAAGGAATCTACTGAAATTCTGGTGAAGGTTTGAATGTAGAGGGAGGCATTTTCCCAGTCCCCCCATATGCATGATGTAGCTGTGTGCATGGAGAAGGCTACGCAGAGATGAAGCCAGCCCCTGAGCACCTTGGCACTGAAAGAGCAGAGCTACAGCTCTGTCCTCTCCCCAGCCTGGCCATGTGGGATGTGGAACCACACAGCTCGCGGCTGTTTTTTCTTCCCTTGCCAGAGAAAGTTTGTGCCTCACATATTGATCAAAATTATTAAAAAAAAAGACTACTTGAAAACAAGAACAGAAGGTTTTTTCAGTATGGAAGCAAGATAACCATCTCCATCTATGAGTTTTCACAGGCTAATAAATGAAACATCCTCATATGGAAGAAGGCAGAGAATCAGATATATCAAACAGTCATCGAGGAAATTTTCAAGAGGCAGAAAATGCAATTTCAGAGTACAATGAAAAGCAAGCAAGATATACAAGTTTAATAACTTAGATGTATTTGTTCATCACTAGTCTGGGGCGTTTTGGCTTGCCAGTTTAAAAGTACACCGAATAAACATTGGAGCCATCTAGTTCTCCTGCAATATTACATGAAAGTAAGTAATGAGCAAAGAGATTCTTGGCCTAGAGTGATGGGCACATTTACAGACCATTCACAAATGCTGGAGGCTTAAGATCCACAAGGGCTTCTTCTTAATTATCTGCACGGCACTTGGGGAATCACTGCAAATCTCTTCCATCAGAAGCAGCTCGATAGAAAATTAGGTTTTGAACAGAAGCGTTTTGCCATTTAATCAGTCGGCTTTCTGCAGGAATTGCTGTGCTGCTACAAAAGCGAGCACCTGAAACCCGAAATTGGAAGTGGTTATCACGTAAGAAGTGCATCAGGAGCGAATCTCTGGGCCCTTAATGAGCTGTCCTCCCCTGTCAGACCTCACCTCTCAGGCAGTGTTGTAGCTGCGGACATCCGTAAGGCTCTGAATGGACTGAAAAAAAAGAGGGACAGTGCACAAGGGAGAAAGTCTTTAAAAATAGTATGACTTTAACAAGGCGGAAAGGGATAAAAGACACTTAGCAAACAACTACAGCAGTCAACTTGGCTATTTTCTCCCTTGTCCTCTCAGCCAGCCATGAGGAAGGCTTGGCATTTCCCTGCTCTAACTCAGCTTTGCCCTCTAAGACCAAAGAGTAAAAGCTTTCCATCGCTTCAGGTATGTTTGCATCCCTTCAGCTCGCTCCGCAGCCTATCAGACCTGCTTTTTAAGTAAATTCCTTAGCCAGGAGCACTCAAACCTCTCAATTCTGCCCCAAACCAAGTATTTCACCTCAATTACTCACAGACACAGAACTGTGTAAACTACGGAGGTCAGCAAGAGCCCAGGTCTTGTTTAAAAGGCAAACCAAGGGGAAACCCACATTTCCCACACCACAGCGAGCACCGAGGCAAGAGCCTGATGCTGCGTGTTACCACTCGCTCGGACAGCTCCTCAGTAACACCTTCAACTACTGACGAACTGTGGTTACTGATAGTTACTGCAACCACACGCTGATTTCTTTCTCCACCACACTGACGACACAGATGTTTAAGCGACACAAAGGGTGTCCAGGCACACGAACATCCTGAGTTACTGAACAGTTTAAAAATATTGACACAATTACATGTGAACAAAAAAATTATTTCCTGAAAAACAACATCAATAGAAGGGCAGATAAGCCAAAGCAAGGTAGAATAATTCAATTTTTCCTTTAATAAAGATAACATTTTTCACCCACCTCAGACCATGAGCTTGCTTAGCTGCAAATAGCTACTTTATTCAAAATAATCATACAAGTAACAAGATGGGGGAAAAGATACAACCCCTTATAAAGGGAGACTTAGGGCTTGTAGATCCGTGCACTTTTTATGGAAGTTAACAAGTACTGCAACACGGGGTTTTCATAATCCACCTGCTATTTTTGATATTTTAACTTGCAGCATTTACAAACAGCCAAGACCAGCACACCAACTATTCTCCAGGTGATGAGAAAACACCTGTATGACTTTCGGAGTAGCGACATGAATTATGACCGTGTTTGCTTAGAATTTCTTCCCCGAACATGGGCTAAAAGGACGGCAGAAACAGATAAAGGGAAACACCAGTAAGTTCAGAACTTGTGGTGTATTGATCAGCATCTCAAAAATGCCTGGCTTGTCCTATCAAATGTGAAACAAACCAACATTACGGGGGCGTTTAATAATTCCTGCCGCTCTTCTGTCATCTAAATGAGGACTCGAATCTCCACATTCAACAATTCCTCCTTCCAAAAGTGTATCAGAGGGGAAAAAAAGATTTAAAAAAAATGATGATGATGTTCCTAAAGACGAGGCACAGACTAAGAACAACCTTAAGATCTGGGCATGCAACCAGCTTTCTGCACCAAGAATCCCAAAACAGATTGTCCTTGGACAAGTGATGGAGATTGGTTTGGAAAGAACAAATTCCTTCAGGATGATGGTCTTGCTCAAAGTTGTTTTCCTTTTTTTTTTTCCTCCCTATGATCTCAACCAATGAAGGTACCTCTGGTGTCTCGTTTTTGGACTGGCATTTTAAAGAGCAAGGGGAAGGTCAGCATGGCTGTGAATATTGCTCTACTTACCGAGAATTTCAGCAGTTCCACATTATTGGCCCATATGAAAAAATGACCTCTAAAGCAAGCCTGTTTAGGAATTAGCCTACACTGAAATGGAAGGGAAAGATTTAACTAAACCCCACTGGGATGGTATTCAGTTACTTTTAGTTCTCTGGGAGCCAGTTCTTGTCGTTCCTGGCAAATATTTATGCAAACAGTATATCATATTAATGCAGTACTTCACCTATTCAAGGGAAAAGGCAAATATTTAAAGTAATGAATGCCTCAATAACGGACATTTCTATCTAATGATAAAACTGAGTATGTATGATATAAAGCAGATCCTTAACAGTGAAGGTAGATTCATTTTTTCAAATAAAATTGCAAGTTTATCAGTATTTTTTTAATCTAGTCTGGAACTGTTTTCTGACAGTTGTGTTCTAGTGTAAGCTAAGGGGTCAAGGTTTTACTTGAGATTTGTTGGTGGGGTGGGATTTGACAGTCCAGATAAAAACTAAACGAAAATCACAGATGTATGATCAGATGAATTTTTACCCCCAACATTCACGATCAGCTTAAGAATCTTGTTTTAAATGCCCCAAAGAAAGCATAATTCAAACAGATTGCGTTCTGTAATTGTAGTAAATACATCTGCTTTATTTAAAAATAAAGCAGGGAATGCTGAAACAAAAGATTTCAGTGAACATTTTCAACCCAAGTTTTGAAAATGGTCTTCAAAGGCTACCTAGCGTTTGTTCTAGAGCAAGTGCGGACAACCTGAGGAGACTAAGGACGTAACTAACACATTTGCATTCTGCTACCTTGACAACCTGCTTCCTTAAACTCATTTTCTCAGTGGATTGATTTTCTCATAAGCCATCCCCATAGCCTCTCCACAAAGCGTATGGACACTTGCACCCCTTAAAGAAGGCGTAGCTACAAGGATGAAGCATGCCAGAAGATGCTCATACCCAAAAATGACTTGGATGTGGACATTATTAATGTACAAACAAGGTGAGCATGGGGAATTTCCCATTAAAAATAAGTAAATAAGGAACAACTGTCAGAAAACAAAATGAATTTCTACAGGGTCCTCGGCTCCAAAGTTTTCAGACCTGTAAGATCACAGCCCTAGAACCCTTTTCCTCCACCCTACAAACAAACCTACTTTCCACTTGCACGTGGTTCTGGTTCCTCTTGGTCACATTCACTGCTGGAGGTTAATTGTGTCTTTTAAGACACCGGCAGATACACCTAATGCTTCCTGTAGCTGGAAGAAGGTTTAATGTGTTAAAGGCATGGAAAACGTTGGAGTCCTTGAGTGAGCAATCGAATCAGGATATGATGAAGGTCACTGAGAATTAAAATAAAACAAGTACCCATCTGCCTGCACAAAGGCTCTGTTGTGCCCTTAGTGCCCCCCTTGCAGAAAGTGATGCTCATTCTTTGTAAGAAAAAAGAAGTCAGCCTGCTGTTGCACAGACCTGAAAGAATTCAGAGATTAAGGAACTCAGAGCTGGAGATAAATAAGGATGCATTTCAGTGACAGCAGCACTTGTGACCGAATCCCAACCTGGAAGGCCAAACAGAGCACAAAAAGCTAAGAGAGTTCAGCCGTCCTGAACAAGGCGCACACGGTTAAGCACGGGGTGTGTGTGATCCTGTTCTCTTAAATACGACTGCAACATCACAGTAACGCACTGTAGAATGAGTTTTAAAGGTCTTGGAGCTTTGTTTTGTTTGTTTCTCAAAGCTTCAGTGCAGACACGAAGACTTACTCCTCCTCCTGCCAAACAACAGGGAAAAGGAGGCATGGGCTCAAAGTGAAGACAGCAAAGGAAAGGCCTGCCCTGGAGGAGCCCAGCTTGTGCGAAGCAGGGAGAAAGTCAGGATGTTTGCTACCTTGGAGAACCATCTCAAAGCCTCGCTCCCTGTGGCAGAGTTCACGCTATCGAAGGAAACCACAGAGAGATCCTGAGCCCTACCAATGGGCTTTGCAAAACACACCGGGGAGTTAGAAGAGTGTTGAAAGGAAGAGAATAGCCGAACCACATAAAAACACAACGCAAGTTGAGTATCACTTATTTCTCCTCCCAAAGAAAAAGCTTTGCCCAAGTCAGTACCCTTCAGTCCCCAGCAGTGTCCAAGCCTGCAGGACATCGGCTGCCCCAGCAGATCAGCCTGACCCCACCTTTTGCCTCCCCAGAGGTCAGACTCCCAGCTCCGATCTTCAGAGCTGGCACACAAGGTGGGAGCAGCGTTTGTCTTCTCGTCATAGGACTTGCCGTCCTGTCCCAGAAGATGTATTTAAATAAAACTGGAAACGCATGCAAATAACAGCAGTTCTTGTGTTTCGACAAAAGCCCTGAGCTTTTGAAATGCAATTTACATGAATGGAGACAAAAGGATTTTGTACTCTTTAGCAAAAAAACAGCCCAAGGAAAAAAAGGTGATTGAAAAGAAATGACATCCTGGCTACAGGTAAATTATATTACAGACAGCTAGCTGTCCAACAGGAACACTTTGGGCCGTGATACACATCAAAATAAATTTAATTACCCTTAACAATCAGAGAACCTGTAAGTTTACCTAAAAAAAAATAGGAGTTGAGCTTTTGTTTTTTGCTGCAGACACAAACAAAAGACGCTGATTAACTTACTGGGCTCAAGAGGTAATTATTTTGCAGCAGATGCATCTCTAAGAGCAATTCTGTGACAGCTCCAGATTTAATCTGCCTTTGTTTTATGAAGACCATCTGCACAAATTATTTTTTTCGCCTAGATTTCAGGTATTGAGATGAACTCTGCTCAGCCAGAATGCAAAACTCAATTACAGCCCCGTATCAGGATCTCCTGATGCTGGAGGGACAGGCTGCAGACTAAGCTCAATGGAAGCTCCCAAGCCGAAAACAATTTAATTTCCTTTAAAAGAAAAAAAAAAAAAAAAAAACCCAAACCCCCATTTTTTTTAAAATATTAAAAAGATTAAGGAAGAGATGAGCAGATTACTGAGCAAGTATGAAAGAATATTTTTTAAGTTCTGGTTTTTAATTTTAACTGGAAACAAGCTAAGAGGTATTTTATTAAAATGCTCTCTCTGCTATTGTGCTGTTTCATTCTGCAATGTTACCCGAAGAGCAGAGCATCCAGGTAGCAACATGCTGCTGTAAACACACAGACTGGGAAAAAGCGCTTAGCAAGATGCCAGCATCCGCACGGCAACTTTTCCAACGCTGCTTCAAGATCCCTGCAGGCTGTGACACCAGCATCTGACCTTGACTGTGCTAAGATGTTCCTCCTCTTGGTGCACTCTGCTCTGCATTTCACGTAGGGCAGCGCCGGGTGGCAGGCAGCCTGCCAGCCCTCACCAGCATCCGTTTTACGGTGGACCTCTGGAGTGGCTCAGGGTTGTCTGTCTGGCTCCCTCCCAGCCAAGAGACTTGCCATACTCACCCCAAAATTTGACTACGAAGGAAAAAAAAGCCTTAGCAAGCAGGGTCTTCATAAAAGCAGAGGAATCTTGCTTGGGAAAGCTTTCCCAAAGACACTTTTGGCCCGAAAAGTCCATATTTATTCTCAATATCTGCACGCCCCTGTCTCAGGCCAACAGCTTATCACTACAGCACCTGTCAAACAGCTGGCACGAAGCCCTGAGCTCCTCTTCAAACCTCTTTGTCCTCACCATCTTTCTGAAGTGGGAAGCCCAAGGCGAGGCAGAACGCATTGCTTTCTGCAGCTCAGACAAACAAAAGCAGTGGCCGTGTGTGAGCACCTTTCCCAAATACATTGCCAGCAGCTTCTGAGCACCCATACCCACACCTCCCCACCTGGAGCTACACATCGAGAGGAAGAGCTCAGCAGGTTTGACTTATTCAAAAACTCATCCACCAAATGACTACATCATCCACGTCAAGTCTTCTCTAATGGATAATGAGATACAGGATTTTGGGAGGCATCCACAGACTAAGACACCGTTCAAAATGAAGCCATCAGTGCTCGCTTCCACGCTCTCCTGTGCGTGCACGTGCCGTATGGCACCCAGCCCTGAGAGTGCTCTTTGCATCAAGGTAGAGCTAACGTACAACAGATGGTTTATTGCATCTCCTTTGTCTTGGGGTGTTGGTTTTTTTTTTGCCTTTAAGCGGGACTTAACGTGCACCAATGCCCATTTGGGACAGCGATATTTTTCAAAGATTACCCTGAGCTTCAGGGAATGATTCACGTGAACGTTAGTGAAACCAGAGACATTTCTGCAAATGCTCCCAGAGGACAAGATAGTTTTGTGCCAAGTATTATATAAAAGGACAAAGTAGGGAGTTAAATCAACATAGTCATATAGATGATGCTGTAACAGATGCAGAACTGAGGATATTAACCTCTTCTCTAATTTATTAACAGCTGCAAAAAGAGGCAGAGACAATTATACTGAAGTTTTACTGAGTTATTGGCAAACAGTTGCGGTTCTAGACGCCATTTAAGTTGCATAAATAGTTCGGCTTTTGTCTAATTAGTTATTTTCTGCAATAGCACACACTAATGGTAAGAACGTACCCAGCAAGACTGAGCAGCACCCGGATCCACAGCCATAGCCCAGCCTTGAGAAGAAGCAGAAACCACAGGGTGCTCCTCAGCGCTCCATCTCCTTTCCCATTTTGGTTCCTCGCGCTGTCTCAGCTTTACTACCAGAGCAAAGGCTTGACGAAACCTGCCAGAGCTAAACACAAAATGCCCTTCCAGGTGCATTTCTCCAGAACAACCGGACTCCAAGTAAAGCGTTCTAGACAGGTGAGCATCTGCAATATTGTGTTCATACGTTCATAAAGCCAATCACACACACTTTATAATCTCTATAACATTTATTCTCACAGAATTACTGAAAGACACAGAGGGAAAGCCTGGCAGATAGCACACGCATGGCAAGCTGTCCACGCAGAGTGCCTGCACTCACCCAAAGTTCAGTGCTTGTCTGGTCCCTGCACCCCTGAAGATGATGGGCTCTCCTTTCTGCTTCAGTGCTTGCTCTTCCACCACAGGTGGAAACAACACTGCAGCTATTACACAGGGAGTATAACTACCAAAGCAAGAGCAATCAGGGACACTATTGTGTCCAGAAGAGAAGTAAAATCCAAAGGGAGAAGTAAAATCCAAAGGAACACATTTGCTCCTCTGAGAGGAGCACAACCAACCTGTTTTCAAGTTATCAGCAAACAGCATCTTACAAAAGGAAAGCCCCAGACGCATTATCAAATGTAACAGCTTTCAGAACAGGCGTGAAGCTCGCTTACTGCCTCCTGCAATAGTCAAGGGAGAGAAGCAGATTCCTGCAGCAAGCCGGTCTCTTGCTGGCTGAGAAAAGCCAGGGAGGTTTGAGAGGTGAAGAGAAAGGGAGGGCCCAGTGATTGCTTGGCAGGGTTTCAAGAAGCTTGAAAGATTCAGACTAAATCTGTTCATGGAGGTTGCTGAACCAAAGCAAGCTTCTTCTCTCAAATTTGCACCCCGCCATGGCCTTGGGACCACTCTGGCCTTACTAATATCTACTCCAAGATCCGAGATGAACAGGATCTTAAAGCACAGGGAATTATAATATTTATAAGGAGGCCAAATCTCCCCCTAGTTACAGGCAGTTCAGCTCCGTAACACTACGTTCTTTTCTGTGGCTCAGCTCTAAGGAGGATTTGTCTCTGTGTCTGACCACCACGTTCATTTAGTGCCACTTCAGAAAGGCAAAGTCTGTTTTTAGTGCACAGCTGAGAAAAGATGAACTGGCAGCAAGGGCTCCTGCTAGATCCCTTCAGAAGGATATCCTTCTAAAACCATCTGGTTCATAAGAAATGGCCAGACTGGTTTGCTTTTTTTTTTTTTTTGTGCAATGAAGAAGGGGAAAACCATTGCTGGGACCCCAGAAAGCAGAGACTGCCACACTGCAACACAAATGCAGTCAGATATTGGCATTTAGGAACAGCACAGTGGGTTGGTTCTATGCTACAGGGAGGACAATTTTGGCAAACTAAGAACATAATGAAGAGCGTTACCACTTCAAAGTATTAAAACCAGCCATGGGATGGACTAAAGGTGGACTATTCCCTACAAGGTACCATATGATTTTTATCATCTCATTCTATGAGCATGGTGGACAGAGAAAGAGCAGTTGACTAATCCATGACCAATCGAGGAAGGTTCATCTGGAAAGGTTTAATTGCCAGGTATTGTTAACATGAGATAAGTCATCGAGAATTTAAGCAACTTCATATTTTGTGTGTGTGGGAAGAGCAGAGGCAAAACCAGCGTTTTGTTTTCCGTGTGAAGAACCGCATTTGCCAACAAGGCGTGTTCGCCCTCCTTCCCGCATGGCTTAACTCATCCGTGTGGGTATGAACTTCCCAGCTGTTCATTACAGAGCACGACGCTTACGTTCTGAATGTGAGATCCAACTTTCAGCCTCATTTTTGCTTTCATCCTCTGCAGAAGAACGATTCCTCCTTCGTAAGAACAAAATTAAGAGTTACAGTGGACTGTTAAGAGCTAATCGCAAAATAGGATTTCTTAACGGTACAAAACCACGTTCCTTTATATTCCCAGACTGCTGGGCTGAAGAATTCTGCTATTTCCTCCTGCTCAACCCAATGCAGGAATGAAGCCCACTGGCGCAAACGCGGTGACTCAGCCACTAGAGCCAACTTCACTCCTGGAATGCTGCCACAGGCTCTGCAGATGATTCACACCCTCGCACACGCTATTAGACAAGTGCCTCATATAAAATAATAATTAGCACCAATAACAAACATCCTACCACACGGCACTGGTGCAGCGTGAACTTGATCTTCCTCAAACTATTTTATTCCACATCTTCGGCTGCTTTCATTACGTTTTAATTAAAACTGCATCAGGAGAAAAATTAACCTAGGAATAACCTCATTACACATCCGGAGGAAAAGCAATGCAGAGCAACGCTAAATTCAGCAGGGACCGCAGATGGCAGATTTGTAAATCAGGCTCTGCTTCAACTCAGCACTTGAGCAGAAAGCTCACCTCTTCAAGAAATTACAACCAAATGACAAGGTGTCATCAAGCGGACCCCACTTGTGCCACACCACGACCAGGAGTACAGATGACAGTTTTCTCGGCTGTCTTTATGCAAAAGATTTTTTAAAAAATTGTTAAACTCAGAACAAGTAATACCATGGACAGCACAAAAAGTCTTGGGGCTAGGCACTGGGTCAGTGCTTTATGGCCTGCTTCTCTATTCCAACAATCCCTTTACTTCAGCTTCCCTCCTGCTGCTGGGCAGGTTATCCCAGGAAGTAACGGCACTGCTGAAGGCAGGAGTTGTACCCATTAAAACCCTGGTATCAGCTTTGCCATCTGCACAGTCAGAATCTTTCTTCCTCCTTTCTAAAGGGACAAAGAAGAAGCTGCGTCCTTGTTTTTTTGCCAGGCAAGATCGGATCACAAGGGTTTCTAGTCCACGATGGCCCCTCCATGTGTGCTCTGTGCTGGGCGGCACCAGGGTGATGCGGTGATGGGACCTGGCACTTCCAGCCGGGCAGCGATCAGTACAGGCTCTGAAATGCCACGCTAGGTATTCGATATCTCTGCAATGTTTGTGTCAGCAAGAACCATTTGCCTTAGATCATTCTTATCATCCAAATCAGTGTCTAATCCCCTTTCTTAACATTAGCAAGCTCTGAGCCCCGATGATTTCCCGCAGCACTGAGTTTTGTAATCTAATCACCTGCTGGGTAAGAAAGTGCTTAGGATTGATTTTACTGTCTTTCCTTTTCCTCATCTTCTGGCACATGCAGATACTTCTCTAGACCATTACTATTTTCTGGACTTATTTTTTTCTTCCATACAAGTTTTGCGTAATTCTTTGAGACAGATTTATACCTACGGAATGGATCACTAGGACGCTGCCAGAGCCTTGATTCATCTAGAAGATGCTGGAGTGTACCTGTTTTCCTGTACTTACCCTTTTCTGGTTCCTTTTGTCTTGTCTATTCAAATTAAAATCAAATAACTTTTCCTATCAGGTATCAACAGGCTGTTGTACAAAGCTAGGACCTCCTGTTTTCGTGGCAAACACAACTAACTTTTGGAATACGATGATCTGTGTAACACAGGGAACGCTATTTTCATAACAGTCAACCTGGAAAAGTGAAACCTCCACTTACCTCAACCCCCCAGTGAACATCAGAGCACAGCTCCAAGTCCTTCAATGTGCTGAAAAGAACAGCAAGCAGCACAGAGCACAAAATATTGTCGTTTGCTTGCCAGGGCTTATTACGGAGATAAATAACCGGCTGCCTGCTACTCTTCACATATAACCTTAGCGTGGAGGCTCACTGTAAACACAGAAGCACTGCTCAGCCTGACAGCCTTCCATCTGTCTGCGGAGGAGATTTTATAGACGGGTGCATGTGCGTGCGTAAGCTAGCCAAGGGACTTAGCTACTGTGAAAGCCCACAGCAAGTGACACCAAGGAAGGGGATCGTTACGAAATGAAGGAAGAAATGGAGGCAGGAGGGCTCCAGGATAAAAATTCATGTCCTGTAACCCACACTGATGCTGAATCACAGGGCTACGCTGTTTTGTTTGAAAAAAAATGTTGTGGATGATGAAAGTGTGCTATATTTTATACTCACAGTCTGCTCCTAAAGGGTTCTGAGTCACTATTTTGTGTGCTTTTATGCTGCAGTCTCGTCAGCTGCACACCAATGAGCTCAGTGAAGCAAAACAGAGAAACAGAAAAAAAAAAAAAAAAAAGCCTGGATTAAGTCACACAGAACTAGTTCAAATCCAGTGCCAGACTGCCCACTGATGTCATTTATTTTTGTGATAGGTGCCTGAGCTGTGAGGCTTTAGGAATTATTTCACCTGGACCTGATCCACGTGGCGCAAGCCGCAGTAGACGCAAGGAGCCATTAAGATCTGCACAAGAATTCAAAGACCAGAACTAAATAACTACACGGAGAAGAGCAGGAAACAACTCCACAATCCTGGGATTAATCCAGGCCACATCACCGCAGACAGCGAGGACAAGTCAGCAGCTGCTCAAGGCTGTCCAAGCAGCACCACGACGTCCTACCTCATCACAGAGCATCCCCTGCTCCAGGCACTGGATCCGCTGCAAGCGCTGCTCACGCACAGGAAACAAAGGCATCCCTGCCCACAGACAGCCCCTGCTTGGCTCTCGCTCCAAATTTCCCACAGCAGCACTGGGTTGGAACAAGTTCCCTCCTCTCACAGCAGTCAGCCTGGCCTCGCTGCTAAGCCAGGAGCACAGCAAGGCTTACAGCTTCCCTCTTTCCTCCTCCCTGCCACCACCACCAGACGATTCCCCAAGATGTGTTTCTCTTGATTGCCAATTTACAGCAGCATCTAAAAGAAGATTTGAGGTCAAGGAACCAATTCAGAAGCAATACGAGACCGTGGCAATCAGGGCAGATGTGTCTTGTTTTCTCCTGCTGCACTTCAATGACAATTTTCAGTGTGGTTTTTTTGGGTCCAAAAAACTCTAGCCCATTTTTCTAGCATCCAGTCACACCATACGCCTGAGAAAAGGTCTGAACGGTAAGATGGGTGCAGTGAAAGCCTCCCAGTGAAAAGGAGAAAGCCAGGCTGTGCAGAAATGGTTGATTGCCTAACAGATGCCTAAAAAAGGCTGAGCTTCATACAGAAGCTTTAGGCCTCTGGGGGGCCCTCCAAGGTGTTCTGTGTAACAGGATACGTGACTGACAAACCACAAGGCAAAATTCCCTACCTTTAGAAACAGACTGGGGGGGGGATTTAAAAAAACAAAGGAAAAACCTTGCTGATACAGTAACAGCCTTCATTCCTGTACAAGCTCAGTGCTCAGGCCGTGCAGGTACCTCACGCAGGCTCATAACTTATCCCACCGACATTCAGACGAGCTCAAGAGACATCCGTACTTCAGCACGTGGTGCCCTGGCACACGTTGCTTCCATAAGCTAGCCCTGTCAATTGGAAATAAAAGAACATCCCTGATTATTTATTTATGCAGCTCCGGGAGACTGTTTGCTGTCTCAGCAGTAACCCTGACGGATTACAGAAAAGCAGGGGGGGAGGAACTCACGCACAAACACGCTCAAACACGGGGCACGATGCAAACCGCCGCCTTTCCGCGGGGTGCAGCAGAAGGCAAAGCTTTTCAGCGGGAGCAGCAAGGCCGGGTGCAGGGCAGGTGAGATACGCATCCCCCAAGGAGGCAAGCGCTGGAGAAAATCAGAAATGAAAGGCAACGCCAGCAAAGCAGCAAGTTTAAGAGAACAAAAATGGAAACAACGGCTTTTTAAAGAGACTTGAAGAGTCCCATTTGTTATCTAAGCACACGACTAGAGTATTAAATCTCCCTCTAAACCACAAATTCTGCTCACAGCTGGACCACAGGCGATGCACCTCAAAGCATCTGAGGGAACGTGCTCTGCATGAAGCTCAGAGGAAACTGGAAGCCCTGCAGCATCCTTACGGGGGGCACAGCTGCATTTCAGGCCGATGCAGCCGCACTGTGCCCCCAAATGCCCAAACTAACTTGTGCCAGGCACATGAGAAGAATAAGCTGGCTGGCTGGGGATGGCTCCCATTGTTTTCCAAGGCAATTTGCTCTTTCTTACTGTTCTGTCCCAACCAGACACATCCTTCATGATGTAAATTGGGATTTTAAGCCGTTTTCGCAGAACTTCGCCACCCACACACGGAGCGATGCAGCTGACAAGCTGAGAGACCAGAGTACGCTCTGCTGACAGCAGGGAACGGTAACGCCACCTTTACATAACGAGCTTCTCGCAGCCACTTCGTGGCTCCTTGACGCAGACACACATCTTCGGTCATTTCTGCAGCATCTGCACTGCAACAAGACCGTAACGCCAAGCTGCAAGGAGCAGCTTCGTTATAAAAGAAGGGAACCAACATCGTAGGAGCCCCACAAAACGACTAATAAAGATGAGAAGACCCCATCAAGTGTCATGGAAACAGGAACAGTCACACTCCCATGCAGCTTCGTCCAGCATGTTTCATGGCTGCTGTCGTTGCACTGTTGTAGCACTCCACTGCAAAAAACACAGGCTTACACTGACTTACGGGCTCAGGACTGCTTTGTATCCCCTCCTCCCCACTTGCTAAAGAAAACTGGAGTTCCACTGAAGTTGCTTCCTGCAAAAGATGCTTCCCTTAGAAAAACTTTTCCTCCCCAGTAGCAAAGAAAGTGAACTTTTTCCTTTGCCACTCGATGTTTCAAACACAGAGCTCTCGCTGCTCACGCATTACTTGGTTTTATTACTCTTGTTTAGATGTCTACCAGCACGATAAAGCCCTGCCCAACTTTTACCAGGACAGAGATGTCCCAAGGCGAGAGGCAGAGCTCTTGCTGGATCCGAACAACGTGCCATCGCTGATCAACTTCTGTGGAAAAGAAACGTGCTGCAATTAAAACGGCGTCCCAAGGTGACAGGGAAAGTGGAAGTGCTGGCCAGCACCCACCAGTGTGTGAAATATTCCCTCTGTCACTGCCACTGTCACTGGTATTTGCTAGCTGAAAACCCATTCTAAGCCATGGCTTCCATGCTGGTTACCCAGAAACATACCAGATGCCACACAAATGCATTAATACATCAAGTGTTTCCTTGAAGATTCTGGAGCCCAACAATCATTTATAAGCAAACTTGTTTCAGATGGGAGCTCCGTGTAGGGAGGGCGGCCATCCCAAGCGGACTTCTGTCTTTTAGGGGACCATTAACTTCAGTGAACGCTCTTCTCCTTCCAGCAGCATCAGCCCACTGCCAATGCCTGGCATCCAGTTGCTCCAGGACAGATCCACCTCTACTGATGACTCCAAGGAGCAGATCTAGTGATTCCGGAAAAGCTGAATAGGACTGCAAAAAAAACAAGTCTTCAACACAGAAGAAACTCTGTACTACACACTCGGCTCAAAACCTATTTACAGAACAGGGCAGCACACATTAAGGAGGAACCCAAACCAAGGATGAGCTTTTTGGCCACGTCTGCACTGTATTCTAGGGCTTTGCACAGCCAGGAGCATCTGGTTACCATCCCGGCCTGCTATCAGCCTGGATTTGTGTCAATAAGAATTCTTCAGGTCTTCTTTTATTTAGAAGTTCTTACGTGCCCCCATAATATTTAATGGCAGCACGGTGGTTACAAGTGACAGCTGAAAGGCCCAGGCTTTATAAAGCCTAAACTTTGCTCATTCCTCTGTAAAAAACACACTTGGATGGCTTCTGCTCCTGACCTACGATTTTCCATCTCAAACAAGTCCACATTTGCACTTCAGAGGGTAGAAAATGATTCATAAAGAACTGAACAAAGTCTTGTTCTCTGTCATTTATGTCCAGGATTTAATTCCTTATTTAAAGAGCTAAGGCTCACTCAGCAGCCTGGTAAGATGAAATAGCGTTGGCATACGTGTGTACAAAATTGCCTTGCAGCCACCTGAGTAACAATCGCCACAATGAAATTACTGCGGCTGGAATTGGATTAGGTCACAGCAATAGACAAACACAGATAGCTACAGCGAGAGAAATAAAAGCCCGGGACTGCAATGACAGTTCAGATAAAGATAAGGGAGAAAAGGCCCCCAGGGACTATTACACCACTGCCACGGAGCGAGGCGAGATGAAGAGAAAAGCCCCCGGTCCCCAAGGCTTGCAGACTCTGTGTGCTTCTCTCTCTGGCACCGGCAGCACAGCTGGCAGCAGCAGCAAGACAGCCAGGCCCCTCTCACCCCACAGAACTGGTAAGAGATGAATGGCACCTAAGATATGTCACACACACATATATACATATGTATGTATCTTTGCATATGCCCTGCGTGCCCTCTTTAGGAATTAGATAATCCACAGTTAAGTCAGTGCAAGGGAAAGCATCCGCAGTCATCCACCTCCAGCAGATGGAGCTTTAAGAAAGGCTACAAACACGTTATAACCAAGAAATTAGCTAGGCTGGGACCTGAAAGCAGGTACAATCCTCACGCAGCCTCCTTTGTGACACGCACGCCAATAACGCCTTGCTGCTGTGGCATTTCATACGGATACAGGCTGCCCTCCTCACTCGACGTTCAGTCAATCCCTGCGCTTGCTTGCGAAGTCGGATCGCGTTTAATTTCCTGAACTGACTCTAGGCCTGCCTGACCTTTGTAAATCACTCAAACACTGCCTTCACATTTTCGTTTTGCCGTTTCAAAGCCTAAGCCGGACCCTAGAGCCTTACAACCGGGAAAAACCAGAAAAGCACCTCGGAAAACACAAGGGGCTTTGGAAGCAAAGCCAATAAAAGCCACGAAGTTTCCTGACATAAATATCCAGCAATAACACTGGATTTAGCATCGAGCCGAAGACCCAGCACACAGCAGAGGGTAGGGGGATGGCATTTAGGATTTCTAAGCTTCAGTTACAGGTGGACAGAGTAAATATTTCCACTTCATCTAGCACAGCTACCAAAGCAGGGAGGCCATACAACCACCAAGCAAAACAATGCACAAAGAACTAAAAGCAAGGGCTCCAGCACCTTGATCGGCTGCTCTGAGCCACGCCACAGACGTTGCACTGAGCACAGTTCTTGCCCCACATCCCTAGAAGATCAATGAAAAGCTGGAAAGGATGCAGTGAAGGACAGACCAAAGATAGCTGAAGTCACAGGATGGCTTTTCTGTGACATAAAGATCTAATGCACTGGGCTTCTTTAACCTGGAAAGAATTCTACAGAGAGAGAGATTGTATGAGACCTGTAAGATTGAAAATGGTTTGGACAAGGAAACAGCAGCCATCGTTCACTGCTTCTCAACACGTAGGGACTCAGGAGATTCGGGGGGGCAAGGAAGTCAAAGACACAAAGGCAGTGTTCCCTCACAGCCCCACTGCCACACGGTAAGGTGGTGTCCACAAAAAGTCAGACAAATTCCATGAAGGCCCATTAATCGGGAGCTGCTGACACAGCGAGGTGCCTGTGGCTCCTAGATCACGAGCCCTGGCAAGCTACAGCCTTGCAGGGACAGGATCACTTCTGCCTGCGCTGCTGCCTGCTGCTGAAGACGAGGCACCACCCAAGCAATCTCCCCTCTGACCACTCTCCTACTCCCCTGTCCAGCATTTTATGCTTCCGAGATGCTGCCTGTTCTGTTGTGCATCACCTCGAACTGACCAACCTGCATAAATCCAAAGGTCACTTGTGTGAGGCCTGGTCAATCGGACACCTCACGTCTTCTCAGCAAGGTGGCTCAGCTTTTGCACGAGGAGTTGGAAGCATTTAAGAGAAATTTCCACGAAGTGAATGGTGTCTGAAAAAAATAAAATAACCCCACACACACTTCTGCACACAGGAAAACCAAAGCACCACTAAACAAATATTGTAGCAATGTAAGGGATGCAGAAAAGTGCATCCAGTTCCTAAGCCTTGCTTCGTATGAGCACATTTGGCAGCTCAGCATCAGGGCTCTGGGTGACATAGTGCACCACAACAACCCCACATCATCTCCGTGACATGTGCACTTTACATTTAAAATTGGAAAATAACCCGGAGTTCCAAGCTACTTCAGAAACACAGCTTGTTCTTGATGGTGAATGGGACTAATGTATAACCTGACTCACGCCTTGCTGGCTCTGTTGGAGTACTTACTGTTCCCTGCACCTCGCTTCACCTTCTCTGGCCAAACAAGGACTAAATGAACTTCCTTCAAAAGCTTCAGAGAACAATTCTTTGTACCTGGCTCGGGGAGGTGCACAGCGGGGTTATTCTGTAATCCTAGAGGAGACTCAATACCCTGAACTCTGCAGGAGACAGCTTCAGAGCACAGGTCCCTCACCCACAGAGCCCACCGGCCACTCGGGTGACACACGGGGGCAAGAACCAGAGACCACAGCCTCTTGGCAGGGCTGTGCAGACCCGGAGCAGCAGTAGCTGCCATCAGCTGGGAGATGCAGAGCTCTGGATCAGTCCTTACCTGTCAGAATAAATTTCCTCCAGGCCTGAAGCTGTAAATCCAGCACCACAAGCAGAGGCATGCTTACAGCATTAAAAACCAGCACCCCCATCACCTTCCACAGGTACTCACAGTATTTAATTATTAATTAATTTAGTAAATACTATTGGTTTAGCAAAACCAGCTGATTTCACAGAACATAGATGTGACACCGAAATCTACAAGGCAAGTCACGTGGCCCAGTTCTTCTTCCCTTACTTACAAGGAGAGTGCTTTCGTTCTCCCTAAAACAGGATTAGCTTTCTTCTCCAGTCTGTGCGGAATAAAGCACCGGCTTTTTCCCAACCAGGATTTATTTTTGGCTGGATGCTTTATATAACATGCCTGAAAAATTCATATGCAGAAGATGCAGAGACCTTCAGCAACTGAGCGGTGCCGAGCACTTCGCTTTGTGTCATGCAGTTCCCCGTATCCCTTTTATGTCACGTAGTATGAATTCTACTTTGCAGCTTCGTTCAATATTCAGCACAACCAAACTCACTGCCAAACTGACGGAAGCTGCAGAGTTACCACTCCTTTGGGCCTGGCCACGGCTTCAGAGGAGCTGGAGAAATTCACACCAGCTGAGCATCTGCCCCACTGGGTCACCAGGTCTGTAGAAAATTATTAGGATCTGAAACATTTCACCGTCGTTTTCCATTGAAGAGTAGAGTTTTAAGAAAAAAGATAAGATTTTGATTATATTTGAGTGTACGTGGTTAGAAATCATAAATAAACAAGTACACATTCTTGCTTGAACACAGGTTCTTCATTTTTGCTAAGCTAAACAAATCACCTGCCTTGACAAATAAGTCGATGCTTATGCCAGTATCAGGGATAAAAGGAGAGCAAGTTGCTAAAAACAAACCTTGGGGAAGGCAAAGAAGTGACGGCTACACCCAAAAAATAGCACAACCACCAAGCTTTAAAGACTCTTCATTCTCATAACAAGATCAAATCCTGATATGGCTGCAGTTGTAACAGACAGATACAGGAAGGCTATTCCCAGACAAAAAGAAATATTTCACCTACCAGTAGGATAAGCCACATTATGCCAAGGACCACGCACTAAACTGAGCAGCCAGCACTCCTCAAAAGCATTCCCACATCTGCTTTGGGAACTGGTTAGTGACTTTTCTCAGCAGCAGACAACTTCCACAGGACTGAGCTCACTACAGGTGAAAACAAAATCCAAAGTCCTCAGCCACCCAGCTCCAAGCACGTAAGGCTGGTAGCACCATAAATGAGTAACGCCGCGCACTAGAGGGCAGCAGGAAACAAATCATAACCGGTGGGAATCCAGTAAGTGTCAAAACAAGGGCCAGAATCTTCAGTCAAAAGCAGTTCTGCACAGGTCATCTACCTAGAAAAAATGCAATTATTTCTGAAGCTGTTTGGGCTCACAGTTCAATGGGAAATGCATTTCTAAGAGGAAGAACGTTATCTTCCTGCAGTCCAGGATGACTTTTCACACTAGCACAAGCCCCCTTTGTACAGTACCCTCAGCTTCATCTTCCCATCGAGCCAAAAAGCGAGATGCTCTTTGGGCAGCTTCTGTCTCGTGGGTAAAGGGAAACTGGCAGAAGTTTCTGTATAACTAAGGCAGCCAGGAGCATTAGAAAAAGCCTTTTTTAGCACAGCTGCGGCTCCTTCTGAAAGTGATTCAAAAGATCACGTATGTTGGGGATATAAAAAGCTACCACTGACCTCTTCAATGAGACCTCACATAAAGGTCTTCAGTCTCCTGGCTGTCCTCAGCAAGGGCAGACAAAAATCCATTCTGGAAATTCTGCTACTCGTGGTAACAGCGGTAGCTCGAGCAGCCAAGCTGTAATTTCTGTACCAAACAATGAATGAACACACCGAGTTCTGGGCTCAACTCGATCCCCAAGCACCCGTCAAGTGCCAGCTGCTGACATGAAAAGTACAGCCTGCTCCTTTCATTTTCAGCTTCTACGTCAGCACTTGAGCACAACTCCCGTACAGAAAAAGCACAAGCCATGCCAGGCTCCTTCAGTAAACACAAGCCAGCTCTGCAGAAGAGATTAGGCAACGCTTGACAGGCAGGTAGACACGGTAAACAGGGGGGAGAGTTTAAGGACACATCAGAACACACGCACTGCCATTAATGTGACTCCTTGGCTGCTAATAAAAGACACCATGGCTCACTGCAAAGCTGAGCGTGTAAACTCAGTGGGAATGGGCAGCGTTTCTTTGGAGAACTCGCAGTTGCCTACAGAGCTGAGAGCTGTGTTAGTGTGGAAATCTCTGCTTTGATTGCTTGGCTGGCTAAAAAATAAGTAAAAAACCATAACCCGAGCAGTCCAAAAACCACGATTACTTTTATTTTTTTAAAACTGGGATAATATCATGATCAGGACTACTCTCCTCAGGATTTTAGCCCAATAGCAGCAGCAGGCCCATGGATCACACTCACCCGTTCCACCCAAGCCTTTCTGGATCCAGGCCACAGAGAAACGCTCTTCGGTTCCGCGCCGCTTCCCCCACGCCCTCGCTAGTAGCGAAGAACAGCCTGTGTTTGAAGGAAGCCTAGGAACAACATCCATCCAAAGGAACGTACAGCCCGGCTCCCCGCAAGGGATGAATGCCCTAACGTTACTTTTTCCAGAAGCCACCACTCCGTCTTGTCATATTCCTGTGCTGCTGCCAGCAGGAGCAGCTGCCTCCCCCACCTCAGCCACAAATACTCCTGCGGCTGCCAATTGTGGACCAGTTTCCTGAGCTGACTCCTCGCGGGGCTGCCTGCGTAGCAGTGCCAGCGCTGAGGACGGAGCAGGAGCAAGAAGCAGGGCGGGTTTGGGATCCTTGCTGTGTTACAGAGCTCGCAGGAGCCCGTGGAAAACAACCAGCCTCTGGGCTCAGACACGAAGCGAACTGCAAGAAGTAGTGACTTTGGAGAGGGTAACTAAAGGCTGGAAGCCTCTGTCCCCCAAACTGGCATTTGTTATAGGCTAGCCATTATTGAGCGCTTCTCCTATCACACAGGGAATTATTTCTGTTCCCCCCAGTTGCTTCAGCATCCCTCCTTCCTCTTCTAACGTCATCCTTCCCCTATTTTCTTCGTTCCTGTGACAGCACATTTTCCACCCATCCTTCCCTTCCGCTGGGTGACCCCCTCTACCCACCCATTCTCCTAAGGACAGATCTTCCTAACAAACTTTCACAACAAAGAAAAAGGCCAAAGGGGAATCTCCAGGACACGCCAGGAGGCTCAGCCCTCCCCGAGACGACAGGCTCTAACCAACAGCCACGCAGGCAGAGTGATGCAGAATAGAAGCACCATAAATAACGAATGGGATTTCTTTTTTAATTAGTTTCCAGCATAAGGGGGTGTAAGAAAAAAGGAGGCACACCAAAAGTTCACCGATCCAGTTTAATTTTCTCGGCTACATAAACACTCGAGCTCCCAACAACAGTCACCCATCCCTAACTTAGATATCCAGCAGTTTTTCCACAGGACTCCCCTGTCCTTGCCTTGGGATGCCTGCGCTCATGAGGCCCATTTCCCTGACTAATGGGAACCACCTGCTGCTGTCACAAGTGATGCAGACTCTCCAGACTAATGAGATCTATTACTAATGACTCAGGCAGCAGGCACACCTCCGTATTCCCCTCTGACTCCCGGGGCTGGGATGGCACAGCATTTTGGTCAGTCTCAGTCCGGCTCGTGACAGACGTCAGGTAACACGGCTTGTGCTCACTCGGCTGCTTTGCTAAGGAAGCTGTTACACTCCCCGAGACCTAATGGCCTTCTGGAAGTGCTTTTGAATCAAGAGGAAGATACCCACCCCTAAAATACTCTCTCAAGTCTGATGAGAAGACCCCTTACACTGTCCAAGCCTCCTGATCACACAGCTCACAGGGGCGCGAGCTATGGCCACGAGGGATCCCCATTTATTTGGTGCCACAGCAGCGGTTTGCAATGTGAAAAAACAAACAAGCGAAGGAGCTTCCTTTCCCAAGCCAGAATCTGTTTGTCCAGGAAAGTCTGACAAAGGCAGATTGTTTCTATAAGACTCCTGCTTTTTTCTGCTAGGCTGACCAAACACGATGGATTAGAGAGCTGAGGTGGCATCAAAACAGAGAGTTTCAGCGGGCGGGCGTAGCAGTTTGATATTGTCATAAAGAGGAAGGAATTGGGATGTTCAGGGCACGGAACGGGTCTGATGTGAGACTCGGTTATTTCACCACCAGGAGCACAAGGTAAGGAACTGTTCCACGCTGTGCATCCCGCAGTCACCACAAATTGTAGTGGGTTTTCTTCAGCTTTGAGGGGTCTCCAAAGCAAGAAATGAAGGAGAAGGCTCATAAGCCCATTCTGCCCTTCTCAGTACATCTGCAATTCCTGAAAATAGGAAGGGGCGTTGGAGACAGCGAGATTGAAGGGCCTGGCATTGCAGCATACCTTGGTAGTAAGCTTTAGCAACATATTCCACACGTACACTGCCAACAACCTGCCCAATGCTATCATTTGGGCTTCTGTGCATCCCATTCGTCAGAGCAATCAAATCCGGATGCCCCAAGACACACTAAAGGGTGTTGGAGCAATTAAGCTGCCCTACACGTTGCGGTAACTGTCTCATAGCTCCCAGAACTTCATACCTGTGACACAGGGCTTGGGAAATCTGAGTAGACAAAAGCTCTCCAGCCTGTCCCGCCGTTACAGGAACTTCCCCATCCTCACGAGAGAGGAAGAAGGCTTGCTCAGGACATTCTTTGCAGTGGCCGTCAGCACACTTATTCACAAAAAATAATGCAAAACCTCAAAGCAGACTCATTCTTCTTCTGAGGATATATGGATCATGGCTTCACTGTAAAAAATTTGCAATAGCAGCCCAAGACATGTGACTTCCTGGTCCGCGTAGGAAAAATAAGCAAGGATTGGTATCTAGTATTTGCAGATTTTATCACAGGTTCTGGATGCCCCGCAATTAGAGGCGAAGACAACCGCACAAGCAAGTAGCAAAGATCAACTGAGCTAGACTAGTTTGGTAGATCCCACTGCTGCCCTGTTTAGCGTGCTAAATAGCAGTATCCCCAGGGAAAATAAATAAATAAATAAACAAACACCAAAAAAACACCCTCACGCATTTAATTCCAAGCAGAATTCTTGATTCTGCAAGGCCAAAACAAGCCACCTGGTGCCCAGCGATGACAAGGCGCCAAACTCTACTTTTACACTCCTTAAAACTGAAGTAATCGGAAGTATTATCAGCCACGTTACACCTGCTCAGCCTGCAGATTTGCCCTCTCACATTACCTGCAATCAGATTCACACACGCAACATTAAACTTAATTACCACACCCCTGCCATACATTCGTACTGGCTGGGCCGAGGGGTGTCACCGGGCCGCTGCACTGTGATTTAACGCTTCTTGCCTTATATGCACACTGGTGAGGCCGAGGGATGTAGTCAAAAGAACGTGCCAGACATCAGTTCATCTCATATATGCCATTAGTCCTGAGAACCTGGAGCAGTGGCTGGTCTAAAGTGCTATTTCTGCAGAAATCAACCTCTTCAAGTAAGGAAGCTGCTGCCTCCCAGGAGCTAAACTGAAGCAGCTCATCATGTTTGTGGTCTTAGCACCAGCAAACATTCTCTCTTGTATTAGTCAAGCAACAGGGTACAAAGGCCATGTCTTGAGCTCACCAGTGGAAGATACGTGGTGACCACATGAAGAGCAAAAGGGAAGAAATTATCTTGATTAATAGTGATTTGAGACAGTATTTCCCACTGATGCCGGTAGGATTGCTCTGTGGGTTTGTTCAAGCAACCCACTTCCTCTGAGAGCACACTAAACATGAATAAACAGTGTCACCAAAACATCAGCAGCTGAGAGCATCCCCTGAACTGCTCTCCTATGTCTCATCAACCCACAATGTACATTGCATCTCTCAAGCTAGTACGGACTGTAGTTCTGGTAAACCGTGTTTTAAGACAGGGCAGACGCACCTGTATCAGACCTCTGTTACTCCAGTGACGTGCACAGGTAATGCACTGGATAAGGAAAGACCAAGTGAGAAGGCAGAAGCTGTTACCTGTGAGAGGAGAGGGAAAAGGATCCGGAGAACAAAAAGGCCCCTCACTGCTCTCGGTGCTGCACGGAGGCTGGAAGATCTCTGCTAGGTCACAAACAGAGGGTAGGTCCGACACGCTGCTCTCCTCCGAGTGGTGGCTTGGTGACGTCTCTTTTCCTTCCATGGTCCCGCTGCAGAGACACGGAGTTGATTGAGCAGTGTTTCTAGAACATGAAAATCTGAGCAAAAGACAATCTGGCGTTTCTATACTGCTCTGTGAGCTGAGAAAGGCTGTTTTGGAGTATTGCTACTGAACTTAAGAAAAGAACAAGATTAAAAAAGCACAACCCTCAACCTGACACTGGTAACTAGGAGCCCACAACATATCTGGCTTTCTTAGAGGCTTCCCAGAAGTACAGTCAGGCTCCTGCTCTAGAAGAGCACTGAGTCAATTCACAGCAGAGCTTTACTACAGCCTTACTCTTGTAGCAACACCAAATAGGAACCGACCTAGGCCTTAATGCAAGGCCTCATGCCAGCAAGACTTTCAGGCAGGAGCTTCACTGAAGCACATGTAGTGAGAACGACAATGAGACTGAGTGAGGTAAATGTGAGCTGAAATCTTGTTCTTCTCCCTCACTTAAACAACAGATGATGCTTTTCACAGGGAAAAAAAATGTGGACAGAACAAAAATGTTTCTCATTAGACATGAATTTAGCTCCCAGCTCTTACAGAGACTGCAGGAGATCTTGCCCACGTTCCTTCCATCATCTGTTTTGTCTACTTATATGTAGTACAAAGAAAAAAAGAAAGCAGATTGTGTCTCTGCGCTGCCACCTCCACCAGCTGTATCCCTGTGCTATCTTAATAAAGAACAACAGGGCAAAGAAACCAGATCTAGTGGACAGGCAACGGATCAGGACCCTATAGACGTTCATTTATTTTCTCTTTTATAACAAAATATGCTGCTTGCTTAATTTTATCTCAGGGGTTTTACAACAGTGATAAATGCTACAGTCACAGGGGTGAAAGAAACCCCTAGCATTGAAAAGATGAAGTGAATAACCCCACAAGCTTTTTATTTAATAAAAAATAAAAAATAAATAATTCCTCAGGTGCTTCTGTCCTGAAGAAACTTGTAGCTAAGACACACCTCTGACCTTTGCAGAATGCTGACCAACCTGCTCACGAACAGAGGGAAGATGTTGGCTGTGATACTGGAGTCCAGCTGCCTCGCGTTGGAGGGACAAGCAAGGTCAGTGCATTCATGGAAATTTTCCACAGACAACGGAGTGGAAAATTAAAAACAAAACAAAGGACACAATCCTCCCCCCCCAGTTTCTTTACAGACAAGGTTCTCCTCTGTTGTTCTTCATGCCCCAAATTACTGATGATTTGTGCATAAGGAAAACAGAAAAGAAGCGTGACTCCCACTTTTTTTCCTGCTTGGTGCTACTTTTTAAATACACAAATACTTTACAGAAGTCTAATTCAATCCTTGGTCTGAAACAAACAAAACACCCACAACTCTATCATTCCAAGGGCAAATGGGAGATTATAGCAAGAGGAGATGCTGGTGTAGTACCACAGAAGCCTGAGGCAGATGTTGATATGTGTGCGCTGCTGTGATCCTGCACTGTGATCCTGCTGTGATCCTCTGTTAGTTCCTCTGCTGGCCTCTTTCTTTGTGCTACCACAACTGGGCTAACAACATGGGCAGGACCATGATCAGGTCTGGATCAAGTCCAGACAGTTCTTCCCAACTAAAACTAATCACTCCCCTCTCCCCCCAAATTCTCCCTTAGGTCGGTTCCCTCCATTTCTCCACCAACTTCAGAGTGCACTTTGATCACGTAAAGAAATGTAGGCCAAGGTTGCAGTGGTTCTACTTCCAGAACTGATGGAGAGATTTGTTTGCAAAGATAAACAAGATCTCAGCTCAGCCCTGGGCCTTCAGACGCATGAAGAGATGCACCCCTGTGCCATACCTGGAAACAGCACTGACGTTGGAGCAGTCACCTGGGACAGATGCCAAGAGCAAAGAGCTTGTCACTGCTTCAGTATCCCCTCCTTCTTCGTGGTTTGTCAATCTCAGCTCGCTGGAATGAAACAAACAGTCTGGTTATCTGCTTTGCATCAGCTGATCAGGCTGACTGGATGGTGTGACCTTTCAAAAGGCACACACCAGCTGAAGTCAACAGTCAGTCATCACATATACCACCATTTGTCAGGTCTGGCGCAGAGAAAGATTTTTTCTAGGAATCAGATATAGCATATCTAGTAATGTCCTTAAATCTTTTGACAGTGATGGAGACCTCCTGGAAAGGTGCAGGTACAGGGTAGAAATAAAGCCAAGATTTTCCTTACAAGAAGCTGCCAGATAGGCTGTTTACTCAAAACCCATAAAGAAAAGAAGCAAACTACAGCTGACACCCTTCCCTCCCACTTGTGGATACACAAGTTATTTCCCCACCAGGTTTATCTAGTTGTGCTTCCATACCAACACCAACAGCCCACACTACATCAAGCCTTTACCAGGAAGAGGGCAGCAAAATCCAGGGTACGGATACAAGCCATGGGTCCAGGAGACCAAATCCTGTTCGCTATCCTCTGCCATTGTGTCAACATTTTAAGTAAGTGATTAAGACAAACATACTTCCACGAGGAAACTGGCTTTGCCTTCAGACCACCCTCAACCTGGGGCACAGTGCTACTCCCAGGAACTTCCCAGACAAATGCATTTGGTTGTTCCTGCACAAATACAGGAGACAGGTGGCATCCACAGGACATTATGGGCGTGGTAGAAGGTGCGAGGCACTGGCATTACCGGCTGCCACGTTCAGCTGATTTGGAGAAATAGAGGACAGGAGACCCCTTGAAGTAGCCTCATCACTTTCCTCCTTTCCTGCAGACAGACATGCAGTATTTGAACGACTGCTCCAGTCTGATCTAAGCCCTGAATGCTTTGCAGAGAAGGGAAACAGGAGCCACACAGGGCAAGCTGAAGGGGGCTAGGGGGAATCAAGGCCCCACGAGCCTGAACCCTCACAGCCCCGAGGGAGGAGCTATGACTGCTGAGGCGACTATGTCCATTCCCCCCCAACCTTCCCCCCGCTGTTGAGGAGAAAAGCGTGCCGCAGCACCCGACAAACAGCAAAATGTGGCAGTGGGGACGACAAGGAGAAAGCCAAACCCCCCCGGGGCCGGGACTCACCCCCACCACGCCCGAACACCGGGCAGGACGCGAGGGGCCCGGCCGCCATGTCGGCGCGAGGGGGAGGCGAGGCGGGCGGAGCCATCTTGGCTCAGGGCAGGCGCGGCTGCCCGCGGGCGGGCCTTGTGTGCGGGTGGGCGGGCACGTTCGGGGTGAAAATAGACGAAAAACGGGTAATATTGCGTGGGGGTGGTCAGAAGAGTTTAAGTAGTTTGAGGTTTGATTTTCCTCAGAACACGCAGTTTTGATTTTTTTTGTTTGTTTGTTTTTGGTGAGGTCAGCGAGGAGAGGGTTTCCCAAACCACGCCACCGAGCTCCTGTGAGGTGGGAAGAGGAGTGTGGCGTCCTGTGGTAGCGGGATGCCAAACCGTCTTGGTGCCTGAGCCCTCCTGCACACTGCCTGGGCAGCCTCAGCTCTGCAGGAGAGACCTGAGAGGGCTGCCCAACACAGTGCAGCTGCTGCTTTGCAAAGCATCCGGACAATGTACAGGGGTCCAAGGTGCCCCCTCAGCACTCCGTCATTTTACAGCCCTGTTGTGCAAGCCCCAGCCCAAGGCTTTCCTAGGAAGGAAAACAGCGGCCATCCCGGCACACCGCAGCCGGCGGAGGTCAGGGAGCAGCCCCGGCCGTTGTCTGAGGCCGCAGGGTGGCCTGGCGGACGGGAGCGCTGCCAGCTGAGAGCTGGCTGGGCTTCTTGGCAAGCCGACCGCCACAGAGGCTGGGAAGGAGCCGGTGGCTTTTCCAAGAGCCTTTGGACTGGTGGCAAAGTGGTGTGTTTAAAGGGAGGTCAATGAAAGGAAAAAAAAAAAAAAAAAAGTCCTGTGGCTGCCAAAAAGGCCTCATTTTGCTCCCAGGTGAGCTGGCACAGGGGAAGGCCCCTGCAGGGACAGTCTGTGAGTCTGTTTTTTAGGCAGCCAAGCCTGGGCTTTTGGGCTTGCTGGGCAAGAAGAGATGCAAGCCTAGCCTCCTAGGTGGTAACTAAAGCCAGGCACTGCTCTGGTACCAGGCTACATCTTCCCATCCATTGTCTGTCACCCATCCCTCTGGGGAGCGGGGCGGCCCCTTTTTTAGGAGCTGGAAGGCCGCAGCCCAGCACACCCTGCAGGGAGCAGGGCTGGAGCTGAGCATGGGAATAAACGATATCAGCTGTTGTTTACTTGTGGGAGCACATGCAGCACATCCAGAAATCAGCCATCTCTGTGATACCTCCCCACAAAAAAAGCTCTGGCAGTGGGGAATTTGGTAGGTAGTGTTGGGTCACCCCAAAAAACAAGAAGCTCCAGAAAGCAGAAGTGACAAAGAAGCCAAAATGCTTGTTTACAACATGCTCCAGACTACCAGCTTCTATTTGTCACATTAGGTGGAAATCTCTGACCTTACTTTCATTTCCTTCACAAAAAGAAAGGGGTCCTGTGCCCTCCTGATGGAGCAGTGCGCTCCCCTGGCACCCGGTCATTGTAATCTACAGCCTTTACCTTTACTTCATATGGACTGCAATATCAGCAAAAAGATTATGTTGGCCGACAGTACTTAGAGCAAACCCACAAGTGCGTACTATGCTCCTTCTTTTTATCAGTGTGTCAATGTTAACACATGATAAAACTACGCCAGCAGCCGTGTCTGAAGCCAGTTAAAACGGAAGGTACATATGAGACAGGAAACTCAGAATTAAGCCTCCTGCTTGATATTTTGTAAAGATCAAACTAATGAGAGGCAAACATGACAAAAAGGAAACACATTTTCTGACTGTTGCAGCTCTGTTGCAATGGGAGTTTTCAGCGTTGACAGTTTCAAGGCCAGAGTCCTAAGCTGTACAATTTCATGTCATTGAAGCTAATGTGTATCTACTGACTTACCACCTTAAAGACTTAATGAATAACAATGAAAAAAAAATCTACTTTCATAAACAGCAGACCTAGCATGTTTTTCAGTCCTTTCCTACTGTCACACCACAGAGGAACAACTCACTTCCTCCTTTCACAATTGCTAGAAATGAATTTAATACATGAAAACAGAATCACAGCTGAATAGCTTCTGTTCGGCAGGAAGTGCCCCGGGCAGGAGGGATGCTAAGGAGACTCAGATAAGGTTGATTTTCTCCCTGTTGAATTAGATAAAGTTGGTTCTGTGCTTTACTACAAATGATTAAACCAAAGTTTGTAGTTTGTGTTTTTATCCACTTGGAGGTCGCTTTCTCACGACAAACTAAGCACCTTGTTCTCACAACTGAAAGCAAGAAAGAATATTGGCATTTAAATCTATTATCTGCATACATTTTACTTCCCAGCTCTATTACTAAAACTGCTGGAAGATCAGGCTGTGCTGGATTCCATTCTAAAGCCCTCTCAAGCCCTCCACATAGTGTTTTATTGGCCTTTGCTCTGGAGAAGCCTCTTGTGGCTACCCCATGAAAGGGCAGAGGAAGGCCAAAAGATGAGCTCTTCTCCACCCTCACCCCCTCCAAAAACATGATAAGACACCTGGTATTCTTAGTAATTTTCTTCACGATCATCGTCCCTTCGCCTATAGCTGTGTCCTTCATGTGCTCACTGTAGTACAGCTGCCCTAAAAGTCATTGATTTATGCCGCTGTGTTAGCACGTCTGATAAAGGATATTATCAGTCCCCTCAGATTTGCCTCACACAAGTTTCCAGGACCACATAAAAACACGTTGCGTTTCATATTTTGCCACATCAAGGCAATCGTTGAAATCAGCAAGCCTCCCTACCCAGGGTCAGCTCCACTGAAACTGAAATGCTCCTCGTCGTCAGCACTGACTCCAATCAGTGATAAGTGAGGGGCTAATGGCATTTGGCGTGGCACGCTCTGCCGCGTTCGGACTGAACTATCACAAAGCACTTACTGCTGATTCAAGTTCCTGGTTAACACCGAGGTCAACGTATAAACTGTCCTACATGACTTTCTCATGCATAGTCAAGTAGGCATCTATCTACCGAGTTACCCCAGCCCCATAAGCCGTACTCCAGTGACTGTACTTCTCTTCGGGGCAGGTTAAGGTTACTTCCAGCAAGCAGCCATCTGCACTGCAAGAAGTGGGTCAGTCAGGCATCTGAAAATCTCTTAGCCTGTGCTGGCCGTCTCTTCACTGGCTGTAGGACAAAAAAGCTTTCTTAGCTTTTTTGCTTCCTGCTTCAGTAACAAGGAGCTTAAGCCTTTTGCTTGCTGCAATCAACACCCTAAGGTACAGGAAGCTTCAAAGACCAAATGTTATTTCTGCTGTACCACATGCCAGTAAATTGGCTTATTTTTTTTTTCTTTTCTTTTTTTTTTCTTTTCTTTTTTTTTTTTTTTT